>PVKB01001149.1:21157-481040 GCA_004027205.1 Ctenodactylus gundi
TCCCTGAATAACCCAGGCTGGGCTTCAGTGTGGTCCCTGTCTCAGCCTCCCAGAGTGCGCTAATGAACGTCAAGCCTGGCTGAGAGAGCAGTCAGCGCAGCCAGGGAAGCAGCTCAGACTGAGGAAGCAGCTGTCAGGAGGCGCGTGTGGCGCGGAGGAGGTGACGAGCCTGGTAGAGGGCAGGGATGGCCTGCAGGAAGGCGGAGGCCGGGCAGCACAGGCCTGGCCGAGTGAGGCCGGATGATGGGGTTCTACGTGAACATCCTTCAAAGCCACGGTCCCGTTCTGAGCAGGGAGTGCAGTGATTTTATTTGAGTCTTCTAGGCAGTGTCCCCAACCCTTTTGACACCACGGATCAGTCTAGTTGAAGACCGTTCTCGCAAGCACAGGGAGGTTACTTGTTGCGCAGTAGGCTGCTGGAGCACAGCTTTGAAGGGGCGGCAGCTGCAGAAGGGGGCCAGGGTGGGAGTGGAGCTCCGCCTCACGCCAGCCCGCGGAGGCATCGGAACCTGACAGGAGCATGCTGACAGGGGGCGGAGCTTTGCTCCCTGCTCGTCTGTCCCAGCAGCCTGGTCCGCGCAAGCTCACGGGCCAGGGCCAGTCAGGAGCCTGGGGGGTGGGGACCCCTGCTTCAAAGGACTCTTGGGCCTGCTTCGGACGAGTGTGCTGTCTGGGTCAAGAGCGGAAGCCAGGAAATCCATCAGGAGGCTCTCACGTGGGGCAGACGTGAAGGTGACGGGGACGTGGGCTAAGGAGTGCAGGAAGTGGGCAGATGCAGGGTGGACTGGGGAGATGAGACCTGTGTGGTTTATGTCTGGGTTGGATGTGGGGACGGAAAGACAATCTAAGATTTGAGAAACCGGATACACAGTCACGTCCATTTCCGGGGAGGAGGCCTAGGGAGGAGCTGTGCATCGCGGAGACGCAGGGACCGGGGAGGACCGAGTCTGTCCTGGGCACGGTCACTGGGAGGCACCGAAGTGGACCCGCGAGTGGAGGTGGCCAGTCGGTGGTGCAGGAGAGGCTGAGACGGCGTTAAACACGGCGCTCCCAGCAGACTCTTCTAACACGAGTGCGTATGGGCAGTCCAAAGAGAGTGAAGAAGAGGGCAGGACAGGTCCCACCAGGGAAAGCCCCTGTTTACCTTACGTTAGGATTGATGTGTGCGCATTTCCCTCCCTCTACTTAGGACTGGCAACGACAACGACGCAAAATAATGGCCTAGTTTTGATAGTACTTTCTATACATCAAATACTGTTCCAAGTTTCGTACACATATTAACTCATTTAATCTTCATGCAGCTGCAGTCTGGTGTAAACCCAGCTTTTTCCATTTTAGAGACATGAAAACTGTAATGTTAGTTGCTCCGAAAGTTGCATAAGTTCTATATGGGAGGGATAGCGTCCACCCAGATTGTCTTGGCTTCAGAGCCCATGTTATTGTTTACCTTCTCTCTCTCTCTCTCTCTCTCTCTCTCTCTCTCTCTCTCTCTCTCTCTCCCCCTTCACAGAGAGAGTCTTCTTCAGTTTTCCAAGATGAGTTTGAACTTGGAATCCTCCTGCCTCAGCCTCCCAAGTAGCTGGGATTATAGGCATATGTCATGGCAACTGGCTATATTGCCCTTCTGATGTGATATCTTATTATCAGTATAATTAGCCATTTTTTTGAGTAACAGTAACTTAAGTTTTGAAATAATAACAATTTTGAGCAAACAGTAATTGTTCCAGCAAATATTTTTATTTTAGCATGTTTGTTTTTTGTTTCTACGAAGCTGTTTAATGTGCCCTTTGCCCTTTGTGCGCAAAAATAAATTATCAAACACTTCAATATACTGACATTTCATATTTGTATAGGGTAGTAAAAGCGTGGGCTTTGAATGTGGTCCCTCTGGGCTCAAATCTCAGCTCTGCGCTGAGCACACAGACAACCTTTTTTTGCCTCAGTTTCTACATCTAAGTTAATTCCTTTCTCATAGTGTTGCTGTAAGGATTAAATAACTGAGTATTTTTTAAATGGGTAGGTTGTTACAGGCACCTGGAGGAGAATGGAATATCCCATTGTTAAAAGGACAAAGGGAGGTTTTCGAGTTTGATGTTACAAAATGTCAAGGCTTTTGTTGCCCAGAGAAACCTACACCTAAGATAAATAAACGCCGGGCACGCAGTGTGGTGCTATATTAGGCCTGCTAAATAAATAAATTATATCTAACCTGTCCACAATTCCAGGAAGCGAGGCTTCAGGAAGAACAAATCTTTTGTGTAGGTTAATTACTAATCTTCAACAATATTTTTAACCTCAATTGCCCAGGTGACTCTATTTCATGAACCAGGAGATGAGAACCAGAAGCTAGAAGCAGGAAGTGCAGGAGAATTTTTCAATTCTCCAGAGAGAACCCCCCCCCCCCCCCCCCAAGTCATAAAGCGGAAAAGTCTATGTGATTAGATCAGAAAGGCATCGCATGGTTGGACAAGGGACCCAACAGTGAAAGCAGCGCACCACTCCAGGGTCTGGCAACATCTTGCCTCCTCCTCCCTTTCTTCGGCACTGCGAATCCATGGTAGGGCCTTTGCGCCAAACTAGTCCCCAAGCCTTTGTATTTTTTATTTTTTGACAGGTTTTGCTAAGTTGCCCAAGCTGCTCTTGAACTTGCAATCCTCCTGCTTCAGCCTCCCAAGTAGCTGAGGTTATGGGCTTGTGTCATAGTGTCTGGTTGTATTGCCTTTTTGATGTGATACATTTTCTGTGTTTTATTTTAGTGCAGCCATGTGATTTCTCTTATTTTCTTTTCTTCCTTTCTTTCTTTTCTGTGAGACAAGGTATGACTCTGTGTCCTAGGCTGCTCCTGAACTCACTGTGGAGCCCTGGCTGGCCTAGAACACATGACCATCCTCCTGTCTCAGCTTCTGCGGTGCTGAGATTATAGGCCTGGGCTCATGTGGTGCTGGGGAATCGAATCCAGGGCTTGTGCTCGTTCGTTAAGCATTTTAACCACTGAGCTCTGCCCCCATTCCAGCTTTGTGATTTTTAAACAAGTTACTGAATGTCTCCAAGATGGTTCGTCTGTAAAAAAGATTATAACGACAATAGCTTTTGTATAGAATTGTTTTGAATAGTTAATTGTGTGAACTGATACGCATTTGCTACCTACAACAGTGCCCAGCGCAGAGTGGCTTTGATCTTTCTGTATGCGTGTGTGTAGGTTCCCCAGCCTGTGCAGTGCTACTTTTGCACAAGGAAATTTTTTAAAGCAACTGAATTCAGTGGGTTCATGATATCATGCTTTGTTTGATAGAGTCAAGTCTAAGGACTGAAGAGTCAAAATAAAAGCAACCCAAGAGTAATGCTAGAGTAATTCACTGAACACATTTATATTGACATTTCAATGGGCAGATGGTGAAAAAAATCTTATTTCTCATCTTTTAATTAATTAACTAATTATTGTTTTATATATACTGGGGATTGAACCTAGTACCTTTGAATTGAGCTATATCCTCCACTCCTTTTTAATCTTTTGTTTTGAGACAGAGTCTTGTTAAATTGCTAGATTACCCAAGCTAGGCTCAGACTGGTAATCCTCCCGCCTCAGCCTCCCAGGGTGCTAGAATTACAGATGTGCACCATGCCCAGTTTATATTTTGTGATTTTTTTTGAAGTTGCCTTTCAGGTGCTTTATAAAGTTACATTGATAAAAATAATAAATTGATGATGAATTAATTTCTGTAAAAATACATTGCTTGCATTTTAGCAATAAGTTAATAGTCCAAAAACTGCCTCATTTTTGATGAATTCACAAAATATTATTTAATTCAGATAATTCAGGTAAGAATATTAGAAGTTACTCACAGCATCCTGAAGGTCTGCTGTTTAACATTAGAATATAATCAGGCAGTGACATAGATCTACACTCCAGAGAGGTCAGTGGCTTCCCTTAAGTGCCAAACTGGGGCAGGTAGAAAGTCCAGGGCTCCTAAAGCCAAATACGTTGTCCTGGTCACCGCACAGCAGTGAACTCAATGAATTAAAATTTACTTTCTACCTACTACGTCTTTTGGAAATAGTTATAAACTATGAAATGAAAATTTGCTACATTCCAGAAGCAGTATTGATTGGTTTTGTTTTATGCTTATAAAATACCCATGAGATAGGAGCTATTTTTAGTCTGCATGTTAAATAAGAGAAAATTGAGGCCTCACCAAGTGGATCCAACATCTGATGGCCTAAAGGGAAGAGCTGGGTTTCCAGCACAAGCCCCTGGGCTCCAGTGCGTGTGCTGGTCATCACTGTACCGTCAGCTTTTCCTCTGAGTGGGGCCAGGTAGAATTTGAAATTCAGACTACTTGTAGACCTGCAACATAGGTATAATAACAGAACCATATTTCCTAATCTGTAAAATGGGCTAATAATAGCACCTTTCATAATGACAGCTGGGTGTGTTAGCTGAATGTGGTGGTGTAACGGAGTGATTTGAATATCAATACATGGGGTTTTTAGGTGACTTTTAATGCAGTGTGCATTCAATGCATGTTAGTCAGTTACTGACAGTCCTTGGAAATCTATTAAAATTTTCAGAGTTTGTGTAGAAGTAGAAGTAGAAGTAGAAACAGATCATTAGAGAATGTCATGTGTGTACATGGAAGGGCTCAAGGAAAATTTTCAAATCAGTTCATTTTTTGGTGTCCAAGTTAAGTAGAAACGTGGCTTAAAAAACAATATCCTGAAAACACAGGAAGGATAATCTACGCAGAGCGCCTACAATGTGGCAGCTAACTTCTCCACCGCTTCCAGAAGGGCTCTGATGCCCAAAGCTGAGGAGGAGTAGACAGACTGAGCAAGCGCAGGAATTGATTTTTTTTTTTGACTGAGTTTCTGGACTGCACCCAGAATTAGGGCATCAATTCTGTTTAGCAAAGATACATGCTATTCGCTGGATCATTTTCTAGGGACTGAGGGCGAGGTAAACATAGCATCACACTCGAGTTGCTGGCTATTTGTATGGTGTGGACAAATACATCAGTAATAAAATTTCTGTAGCGTACAGATATGGCACTTGGACCAGTTAGCTTCGACCCAAGTGCTGTGAGAATCTGGTCGAGCAGGGAATGCAGTCTGTGGGAGGGAGGCAGCCTTGCAGGGAGAGTCATGTGAGTTTCTCAGGCAGTGAAGATGGAAGGTGTTTCTAGATGGAGAACCCAAAGGGAGGATGAGAGTGGGATGCTTAGTACCTGTTGAAAAGCATGTTGAGAAAGGGATCCTTGGTGTGGATGGTGCCTGGGACTTAGCTTACACAGGGTACAGAGTGATTGTTTTTCTGTTTTGGAGCAATAGCCTGGAGGCCAAGTCAGCCCTAGAGAGAACACTGTCATGGTGCGTCAGACGAGGACCTGAGAGATGGTGAGGGCCTCCATTGCCAAGGGGGTGGGAAGAATGTGAGGCTAGAAGCCAGAGATGCCTGGAGCAGCGTCACAGGGTTGGTCCTCAGGTGCCTATGCAATGGACTGGTGGACAGTGAGAAGTTGATCTTGATGTTTTTCTGCTATTGATAGAAACATGGCTAGTATAATCGGTAAGTATTGGAACAAGATTTCTTGGAGGAAGCTGATGAGTTTAATATGAGTGTGTGGTTATATAGCTTTGCCTCTGTTTGGTACTCAAACATTTTTTTCCTTTTTATTTTATGACAGGTATGTATCTTGCTTAGCCAAAAGTGTGTGTGTGTGTGTGTGTGTGTATGTGTGTGTGTGTGTGTGTGTAGTCCAGGGATGAGATAAAAGGCTGAAAGATGCACATAGCTAGATATTGGAGGAAGATGTAGGATTGAGAATTCCTCCAAGTGGAAAGTCTGAGAGGAGTGGGCAGCTTTGGACTGGGTGACAAGGAGGTACATGGGGCTGAGGGGACTGATGTCTGAGTTTGTAGGGCTGGCCCTGGCTGTGGAGTGGAAGAGAGTGTGTGGGAGGAATGAGTCATCGTGGTCAGAGCTGTGATGATCCCTGCGGTTACATGGTACCTTTTATTGTCTGTCCCTTTCATTTGGTACTTGGCACTGTGTGTGTGTGCTTGGCATATAAACATGCACACATACACGCGTATCCCAGCTCTGCAGGCACAGTGTTGCGTGGGATGTGAACTAAGCCATAATTCCTGCCAATAAAACGTGTAGATAGATCACAGCAGAAAGTGAAGAATTAAGAACTTATTGTCAGGAACCATGGTCTAGCCCACATCCGTGGTTCAGTGAGCACTTGCTTAGGGTTTTAAAAAAATTTTCTTTTTATTTTTTTGTGGTAAAGTTGCTTGGAGTAGAAGAATAGTGAGTAATCTTGTATTCAAGGAGGTATGATTCAGGTTAAATTTTTTTTACAGTTTTGTTGAGTCCCTTGAGCCCTTTAAAAATTAAATGACTTCTACTGGACTAATAAAGTATATTGCTAAAGAATACATGCCCAGGAGCCGGCTGTCTGGGGTTGAAATCCAGCTTCCTACCCATGTGACGCGGGCATCTTATTTGAAGTCTATGTTCTTTGGCTTCCTGAGTATATGGAGGAGCTAGGATGCAGGCAAGTGATACTTAGTTCCCAGAGCTCTATGGGGGCTGAGGAGCTGACAGACACTGATGTGTAGCGAATGCTCACAGGCCTTGGGTGTTACCAGCTCACCGAGCTCATAGTGGCAAGGAGAAAAGTGGCCCAACATTTAGAGTGTATTCAGCGACTCGAAGGAGGAGGCACGGTAGCGGTGTCTTTCCACCTTTCCCACTGTACTGTGCTCCCAGTGTGTGGAGACAAAGGCGGAGCCGCATGCTCCACGTTTTGGGGGCCATATTGCATCTCAGCCTGCACTGCTGCATCCTGCGTAGGGTTCACTCGCGTGCTACTGCGTCTTAAACCAACCCCAAGAGGTAGAAATCGAGGCTGCAAGACAATAGGCCGCCTGTGCCATAGCTATAGAATTTAGGATAGCACTTATTCATGTCACTGTAAGGAAGGTTTATCAGGTGCCCACTGGACGTCAGGCCTGGGTATCCGGGATGCAACATTCCCACTTCCATCTGTTGTGAGAATCTCTGTAGAGGACGTTGTTGTCTTGGTGTGGACCTGGCAGGGTGGGTGGTACGATGTCCTTCTCCGCCCCTTCCGTGGCTCGTGTCCAAAGTGCCTGTGGCACTGGGCTGACTTTAGGAGCCCCTGGCTGGGGGACTCAGGTCCTACAGTCCTTCTCCAAGAGGTGTTCTCAGGAGTCTGCATATAAATGATGATGACAAAGTCAATGTGGGCATCTGTGGTCACCTTGGACATAACCCACCCCGGCTTATCGCCTGGCGTCATCTCATCATCCCATACCTCTGTCCCACAAACTCGTGTTCCCCCGTCTTCCTGCAGAAGGCTGAGTGTTAAAGTAGGCCTTGAAGCTGGGCCCAGTGGCACAGGTCTGTAATCCTAATAGTCTGGGAGGCTGAGACAGGAGGATTGCAGCTCTGGGCCTATCTTGGGCAGTTTTGTGACTTAGTGAAGACCAGTCTCAAAAATCAAAAATGGACTTTGGGTTGTAGCTCTGTGTGGAGGCTCTGGGACTGACCCTCAGTACTCTTCAAGAAAAAAAATAGGCTTTGAACCACAGGTGAAACTAAGTGGCCAAGAGCCTGTGGACCTCATACGCCACTGTTCTATACATTCTCTAGAATCTATGGAAACTTCTAAAAACTCTTTGATCCCATGATGATTATTTAGGACTGATTAAAGCACAGACAGACTTTCTCATGTTTACTTGGCTGTGTTTATGTTTTTAGATTTCTGTAGAATTTTCACTGAGAAAATTTCATTTTTAAAAAGGTATCTGATTCAAGCTTTGAAGGAAGAAACTTGTTTCAAGCTTGATGCATATCATGGCTTCCTTTGCTCCTTGGCTGTGATTAATTTTGTTCCTTTTTGCTTCCCATCCACAGTTTGGGGATACGGGTTCCTGTCGGTGACCATCATTAACCTGGCGTCTCTCCTTGGACTGATTTTGACTCCGTTGATAAAGAAGTCTTATTTCCCAAAGATTTTGACCTATTTTGTGGGACTGGCTATTGGGACCCTTTTTTCAAATGCAATTTTCCAACTCATTCCAGAGGTAAGGATGTTGGCTAACTGGTGTCTGTGAATCATCATGGCTTCCAAATGGTTTAGCACGGTGTACATCTTCAGCCTCCATAATTCTCACACGGTTTTATGGCCTGGTTTATGGTGTTTTGGATCAGAGAACGCTAAATCACAGCAAATGAGTCTGAAGCTGCAATGGATGTCAGGGTGAGAGACAGAATTAGCATTCCAGAGGCCAGCCACCAGGACGTGTTCAGACAGCCCGGGGCCGCCCAGGGGCCTTCACACTTGATTCTGCCTGGTAATGGGCAAATTTAATGTTTTTGCACACAGTTTCATGATTTATTTCTTTTCTAAAGAGCACACAATGTCAAATTTACCTAAGATATATCACAAAATGCCCTCAGATATTTACCTACTGCTATAGAAGACCCGAGGAGAAGTGAAAGCTTGGTGGACAAACCTCCTGCTTACTTTTTGTTTTATTTTGACGGAGGAAAAAATATCACTTGAGGGCTAATAAAAAAGGGCCACGTTTTTCCTTTGATAAAGTGCGCGTTGATCCAAGATTGACCACAGTGCACTATTCGGAACATCAGCAAAGCTCGGTATATTTTCTTTCAGGTCTATGATGTGGCTGTGTTACAAAAATATATATAGTGGAAAGGAAATGGGTGGGATGAAAAGAGAAGGGATGTGGAGGAGGGGAACAGACAAGGACATTAAACAGAGGGGTGACAAGGGAGGGCTAGAGAAATCTCACATGCAAGCTTTATCCCCCTATGCCATGCATGCACGCCTGAGATGTTCACATGTGCACACACATGGAGTGAGAGAGAGAGAGAGAGACAGGGTACTTCCCTCACCACATAAGGTTTGAGAAATAACTAGAGCTTCTCTTAGTTTCACAACTACATATAAAAATGAATTCTTGCTTTTCAGAGTCGTAGAATTTATTTTTGTTTGATCTAGGAAGAACTTAGGGAGTATTTACTTCAAAACCTCAAACGTAGAGAACAACAGTGAAACCCAGCAGATTATAAATGTCTGATTATAGCCATACAGCTAGTTAGTAACACCGCTAACATGACAATGAAGATTTTCTCTCTAAAAATACATTAATGCAAAGCAATGCAATATTATATGTATGTATGTTTATCATTTTACCTGATTTTTAAAACCTTTTTCAAAAAGGTTTTCTATTTTTTTGAAAAGGTAAGAATATAAAGACCCAGTCTTTGTAATAATACCTCAAATTTCCATACAGTCTTTTCTTTTCTGGAAAATTCTTTTCCTTCGGTTGTTCTGTTTTTCCGGCCTTGGTGTTGCGTTTTGCTCCCTCCGTCCTGTGTTGATAAACAGACACGGGCATGTGGCATAAACGAAGATGCGGCCGTGAGGTCTCCTCGGAGACAGG
Source organism: Ctenodactylus gundi (assembly GCA_004027205.1). Lineage (NCBI taxonomy): Eukaryota > Metazoa > Chordata > Mammalia > Rodentia > Ctenodactylidae > Ctenodactylus > Ctenodactylus gundi. The sequence goes on from PVKB01001149.1 coordinate 30,656, forward strand.
TACAGAACACAGACCCGCCATCCTTTCCTAAGCTTCGGGAGGGGATGTTAGCAATCCACACAGAGGCGTAAGCCACGGCTGGTGCACACCTGGAATCCCAGGCCTCTGAGAAGCTGAAGCAGGAGGATCATACATTTAAGCCCGTCTTGGGTCATCTAGCAACCTAAAAAGACTGTCTCAAAATAAAAGGACAGCGCGAAGGCCCTGGATTCCACCCCCAGTATAGGGGGAAAAGTTTCAAATTGTGTCTTCCATTTTATTTTTCTTAAGCTCCTGTTTCTTGTGTATTTCGGGGTCCTTGACTTTCTCATATAAAACTCCAATTCTTGATAGTGTATTCTTTCAACAGTGAGTTACCTCATACTCATCGGTGTGTGTGTGTGTGTGTGTGTGTGTGTGTGTGTGTGTGTGAACAACCTGAATCTTTTGTTTGTTTGCTTGTTTTTGAGCCCATAGCTTGATGTTTAGGACTTGCCAATACTTTCTAGGTACAGGAGAGCTCTCTGGAGAAGCCAGCAGCTCAGATGGCCTGCTGTAATCGCGTTAACATTTTTACTCTGCATATCAGAGCAAAGACGTTATCACTGGCGGAAGTGGGTCCTCCACCTCCTTTCCTGCCTCCCCTGGGCCTGACATTCTCTCCTAAAGCTGGAGCCAAGGCTGCTACTTCGTTGTCAGAACCGTTTGCTCTTCCAGAGTTGGTGTTGTCCCAGGCTGACCTTGCGAGGACGGGGCTGACCTCCCTGTGGCTTTATTTAATAGGCCTTCTTCAGGTTGTAAGACTTGCGTGCCAAACACGTATGATTTGGTTACTCAGATTCCAGAGTAATTGTTGTTCAATCTTTGACAGGTTGACTCCCAATATTGCTGAGTTTAAATGTAGACTTAGAACTTCAGTGAACATGGTATATTAAGAAATTATGGTATCATTCTCTAGAGATCAAGGTTTTACCTGACATTGCCTGCATGTTTTCCTCTCTCTCAGGCATTTGGGTTTGATCCCAAAGTTGACAACTATGTCGAGAAGGCAGTCGCTGTGTTTGGCGGGTTTTACATGCTTTTCTTTGTTGAAAGGACGTTGAAGATGTTACTAAAGACATATGGTCAGGTAAACGGACTTTATTTAAAGCGTTTGATACGTTACCCTTGAGACCTCCTGAATGTAGGTGGAAATTGTATTCTTAGAAGAATTGTTCCGTTATTAGACTTGCAAATGTAAAGACAGGGAAAAGAATCGATATGTTGGAAAGTATACAGAAACACTAGATTTTTATTGAAGAATCTGGGCCAAGCACCAGCAAATTTAATGTCAGGTAAGAGATGTGTAGAATTTGTATTCTGTTCATAGTCATCTATATTGGAAGTAAAGAGCATCACAAAAGTGTGCTAATTTTTCCTATGTATGCGATTAGTGCATGTGCCCTATGCTTTGAATTTAGTGCTTAGTTTTTCTCATAACATTAGTTTTTGTTCAAATGTTATTGCAAATGAATCCTGAGCAAATAAACTCTTATGTCATATATATAATTTTTTTTTGAGACAAGGTCTGTAGTTCAGGCTGGTCCTGAACTCATTATGTAGCCCAGGCTGGCCTAGAACTTGTGACAATCCTCCTGCCTCAGTTTTCTGAGTGCTGGGATTATAGGCATGTGCCACCATCACCACACCCAGCTGGGAATATTCTTATGTTATATATCTGGCGACCTTTAGCATACTGTGTGTATGCACTCTCATGTGAAAAGCAGAAACAGCACAATATATGTGAGAATACATTTAAAGAGGAGAGTACATTTAAAGTTATTTTTTCCAAAACTATTTTTATTAGATATGTTTGCAATACCTTATAATTATGTTCAATTTGAGGAATTGGTGCATATATATATATATATATATATATATATATATATCACATGGAAACATTTTATCAATCTAAAAATATTAGGGTATCAGACATAGACAGCGTTTTTACTTAAGATACGAAAAACATCAAGCTCTTCTGTCTGTAGGAGGCTTCCTTTTTTTCCTTATGTTATCATATTTTTTCTCATTTTCCCATGTAGAATGATCACACCCACTTTGGAAAAGATGACTTTGGTCCTCAAGAAAAAACGCATCAACCTAAGACATTACCTGCGATCAATGGTGTGACCTGCTATGCCAATCCTGCTGTCACCGAGCCCAATGGCCATGTCCCCTTTGATAGTGTCAGTGTGGTGTCCCTGCAGGTATGTTATATTGATTCCACTTTTCTTTGTATGACACTGCGTGCCTTTTATCATGGAAAGACAGCTGTGAGTACAGTCGAGTCAGTGTCTTATACATTTCCATGTGTAAGAGTTATTTTGTAAATGTGGGATAGGTAGAATTGTAAGTCTGAATTCTTTTCCCTCTTTCTTATGTTTAAACAAGTGAGTTACGGAAAAAATGGTGGATTGCTTCTTGCCTGATATCATTTGATTATGGAAGAGTCTTGATTAGGTTTATACAGTGTATGTAGCAAGATTACTTAAAAGATTTTCTCTCATTTCAAGATCCAAATCCAAAGAATCCTTTGAGTGATTTTTGAAATGGTGAGAAGATTTGAAGCTATTAATTTTGGGTTCATTAACTCCACTCACATTTTAAAAATATTTGAGTAAATACTATATGCTAGTTAACTTGATAGGCAATTATTTTATTTGCTTTTCATAACGACTGCTTAAAGTTGGGATTATTTTCTACGTAAGGAATTATTTGGGTTTCAAGTGGTGGAAGTCAAACTCAAATTGCGTGTGCATGAGGAGACGTTATTGGAAAGAAGTCTAAGGGGAGAGGTACCGGAAGAGCAGGGACCTAGGAGCTACTGTAACCGTGAAGACTTCCTCTCCTCTTCTCTGCTTGGAAGTCTCTTTCTTTCCTTTCATTGTGCACCCTTCTTCCATAAGTGAATTGTGTAGGTCTGCGACAACCAAGTTTATACCTGGTAATTTCAGCTACCAGAAGGAAATTGGCCTCTGTCATTCCTAGCTCCAGACTTCCTTACCAGAGTCTCCCTGGCCAGCTTGAGCTAGGTGATCCCTTCTACGTGAATCTGAGTGGGGATTGTTTGGTGTCAAGGGAGTACGGGTGGGGTAGAAGTCTGGTTATTAGAGAGTGGAGCTGAGTGGTAGAGTGCTGGCCTAGCATGCAGGAGGTCTCGGATTCCATCTTCAGCAACACGAAATTAGACAAGCAAACAGGGAAAAAAAACTGGAAGAAAAAGAACGAGTGTGTGCGTGTGTGCATGTGCACGCATGTGTACACACGTGTAGGTGGGAATGATGGCATTACTGTCGCTACCAACTCTTGTTTGACGGTAATGAAAGTGGGATTTCAGATGGTAAGTCCCCTCTCCCTGGCAGACACACAAGCTACAAAGTAAAAAACATGACCTAAGAGTGAAGGATTAAAAATAGATTAAAAATGAAAGCCAGCTAAGAGACAAAGGCAGGAAAAAGATGCCTGGGAGAGGTATTTATTTATTTGTTTGTTTGTTTTTACAATGATATGATCCTTCTGGGAAAAACCCCCAAACTTCTGACCTGATGAAGGGGAGTCTTACGTGCCTTGGAAGAAATGGTTTGGTGTTTGCACCAAGCCAAGACTGTGTAACAAATGATGGTCTCAGCCAACACGTCGTAAGGAACATGGAAAGATGTTCAAATGGGTAATTTATTGTAATTACAGCTAATATTGGTTGATTGTGTTCAGGACCGGAGATGAATCACCTCATGTGATCCTCACAATAACCTGGGGAACGAGTTCGGTTCTAACAGGAGGCTGCGGACTAGACAATGCGAAGTGCCAGGCCCACAGACACGCAGCTTCTCAGCGGCAAAGCTTGGTCGGTCCTGCGGCTGCTTGGTGTTGAAACCTGTGTTGTGTCACGCTTAGCTCCCCACCTTCTTCACGTCATTTTATCAGAAATGGGGGGACAAGATGGACTCTTAAGAAGCGTTTGTTTCTTGATTTTGGAGAAGGAAATGCATTGTTGTGAGGACAACTCCAAGGATTTATTTATTTGCTTATTAATTGATAGCTCGTGGTGACGGGTATTGGACCTAGTACCTTCACACTGAGCTATATCCTGGGAGTGAATCTCAGTGGTTAAAGCACTTACCTAGCAAGTGCTGGGTTCTGTCCTCCAGCACCACATGCGTCTGTCTTGGTGGTATGTACCTGTAACCTCAGCACCTGGGATGCCGAGGCAGGAAGATTGCTGTGAGTTTGAGGGCAGTTTGAATATCATAATATAATATAATGGGTTTATATATATGAGTTGATATAATATAATGAGTTGAGAACTAGCCTAGACTACAGAGGGAGACTGTCTCAAAAATTACTTAGGTATATTTTTATTTTGATATTCTTTCAGACAACCTTGGCCCATCCTGGAATACTCAGCTATGCGAGAACTTTCCATTTCTAGTCCTTGGTATTTTGTCTAGGTCGGGCAATCATAAGCCGTAGCTTCACACATTAAATAATTTACGGTTATGGAAGCATATTTATTGCAATAGGAAGATAGATGATATCACATAGTTTGTTAGCTCAGTTGTGACTTTGAAATGTTTAGACAAATGTCATGAAACTTGTTCCTGACCCACTACGTGGGGCACATGTGTGCACATGTGTACGTGCCGAGCAGGGTATGTAGGGTAGGAGCTTTCAGGGAGGTGAAGGTTATAGGAGATTAATAAGGCCGATATGGGGAGGGAAGGCTAGCAGGTTCATTTCCTGTAACTCAGTTGTGACTGCTAGATAATCTGTCACGTCTTCCTCGGTGACGTCGCTTTGTTTTCTTCTGTCTGACTTCACTGTGCAGCCAGGCATGTGCCTTTCTACCTGCTGTCCACAGCTTCAGAAGAATTGTTTTTCAGGTATTGGTCCCCTAGGAGGGCTGGGTTCTTGGGGTGTGTGTTAGCTCTCAGGGCCGCTAGAGGGGGCATCTCGCTCGTCCCTTCAGGTTGCAATCACTTTCATAATGAAGTTTCTTGTACTTCCATTTAAAAATAAACCCTAGCAAGTATGAAGTGTTAGGAATCACCTGCTTCTTTGATAGAAAGAAAAGTCAATCTAGCTATTTTTAGTCAACTATTGTGAATTTTGTGTTTAAAATTGAGGTACGGGGGTGGAATTTAGTTGTGAAATGTGTTAGGGAAATGTACTTTGTCAATAACTGAGACACAGTGATAGTTCGACAAATACAAAGAGAAGATATTGAGGTGGCTGAGTCTCCATAGAGGTCTACTAGATTTTAAATATAGGTTAATTCACTCAGCACACATGTATCAAATTGTCCCATATTTAATGTGTGCTTGGCACCATTCTAAGGAAATTTCATTCCCCCCATTTTTCTTAATATACATATGATACACAATGGTTGTGTTGAACTTGGAAGGTTTGTACTCATATATGGAGTCAGCTTCACGTTTTCTTCCCTTCCCCGTCTTCTTCCCTCCCACCCCTTTTCATCCCTCTTGAGTCCCAACATCCTGCCCACTTGACTTTATTATTTATTTACACTCTAAGTTTCTCAGATTAGAGGAAACCATGTTATATTTAACATTCTGAGTCTGATTCACTTCACTAAGCATGATAGTCTCAAGTTATGTCCGTTTACGTAGAATGGCTCGAATCTGTCTTTCTGGAAGAGCAGTACTCCCTTGTGTATATCAGCACCACATTTTTAAAAATATCCATTGGTCTGTTGGTGGGCATTTTGGCATCTTCCACAAGTTAGACATTTGTTATTGTGCTACTATAAACATGGGTGTACATGTATCTCTGTCGTATAGTGCTTTTAACCCTTGGGAAAGATACCCAGAAGAGGGATCACCGTGTCAAGTGATACTGTTTCACCATTTTCAGCTTTTCAAATCTCCATACTGCTTTCCATGGTGGTTGTCCCAATTTACAGTCTCACCAGCAGTGTACAAGGGTTCTTTTCCCCCATACCCTTGCCAGCATCTATTCCAAATATTGGTCATACATCAGTGGGAGGGGGTGAGTGAGCTTTATGCTGTTCCACAATGTAACTGAAGTATTGTACACAGAAAAGTATACACATGTGTGTGTATATGGGCATGAGGTGGATTGGAGGCTGTGCACATGCTTGGGGGTTTCTCCACCACTCTTCTGGGTGGTTTCATTCTTCATTTTTACTTGGAGGTGAGAAGGGCGGGGCATATTCCTGGCCACAATTTGTGAGAAGAAGGAAACTGGGACACTAAAGTGCTTGACCCCTGTTGTGGTGTTGTGCTTTGTGTCCTTCAGCAAAGGTTTCCTGCCTCAGTTTCCCCAAAGGGCAAATCAGCCATCATGGTTTGTGATGGTTTTCTTGCCAGGCTAGCTTGGAAGGAAGGCTCTGAGTTCTAATTAATCCCAAGATAGACTTGCAGGTAATTCTCTTACTTTTAGTATCACTCTTTGCCGTCCTGACTTGAGGCCTCCCCCTTCCTTGAACTTTTCTAAGGTTCTCCAGTCACCGTCGGCTCCTCTTGGTGTTCTTACCTTTCCTGTGACCTTTTCTGATTTCAAACCTTTCCTTCCTCCCCGTGTCCACAAGTCCTCTCCTCCTTTTCTACCTTAGAATTTTCTTCTTCCTTGACCTTGTTAAAGTCCCTGAGCTTTCTGAGACCCTCTGTCCTGCACTGTCCAACCTCTTGGAAGATGGGCTAGTGCTAAAATGAGACACTTGCCCCGCATTATCACACATACTTCACAGATAAAGCTCAGTTAATCTTCATGGAAACAAGCTATGTGGTATGACCTGAGGTCATGCAGAGTTTAACTTACATGGAGGCATCCTTTTCCCAGGTCCTTCCTTGTGGTCAAGCACTATCCAACAGTATGTCTACTGCTGACGCATCTTTACCTGTACTTCCTCTGCAGTATCTCCTTAAATGTATGTGTGACTTTTAAACTTAATGACCTATTCTGTGAACTTTCCCTTTCAAATACAAGAGATTATTCTAGGCAGCCTGCTGTATTGTGTGTGTGTGTGTGTGTGTGTGTGTGTGTGTGTGTGTGTGTGTGTGTTTGTACTGAGGATTGAGCACAGAACATTTGCACTGAGCTATAATACATCCCTACTTCCTTTCTTGCTTTTTGATTTTGACACGGGGTCTGGCCCAGGCTGGCTGCCTCCCAGAGTGCTGGGATTATGGGCCTGCACCATCAGGCTTAGCCAGCAGGCTGTCTACTCCCCCCTCATCCTTCCCTGCTTTCTGAGCTCTTCCTGTCATATAACACATGCTTGAACACTTCCCACTGACTCGAACTTTAGATTATCGTGGCAGAGATTTTCACTGGAGCTCACTTCTTCCCTTTTGGAGTTACCCACTAGGTGGCCTTGGTCATAGAGCCTGCTTCCGTTGACACTTTCCTTGTCAGGGTCTCCTCTGAACCTTTTTTCCCTTGCATCAACTGGGTGTAGTGAACAAGCAAAGGTCTTTGAGCTACACCGGCCAGTGTTCCCATTTTAGCAAGAGATTATATTGTGTAATTTGGAAAAAAATAATTAATGTTTCTAATCCTTTGTTTGCTGATCTGTTAAGCAAGGAGCAAAAGTCCTTAAGTTGAATTTTTGTGAAAATCAAATAATTTATTGTGAGCCTACTATAGAATATTGGGTTGATACATTAATAAATTTGCCCTCTTACGTTCACCTTTTTTATTTTCTTATTTTCTTTTATCCTAATCACCTCATTGAAGTGGTAGAGTGCTTGCCTAGTTTGTGCAATGTCCTCGCTTTGAGCCTGTCCTAGTTACTTATTCGTTGCTTGGACAAAATCCCTGACATTAGGAACTCAAAGAGAAAAGATTCATTTAGCTCACAGTTTCAGGAGGTCTCCCACAGCCTGGGAAGCCGGCAGTGGTGGAAGCACAGGGCAGAGGCTGAAGAGCTGCTCAGGGCATTGCAAACAGAAAGCCAGATGAGTCAGGAGCCAAGTGAACTGAGGAGCCTGTTGACATCTGGAGACTCAGACAAGGCCAGAGTTCTCCCAGGAAGAAGCTGTGACTACGTTTCTTCTTGCTTCCTTCCTTCCTCAGTTCAAGCTGCTTGTTGGACCTCCCCCACACCCAGCGTGGGCATTCCTCTTCCACTTCCTGGTCCACGAGTCAACAACACACACCTGAAAGCTCTGCTCTAAGCACCACCGACTCTCAACAAGTGGACCCAATTCCTCCAGGTCACGTCCCAAGCATCTGTCCTTTCCAGCCAGGTCCTACACCTCCCGATAGCACACGGTTCCACTGTGACCAAATATATGAGGTTTTTGGGGGACACTCTAGCTTCAAACCATAGCAGAACCCTAGCACAGTAAAAAGCAGAACCAAACAAGATAGTCACCTCACCTAGTCTCATAACTTTCACTGCTCTGGGAATAACTTCTAAGTTTATTAAGTTAATTACACATAGGCTATCTTTTGAAATATGAGTTCTTGTATAGCAAAATACAAGGAGGATATGAAGTATATAGAAATCCATGCTTTCTCATCGTATTATAAACATTTCTTCCCATGTGAATACTTTTCCTGGAAAGGAAAGTTTGATTTTTAAAACTTGTAGCTCATTTGGTAATAAAGACGACCATCTGCATGTAAGTGCCTGCCAGCCTGCCACTGATCCGTTAGATAGACTAAGGGAAGTTGGAACATTTACTCTCAGTTAATGGAACAGAACTTTAATGTCTAATTTAATCGGCCACTTGAATGATGGTATTACCAGACTTTGCCCCACATTCTCCATCGGGATTGTCTGCGTATGTACCCAGTAAGTCTGGCTGTCTCTGTCGTCATCTGACCCAGGCATTTTATTTAAAAGAATATGAAAATAATAATACCTTGATTGTGTACAAAAGATTTTGATAGCCACAGTATTGAAATAATGGGGGCACATTCAATCTCTTAAAATTGAATTAGGGTTGTATTTTTAAAACAAATACAGAAATGCTACTGCAGGTTAATTGTAAAGATGACAATGTTAGTGGTACAAGGTGTAGATTGGTCATTATAATAGAAAGATAAGATGGAACACCTGTGGACGCAGCCACAGGGCGAGGGCTAAATTAAATCTCAGCTCAATGGAGAGACGTGCAATCCCGCTGGAGCAATTTGCCAAGAAAGGGAAACCCTCAGTGAAGAAACAGTTTTACTTTTCTAGATAAAACCGAGTTCCAAATATGTCGATTCTTCAGACCCACCTTTTCGAACATCCGATGTCAGGACAATTCAGGCCTATTTTCTGTGACTCTGAGGTCTCGAAGGTCCTTTTGCTTGCTGTGTGACCAACTCAAAGGAGGCTGCTCAGTATGATAAATAGGACGACGAAAGTTTATTTAAAGCCAGCTAGGAGGAAGACGACAGAGTTAAGTGCCTCCAATTACCCCTCGTCTGTTACAGATGAGCGAAGAGCGTTCACATCGTAGTGAGGAAGTAACGGTTCTCTTTCAAAACCAGCTTTTGAGTTGACAACATAGTTGGCCGTGCAAGGCTCACCACGGAGCGAGGGTCAGGTCTTAGTCAGCTGCTGGACAGCGTAGATGGGGGGTTTCATATTCTGTAGAGGATCTACCCTCCCCTCTCTGGCTGGGATTCTCTTTTCCCTTGAAGTCCACGTGCTGCTTTTGAGGGAAGAGAAAGGGTGGAGCGTGCCTGGGACTTAAGACCTTTACGTGCTCTCCTGTTGGTACGCACTCTGCAGGGGGCCACTGTTTCACCAGCGAGGGCATCCCACTGTGCTCTCACACAGGGAGGCTGGCAGGGTGAGTGTTACACACGAAGTTCATAAGGGAGAGGCTTCAGCATTACTAGCTCAGTCAAATGGGATTATAAATGTGCCGTGGAAGATGCCACCATCTGTACTATTTACTTCATCTGCGTGAGAGACTGGCCATTGCCATGAGTCTCAGTCACGGATTGCTTTGATAACCATAAGAAGAGGTGACATTTTAGTTCATCGTGTGACAAGCCTGTCAGGCTCATAGGCAATTTTTAAGGATGTAAGTTTGAATTTAACCAGCCTGGAGAAAAAGTGAGGAACTATAGGAGTCCAGTCAGATTTTGTTCACTTCCAGTGAAATACGTGGTGGGGAAGTGAAATTGTGTTTGCTCCTGCCTCTCTGTGCTTCTGCATGGTTCCTTGTCTGTGCCTGCACTCTGATTCTGTTAGTTATGGAAAGTTTCACACGATAGTGCCCTAGCGCCATTCCAATCATTAACAGTGATATCATATATTACATCATTCCACTAGGTAACTAGGAAGGCCTGTAGGAGGTAGCCAGGAAGTACTGAGTTGGTACTGAACCTCAATGGTGAACTGTGGAGCCAGGCCATTAGCAGAACTGCATGGGAAGTTCATAAGAGGCGGCCGGGGAGGCAGCCCAGACACAGAAGCTGCAAAGTAAAAGTCTCCCGCCTTACAGGCTGTTTAATCGTGTCTTGTTCTCCTCACAGTACTGAGCCCCTTTGTTCTCACAAACGTTTAAGTGATTAATATTTTTTATGGGGTTAATCATTTCAGTCCATTGACGTGTGCTTTGAGATCTGTGCAAATGTAATTGAAATGTCATGGAATCTTGAGTACTGGATGTAACTTGAGTATTTAGATTTTTCTTTTCTCCTTGTATATAGCATTGTTTATAAATGAGGTGTGGTTGAAATATATGGTTAAAAGATTGTTACAGTAAAAGACACATTGCCATTCATCTCCCCGAGAATGTTCCCCTTTGAGCGATCTACTCCTCCTTTTCCCCCTGCTTCCTGGCTGCCATGGAGCCTCTTCAAGGAATTTCCACCATTCTGTTTCTGCCAACAACCATGGACTGAACCCTCTGAAAACCATGAGCCAAAATAAAATTCTCCTTCCTTAAGTTGCGGTGTTGAATATTGTGTCCCAGTGACGGGTAGACTAACCAATCCATATCCCAAGCCTGAATTTGTTCCCTATAAATGTTCTGATTTCTGGCACTTAGTTTTCAAGTGAGCTTTTGGAGCCCAACTTCCTGTGAATTTAGTATTGCCTATATAGTGAAATATCATTAATCTTTACCAATCTGTGTTAGCTACATTATAATTTGCCCCATTTTGCTTATAGGCTGGGCTGCTAAGTGTCTGCTTGGCTGTATCTATAAAAATTACCCTTGAAAACATTTTTTTTCCGGCATGACTGTACATAAAGTTTTAAAGTGATCTAAAGAATTACCAAGTTATTGTTATATGACCAACATGCTGCCTTAAGCCTACCCATGTGATGTGGCAGGTTTCCTGGGGGACGTCACCACCCCTGTGCTGGCTGCCAGAGCCCAGTTTGTTAGTGGAAGTTCTGGGAAGCACTCTAAGTGCATTTATCTAAACATGTTCTATAGTAAATTGCTTTCACTAATCAAGCAGGACTTATCCCTATTTAGAAAAATTAGTGAGGTTTTGCTCAATTGGGCTTGATGTCAAGTTAATTTTTCCCCCATTAGTATAATGAAGAATTGCTGTGTTGCTCTGTCATGCGTGCTGATTGATAAAATGAGAATAAATACCAGCATGTTCTTTCTTTGAAAAATAACAGGAAAAAAAATAAGAGGCTGAAGTACATTATTCCGGGTACCAGCAAGTGTTGCTTAACTTTACTGCATAGAGAGCCCAGTTGCAAAGCAGTGTGAGCAAGGAATGTATAAATGCACACAGTATTGCTGGTGGGCCTTTAATATCGCTTTTTGAGATGAAAAAAATATTGTGTTATACAGGACACCTATTTCCTAATCACTGGGCTGGTGAAAGTAGGCCTCTTCTTTTCTTTGGCTTCTGCTATTTGAGCTTTAAAAACTATGTGTTTTGTGCTCTGTTTTTTACATGCTACATTCCGCAGTTTGGAAACATAGAAGCAAGACCTGGTAAGTAACTTCGACCAGATGGCATGATGGGAAATTTGCCCAAGCAAGTGGTTCTCTCTCTATGGTTGTCAGGAATGTCAAACTGCTTTATCCCTTAAAGAAGCTCCCAGGGAGCTGGAATCTTGTTCATACTCTATTGCTTCACATTATATTTATTCTAGATGCTCAAAATAAAAGATTGTGACTTAGATCAAAAAATTAAGTATCTTGCAAATGAAATGGGGTCTTGCCAAAAGGTTTATTGGGTCTGACATTACTGTGTTATATAGTGGAGTCTCAGTACATTCGCTCTCTCTCTCTCTCTCTCTCTCTCTCGGACTCACCCATTGATATTCATTTGTTTTTATAATTATATCCTTTCAATTTTGTGCCTGAAATATCCAGATCACAAGTTTTATTTTTACCGTTATTTTTTTCCCATTTTATTGATACGTATACATTTTTACCATTATTAACAATAGTAATTTTAGTGAATTAAAAAGGAAGGTATTTGAAGACAAATTTCAGTGTGTTCACTCTTAATAAACGAACCTTCAGGTTACACTTACCGCGTTGATTGGGTGGTAAAATTTGATTTTGTTCTATGTCTGCTCTTTTAGATAGGGAATTTCATTCCCTTTCTGAGGATCTCAGTCCAATTAAGTTAATGGTGCCTCATTTATTATAACTAAGTGGTGCTTTTCTCTGGCCTTTAACTTCGCACACTATACTTAACCGTGGCCCAGTCTATTCAGAAGTCTTGTAAACTTTGAGTTGCAGTCAGAAGAAGAGAGAGACCAAGGTGTGAGCCCAGTTCTTTTAGTAGTGGTTGTGATACTTTTTGTTCCTATTAGCAGGTATCTGAAGATTAAAGAATTTTATTTTACTGATTCTCCTTCTACTTAGGAATACCAAAGAGCTCAACAAACATGACTTTGTTAAACTTTTGTAACAACTCAGTGAAGGCAGATAAAAGTTGCAAACAATTAATAGCAGAAAACACCAATAAAGATTACTTTCGAAGATTCAGCAAACCAGCCAGGTCTCTGGCTTGAGGCTGGCTAGACTTTTCTCCTTTATGCCTACTTTATAAGGCACATTTTGTAAAATCTGAAGTGAGAGGTAGATCATTTCTAATAGTGTCCTAGGCTGTAAAACACACACCCAAATCTAGAGATTGTTTTGCATTTGGAAAGCAGAACCATAGAAATTCTTTATTGGGTAAATATCACTTCTGCAGAAATGGTTCCTATTTTATCTATATTTTTTACTAGTGCTCTTACCTTGACTAAATTTTTAGAGTCATACAACTTTTATATGAAAACAATGTTCATTATATTAAATTGAGCCTCCAAGATATATCAGGGTACTTGGGTGGTGATGCTCTGTGGTCTCAACAACCTCAGAGAAGCTATGTGAAGAGGCAGGAGAATGGTTCCCAGTCGCTCATTCGTTCCTTTGTTGACTTATCGTGGATCCACCAGTCACCTGCCAAATGCCAAGCCCTCTTCTACACTCTGGAACGACTGTGTCAAGCCACACAGAAAATGTTCCTGCTCACTGGTGCTTTGATTTCCTCTAGTGGAACACACAGCCCAAAGTCACAGAATTTCAAATACTGTGCAGGAAGTTAAAACGTGGTGACGTGATGTCTGGGTCATTACATGGATTTGGGTGGTCAGGGATGACCTCTTTAAAGAGAGCACCTTTAGCTGGGCATGGCGGTGTACTCTTATAATCCTAGCACTCTGAAAGGCTGAGGCTGGAGGATCACAAGTTCAACTTAGTGAGAATCTATCTCTAAATAAAAGATTAAAATACGGGGTGCTGGGGATGTTGCTTAATGAAAAGATCTTGGATTCTATCCTAGCTACCATAATCAAACCAAACCAGGCCAAACCGAACCATGCTTACAATAACCTGTGAACTTGAAGAAGGTACTGTTCTTTCAGAGATGGTGAGAACCATGTTATGGTCGAGGAAACAGCCAGTGCCAGTGGAAAGTTTGAGGGGTAGAATGAAATTTGGTCAATTTTAGGAAGAGAAAGATGGCTAGAGAAGCTGGGGCACAGCAGGTGCTGCTGGAAAATGATGTTGGAGGATGCTAGATAGAAGTTCTTCAAGGTCACGACACTTGAACAGTATTGATCTTCTAAACAAGACTATGCTTCCAAAGTTCTGTTTTATTAAGTGCAACAAAATCAGGAAGAGCCAGCCAAAAGGACAGCCGTAGTTTCCCACCTATGCTTTTAGTCCAGAAATAGCAGATTATACAGAGTAGCTGTGGCAGCTCAAGGATGGTGTTTTATTAATTTAAGAATGTCTAAAAGGTTAGCAAACCTCAGGCTACCTCAGAAGATCGGCTTAGTGTGTTGTTGAGACCAGAGGTGCGTAAATCCCTGACGTCCTCCAGGAACATGGCCCGGAAATAGCAATAAAACAATTTGTTATTACAACAGCCACCTCCTGTCCTCGGAAATACCCTCCCTGAGAAACTCCTTTCTCTTGAGTCATCTATTGACCTTAACTGGTGTGGGCTTAGGCGTCAAGGGGTCTGGGTTCAGGTCCTGGATTTTCTATCTGCTAGCTGAATGGCCCTGCTCACGACTTTACCTATAATATATTTACTCGCTTCAAATGTAATCAAAATGTTAGCAGCAGTCTGCTCAGATGGCCCAGAAAGTACTTTGCAAATGATAATCATGATAAGCATCCCAAAGTCGGTTCTGATTTTTGTGCTCCTCCCTCAAGCAATGTGAAAAGGATGTGGGGTTCACCGAGTTAATTGATGACACCCACAGCGGGGCCGAGGGGGCGTCACTGGAGTGATGCTGCCTGAAGTGTGATCACAGCATCTGTCCCAATTCTACTTTCACGTTCTCTGATTATTTAGCCACCAAGGGCTAAACTCTTGCCCTAGGGAGAAAAAAATCCCTTTCCTCCCTTGCATTTGAATCTGACTCCACAACTTTGGGTGATAAACTGGCAAACAGACAAGAAAAATCCTTCTCCCTTTGAAGTCTCGTGCTGTGTCGATGAAGCAAAGTGGACTTGACTTAGGCCCTGTCTGTGCCCGCTGTCCACCCTGTATGGCAGTGCCCGGGTGTCGGCCCTTTGGGAAGATTTGAAGGGATGCTTCACGGAACAACGATTTATGAACATGTCATGAAAGAAAAGGGACTTAAAAAATGCCAATACCTTCATTCAGCCCAGAAGTCTTGTCGGAGTTCCTGCCGTGTATCAGGGAAGCGGTAGTGAGCAGAACCTTGCGAACCCCGTTTCCTAGGGACCACAGGCTTGGCTTGTTTGCCACAGGGATTCAGATCCAGGCTCGGCTCCTTCCTAGAGGGCTGACTTGGTGAGGTTACTTCACCTCCCCAAGCCTCAGTTTCCTCCTTTGTGAAAACGGGGACCGTGACCACAGGGTTCTTTAAGAGTAAACGACTTCGTGTTTAAAAGAAGACATGCCAAATACTGGGACCACAACGCGTGAAATGCCGCGCGAGCCTCTGTTCTGCTGGTCTCGTGCCTGTGGCGTGCTCTTCTGGTGTGGCCTGTGTCTTTCACCTTCAAGTCCTCACCTCACAGCTAGACCCTGCGTCGCAGGCCTGTGATCTCAGTCAGGAGGATCACAAGTTGGAGCCCAGCCTGGGCAACTTAATGACGTAGGAAGTCTCTGTCTTAATAGAGAAAAGAAAGTTGGGGGTGTAGCGTGGTGCAAAGGTCCTGGGCTTGATCCCCAATACCACACACACACACACACACACACACACACACACACACACACACACACGGCTCAACCCCTCCCTCCACCCCCAAATCAGTAGGTTTTTCCTTAGACCAGGTAGTAGAACTTGAGGGAGGCTTGGAGCAAGGGCGCGAGGCCGAGCACCCTTAGCCCACGTGGCTCTCGCCTCTCACTGCCCCTTTCAGAGGGAAGACAGCCTCTGTTTTTGCTAAATAGTGAAATGTAGACCAGCTGGTCGTTGCCTCCCACAGAAAATGGCTCTCGGTGTCATCCCTGTGTCTCGCTGCTGCCCGCTGGCCCCCGGCCTGCTCCCAATGTCCCCCTCCTGCCCTGGTTGTCTGTGCGTCACGGTGGCGGCCCTTGGGCTGGCTCCCTTCCCTCTCCCCATCCATCACCCTTCCGGCTTATCGCTCTCTCCCAAAACATCTCTACTCACATCCCATAGACGGATGGGAGAGAAAAGAAACAATTTCCATGCTTTCTGGATATTATTTTCCTGTTAATGTTTATTTTCATTAGCGGTGAAGGTTTTGAAAATAGTCTCGGGACTTTCCTGAAACCAGAGGGCGGCGGTGGTAATGCATTTGAATGTATGTGGTTCTGTGCATAGAGGATAAACTTAAGCTTGCCCTTCTCCTAGGAAGCTTCATTTTGGGTATAGTGAGTTCTGACTGGCATTTGAAAGCTACGAAGGGCCAAGGAGCCCCCTGCTATAAAATACAAACATTTAAATCATTAGGAAATCTAGTCACGAAAGCCAAGTCCGTCAAAATACTACCTTTTTCTGATGCAGTCACATCTACTTAGCCCTGTCTGTACTCTGGGAGGCTGAGGCAGTAGGGTTGCAGGTTCAAGCTCAGCGTGGGCAGTCCAGCAATTTAATGAGATCTTGTCTAATGATAGGAAAAGAAGTGGTTGGGGCTGTAGCTCAGTATGAAGGCCCTGGGTTTAATCCACAGCACCAAAGCAAATAAATAGAATATAGTTAAATAGTAAAGGTAGATCTGTGAGTTTTGTGTGTGGGATGAGCATTAGATTTCAAATCAGCCATGTTCTTTTCAGACAGAAACGGTATATTCAAATGAGGATAAATAATAATAGAGATGGGACAATTTATAGCCGCTGGGCGGGGTGTGAGGAGACCACCGGGGAGACGCTGTGATCCGAAGCGGGTAAGAGTGGAATTGTTAATAAGCTATACACCAAGGGAAGTCCCTAGAGCCTGTCTCGCACAGAAGGTGGTCTTGCATAGAAAGCCACTGCGAACAGAGCACCGAGCCTTAGTGGGTGATGTAACCAGCTGACGGTGCTCCTGAAGAAGCGGGAGGGAGTAAACGGGCTCATTTCCGTTTCTTCTTCCGTTCCGGCTTCACAGGAGAGCCAGGGCCATGAGGACCCGCGGTTAGGGCACAGGCGGCTCCTCTGGGGCAGAGAACTGGAGAAAGCAGGGCAGAATGTGGGTCTGGGGGCGCCAGTGAAGGGTCGGCGCTGCCCCGCCCTCCCTTCCCTCCTGTTTGGCACCAGAAACTTTTTCTGTGGAAGAAAGATTTTCACAGACTAGATGTGTGTGTGTGTGTGTGTGTGTGTGTGTGTGTGTGTGTGTGTGTGTGTGTGGAGGGGGTGGATGATTTGGGGATGACTCACACCCATTACCTTTGCTATGCACTTTATTTTTGTTGTTACATTGTGATATACGATAAAATAATGATACAGCTCACCATAGTGCAAAATCCGTGGGACACGGAGCTGCTTTTCCTGCAGCTAGAGGGCTCCATTCGGGGGTGATGGGAGACAGTCCAGAACTCTCTGCTAATGTTAATCTGTATTTGCAGCCGTCCCCCAAACTAACATCCACTGCCTCCTCACCTCTACCTCAGATCACCAGGCATTCAGTTCTGCACCGCACAGCCCAGGTTCCCTAACGTGGGCAGTTCAGTGTGGGGGTCCTGCTCTTATGAGGTCTAATTCTGCCACTGATCTGACAGGAAGTGGAGTTCAGGCAGTAATGGAGCGACGGGGAACAGCTGTAAATACAGATGGAGCCTCGCATAAATGCAGATGAAGTGAGCACGCTGGCTGCTTACCTCCTGCCCAGTTCCTAACAGCTGGGAGTTGAGACCCTTCCCCTAAGGGGATGCCCTCTTGTCCCAGCACAGCAGAAACACAGTCTGTATATCGCACAGAATCCCCTGGAATGTCATTCTAGTGGTAAAATAAGATGTTGGCCACTGCCAGCAATCTTCACATGAAATACCAAGAGAAGGGCCGAGGGAGAAAAGGTGCATTTGAGGAGTGAAGGTCACAGCTGCTTTTCACTCTTACAGCAGGTCATGAGACCCAGGCTGGTATTACAGGTTCCTCCGTTCAGTACACGTTCTGTGTTTTCTTCACCGTCGGGCAGCACCTCATCTGTTGAGTCCTCTTGCAGATCAGTGTCTCAAGCCCTCGTTCTCCAAGAAGCCAGTCCTTGGCTGTCTTGTTGTCACTGCGTCATTGCTGCTCTTCCTAGACAAGGACTATGGAAAGCTATTACACTAAGTTTCCCCAAGCTCTAAGCCTTATCATTGTCCTCATTCACTTCTCCCAGTAAGTAGGTACCACTATCTTGGTTTATTGTGATTTTGTTCTGCCTTTTGGTTTAGGGACAGAAAGAATCTCGATTGCCTGGGGTTAGACTCTGCTTCCAAAGGATCAGAAATGACCAGATTCTTAGTAGAAGCCTCACTGTCCTGGACATTAGGTCCTTCAAACTTATCAAGGTCAAGGACTTGGGGACGGGAAGCAAGACTTATGTAAGTGGGTCATAGGGTCTAAATATAAGTTGGGATCCTTTCTCCTACACCTGAACCTGCAGATGTTTCTGGAGCTGGATGCTTTCCTTAAGAGAAGGCATTGTATACATGGCTGCTGGTGTGAAGCAAATATCTGCCATCTGTGGGCGAAATTCTAGCCTCTCTTTTCTGTTGACTTAGCCTTCTTCAGGGCATTCTACAGCCCTATCCGGCTGGTGCTAGGAGGAAGCAAATGATATGGTCTGGGAATTGTATGACTTGAGCTCTTTCTCTTATTCTTTTTACTAAAAAGGAGGCAGTTTACATCCGGCACACAGTATATTCCTGAGAGATGGTGCTTGCAGAAGCCCTGAAGGCAGGGAACGCGTGTATCACAGATTCCTGTCTTTGTGGGTTGGAAGAGCACTTCCTTTAAGAGGAAGGGTCCTGTGTAAGCATCCTGCTGCCGTGTGTAAGGGGCAGGGCTCTCTTGCACGTGGTAAGGAGGCCTTTTAGGGGGCTGGGCAATATGCTTCGGCTTTGGCAGATTGGCCCTTTTCTAGTGCTGAAGGCCACGTTACTTTGGCTAAAGAAGACTGCTGAAGCCATGAATAGCCCCTTCCCACCAGGCTGGGATTTCAAATGTGGTCTCATGAAGCAAGTGCCAGGATGGCTATTGAAAGACGCTGGGTGGCACTCACCATCAGGGCCTCGTGTTCCCTGTGTTGGCGAGGCTATATTCGCCATAACAGTTTCTTAGGAGGTGCAGTGAACTAGAATTGGCCTCATACCCTGTACCTGCCGAAAGAGGCCTATCATTAGATTCCTCCCCAGACATCTCTGCTACCAATTTTCCAATTTTATGTTTTGAAAGTCTGACGTTTCCTGAGTCAATGTAGCTCTATACCTCAATCCATTTATTTGGAAGAAAGTGGAAAATCAGAAACTTGAGTTAAAATTCTGCTCATTGTAGGATTCCTTTTATCACTGCATGAGATACAGCTCTGGAGTGAAAGGGCCACATTTGAAGATAGGATAAAATTCTTTTTCTGTAGACAAGATTCACTTTTAAAAATAAGCATTGGCTTGAATGTTTAGAAGAGTGGTGTTTTGGCGGGGGCAGGGAGGGGAGGTTTCCCTGTGAACAGCCTTCAGATCACATTATGAACAAGAGCCCCTCACCTTCACCTATGGAGTAGTAAAGCACTATCACCCAGAAAGCCTGTTCATTTTGTTTATCCCAAGGTAAATTTGCTAATCATTTTGTGCTTCAATTTCTTCAACATTAAAGTAACAATACAGGGTGTCCCAAAGGTTGCATGTGTATAAAGTTATTAAAATATAAAACGTGATAGGTAAAAATGTGCCGAGAATTTATCATGTTTGAAGTAAAATTAGTGCTATAAAAAATGATGCAAGAACTAAATTCAATGTAGCGTCTCCCGAAAGTCGACATACACAGGAAAAATTAAACCTTTGAAACACCAGTACTTGTATCTACCTCATAGATTTGTCCTGAGTGAGTTGCTGGAAATGCTTAGCACGTCATCAACACGAGCCGCCTTTGCTATTCCTCGTTTCATACAACAGTATCAGTAGTGATGACGACAGTGGGATGATTATGACCGAACAGTACCCTAGTCCTTCCAGATTAAAGAATTCGTTTGCACCAAATGATTTTAAGTAAACCATTAAGTGAAAGCCATCTTATGGTGCGGACCGGTGAAACCCCTTTTTGTGGGATACAGGATGGGCATTTAAAAAAAAAAAAAACCAAAGTGAGCCATAAACTTTGTGACTTGTGTCTCCCATGGAGGATGTTTCTAAAAGACAGGGACTGTGTTTTCCGTGTCCTCGTCTTCCCCACAATATTCAGTACTGCGTTTCACAGATTGCAGATTCCTGGTGAGTATATAAATGGGCTGCTTAGTTTGAGATGGAGCAGGGAGGGAGAAGAATTAGGAATAAAATGTTCTCCAATAACTTGCAAACTGCTTTCCTACTTAGAAATGAGTTTGCATGTTGTGGTCTCTTCCTGTGACACCGGGAGCATGCTTTTGTCAGTATTTAACATTTGATTTTGTAGAATTTTGTCCCTTGATGGTGTCCTGCTCTGATTGTAGATTCTGCATTTGAATTGCAACATGGAAAAGTCCTCAAATAACTCGCTCGTTGAGTGACTTTCTTTACAGTGCATAAGTCAGGTGCTAGTATCTGTTAATGCATTGTACAAAGGCAGTCTAATTTCATTCAGATGAAAGTTTTGATTTAGCAGAGGGTCCCACCTTGTGGCCTGATGTTTTTTTTTTCCTTAAATTTTTTAAAGGTTGCAAAAAATTTTTAAAAGGATGTTTACGTACTTGCACACATTGGGTATGTCATATATCATATAGTTCATTGTATTTGTGGCCAAAGACTGGTCCTTGTTACTAAGATAAATAGATAAAAAATGAGGACAAAAAAGAAAACAAAAGACACCCGATGGTGAAGCACAAATTGAGCATACCTTATTTAGGGAGAAATTGATGTAAAATATGAGTAAACAGCTTGTTCGAGGTGTGTCGCCTGCTTCCTTGCCTCGTCCCTACAGCGAGGTTTCTTCCCTCTGTTGTGTGGTGCGAGGGTCCCCCTTACACTGTGAGTGACTTTCCTGTGGAAGAGCTCATCTCTCCCAAGGAGCAACCCACTTCCTACTTCTTTATACCTTTTAGAATTTCGAGGAACCTCGATTCTCGTGCTCATTGATTTTTTCCGCTGCCTTCCAGGATGATAAGAAGGAGCCGAGTTCCTGCACCTGCCTGGAGGGGCCCAAACTGTCGCAAATCGGCACCATCGCCTGGATGATCACCCTGTGCGATGCCCTCCACAATTTCATAGACGGCCTGGCCATCGGGGCCTCCTGTACTCTGTCCCTTCTGCAGGGACTCAGTACTTCCATAGCCATCCTGTGCGAGGAGTTTCCTCACGAGTTAGGTGAGGAACTCGCTTGTGGTGTCAAGGGTGGTTACTGGTGTTGGTGGTGCATGTCTGAAATCCTAGCAATGTGGGAGGCTGAGGCAGGAGGATTACACGTTCGAGTCTTTGCTGGGCAACTTAGTGACTTCACAAAATTCTGTCTCAAAAAAAATGTTTTAAGTATGGAATGAGACATTTCTGGTGACACGTTCCTAAAATCCCGCCGATCAACCAAAATGAAGGGGCCCGTGTTGGACAGAGATGATTACCTCTGATCTCCCTGTTATACAGAAAAAACAATCCACTTGCTGTTTTCTTCTTCTTCCAGGGGACTTTGTGATCCTGCTGAACGCGGGGATGAGCACGCGCCAGGCTTTGCTCTTCAACTTCCTCTCGGCGTGCTCCTGCTACGTGGGCCTGGCTTTCGGCATTGTGCTGGGCAACAATTTTGCTCCAAATATCATATTTGCACTTGCTGGAGGCATGTTCCTCTACATTTCTCTGGCGGATATGGTAAGAAATCCAAACATTTGATTTTGTGTCAGTTAAAAATGCGGAAAGGAGCTTTTGGGTTAGGAATTGGTAGCGGGCATCCTCTGTTACGTGCAGTAGCAGTGGTGTCATGCTGACACTGAAGACCTTCCCTTGGGGCCAACAGGTCACCCTTCCTGGGCAGGTGGTACCAACAGTCCTCTGAACGTGGTTCTCATCTATTTTTTTAAATCTAAGATCTTATTGATAGAAAGTGAAATGATTTGCTGAAGTTGGGATATTTTTCTAAGCCTCTTTTGCCTTGGGATAGATAACTCATCATCCACTATATATTTTCATTAAAAAATTCCCCCATTTTGCAAAAATGTCACATTTGGAAGAGGAATAACTTACTAACTTATTAGAATAAATAGAATTTTGTTATTTCAAAGCTCTGCCTGGTGTATCTACTGTGGCGTGCTGTTTTTTTTTTGCTTTATGTTTTCCAGTGAAGAGGACCTATTTGGAGATACATTAAGTATACCATGGAGTTATTATGTATATAAGTACTAATATTTTCTCTTTAGGAATTTTTAAATATAATTTTACAAAAATCAAGGGCAAAAAAAAGAAAAGCAGGTTGCTGGTTGGATGTGCCTAAAAGTCTAAACAATAAAAGGTGTTTAGGCTAAATTAAAACAATCACAGTAACATTTGTAAAATTAACCTTTGAGAATATTTGTTTGGGTCAGTGTGTTTTTTATCTTTATTTACATCTATGTAGCATCCATGTCTTTCTTGATATCTGACATATGTACTCCCACGCAAGTGTGTGTAAGCATCTTACTTACTCCACACAAGTAGGGGTATGTAAATGTGTAGGTAAGACTTGGAGAAAATAATTTGTGCATTTTCGAGTGGAATTTCCCCAGCAGCTTTTTAGAAAATGAAAACATGCTAGTATATGAAAATCAGGCAGTATTTCTTTTGCTGTTGGAACTGAATATATTGAATACATAATTTAATAATTGGATTTTTTTCATCTGTATTCTTAGCTCCAAACTATGACTACCTAGCTCTCTGTGTTGGTCTGGGCAGTGCATTAGAAGAACCTGGGTTTCGTCTCTTACAAGCACCATGACTTTTATATTTTTCCCCACAGAATGAAGATCACACACTGTTTTTCTTGTACGTGGTCGTTTCTCCTTTCTCTGATAGAGAGAGATTGACCCTAGGCCAAGAAACCTCCTCCTGTTGGCCGACTCTGTTGGAGAAACACACAATTTTGGTCTTTTTACTTTTGTCAAGGCCTAAAAGCACCAGTAATCCGATTATAAGGTCGCCCGTGAAACATTGAAACTTGAAATAAACTGTGTAACTCTCCCAGGGCCAAATATATAAATGACAGTCTCGTGTTTTACCACAAGGTGGCAACAGTCTTCTAATAATATGTATGTGTTCCAGTTTCCAGAGATGAATGACATGCTGAGAGAAAAGGTAACCGGGAGAAAAACCGATTTCACCTTCTTCATGATCCAGAACGCAGGCATGTTAACCGGGTTCACGGCCATCCTGCTCATCACGTTGTACGCAGGTGACATCGAGCTGGAGTGACCGGGTGAGGAAGGCAGCGCCTGGATGGGCATTTCCTAAGCCAGAAGAAACACCTTTAAAGGAATTTTTACTTACCTTATTTGATTAAGAGGCAATGTTGTTTTTTAAAGTGTGGTTAAAAAAAACTGATTATGGGTTTCATATATGTCAAAAAAGGCTATTATATGGTGTAAAATGTTTCAAAAGGTTTTTGGTTCCAGTCTTCAATGCCTGGTGCACATTGTTACCAAAGGGTAAACATGCTTGGTTTTCAATGTTTTATGTGTATTAGGAAAACACCACCAAGAAAGATACATTATGTAATCGTGTAGACCTCTAGACTCAGAGAAAAAACACAAAATAGGTCATTCAAGGCCTTACAACTCAGTAGGATAAAGGTTTCAAGTGGTGT
Source organism: Ctenodactylus gundi (assembly GCA_004027205.1). NCBI lineage: Eukaryota > Metazoa > Chordata > Mammalia > Rodentia > Ctenodactylidae > Ctenodactylus > Ctenodactylus gundi. The sequence continues at coordinate 54,494 of PVKB01001149.1, forward strand.
CAGAGTGATTTCCTTTCAATTAATTTGTTCTAGTGTTTTCAAGAGCAGGTCCATCAAAATGTGGAAGAGAGTCAAAACAGAGCACAGACATTAACAATTCTATGACCTTAATGAACTCAGGAAAGAAAGTTTGTCTTCAGGGATTTTTTTTTTTTTTTTATAATACAAACAGGAAAGTATAGGATGGATTTAGAAGCCATTCAAAAGACTTTGAATTAGGAAATCAGTAACAGCCTGCGTGCTTGACCAAGGTTGAGTTTAGAGATTTTTAAGTATAAAACTCTACCAACCAGATTTCATAGACTTCTAGGATTGCTTTTTTCCTGACTTGTGTTGTAGCTGTGTACCCTAGGACACAAAGTTGGGGACAGTTCGGTTTCATTGTGCCATGTGCTTGCTTTGTGACTGTGGAGACTATGTTGGAGAAAGAAATTGAATGTAATTTTAAACTATTTACTTCAAAAGACAAGCATAATTATTGAGCAAAGACTATTTTAATAGATGTAAAACAACAGCTGGACTGCTGCACTTTGGGGACCGATGAACTGAAAAGCACACATTCCTTCTGGGAGGTGGAGAGTCATTCGGAAAAGACGCTTTATGTTGTTTCTGTTTTTCCATATGGTATACGTTGGGAAAAAAAAATTCAGTGCACTTTGACTCTTTTCCTACTTTTTACAGAAGACAGAGCCTGTTTCCTCATCTAGCAAGTAATAAAAGTTAATCTGAATTTCAACATCCCAACCTCAATTCACACTCCCAAGTCACTTACGAAAAGATAATTTGACAGTGAGAAGACGATTCAGCAAAGTTGACAGTGATCTCAGGAATTACAAAATGTTTTTATATAGCGGTAACACCAATCTGATGAGCATGTGACGTGTATGTTAATGTATACTTCACTTTATGATTTAACAATTTTACAAATTATTATTTGACACTTTTCCTTTGAAGCCATGTAGTGTGTCATTTGTTATTCATTTAATATGGACCTTTCTCGAGTGACAGTCAGGGACCTGGTGTTATAGGGCAGGACAATAACTCGGAAATTAATGATATGTTTATTCTAAAACTATTTAGCAAATAAATACTGCAGAGGTTTACCATTGTCCTTTCAATGTGTACAATCTGTTTTTACCATTTCATCGGTTTTACATATGAGCTTACTAGATAATCTGGGCCTTTTAAAAGTGTAGGTTGCATCTTATTTAAGAAACATATTAAATCAAAAGAGTCATTGTATTATCACATTGTGGAACAAGGGAGTTTAATAAGTACTCCTGTGTATACGGAGTGTCTGGGACTTCTTCAGATTCCTTCTATATTTACTCTTAGCTGTTTTCCTCATCTATGAGAACTGAGGCAACAGAACAGTGAAAGATCAAAAGGCAGAAAGAAATTTGCTACTTACTAAAAGCTAAGGAAGAGAATAGGCTGTGTGAAGCCACGATCACATTTCAGTGAGCCTGGATAGCTTTCTTAAAACAAGCATAAACCAGCAGGTCAACATGTCTTATCCTGAGGCATCCTCTAGTAGACCAGTTGACTATTTTGTAATCTTTAGAGTTTAAAGATACTACCAGGACAAACCTAAATGACTTCAGATTTGGGTGTGTAATCCTGGTTTCCATCCCTGATATCACAAACCGAACCAAAAATGATTTACATGTATTGTATATTGAGTGCATACTTTTGTTGTTGCTGTTGCTGCTGCTGTTGTTGTTGTTGTTGTTGCTGTTCTTCTCCTTCTTCTTCTTCTTCTTCTTCTTTTTCTTCTTCCTTTCTTTCTTGTTATACTGGGGATTAAACCCAGGGCCTTCCCTCTGAGTTACATTTCTAGCCCACTTTTTATTTTTGAGACAGGGTCTCACAAAGGTGCCCAAGTTGGACTCTAACTTATGATCCTCCTGCCTCAGACTCCCAGAGTGCTGGACTTACAGGCCTAAGTCATGAAACCCAGCATGTTTTCATTCTTAAGCTTAAAAATGTTATGAATAGCTGGCATTTATTGAGTACTTCAGACCCAATCACCACAATAATGGGGACCTAAAAAATACATGAAGAAGCCAAGGCTCAAAATCTCAGTGTCTTCACCACTTTCTCATTACTGAGACAAAACACCTGACACCTGCAACTTGGAGCAGGACGTTATTTTGGCTCACGGTTTCAGTCCTTGGCTGGCTCCAAGGAAGAAAGTGGCATGGCAGTACAAGCTCTGGCAAATGGAGAGTGGAGAAAGAAGGAAGGGGCTGGAGACAAAAACATCCTCTTCTAGCTAATGTCCCTAGTGACCCACCCGCAGCGGGTCCTCACGTCCTAACAGCCCTTTCAGCTGTGAAGTCCACATTGGATCGATCCACTGGTGAGTACAGCATCCCATGATCCAATAGCTTTCTAGACGTCCCTCTCTGAATGCATGAGACTTTTGTGGGGCATTTTAGATCAAAACCATGACAGCAGTGACTCTGCTGTCATACCCAGGTCTGCTGCTAGTCTAGCTGGTCTAGACAGGACCCTGCTTCAGAGGTCAGCCTCATGTGGTGGCTTGGCCCCCTGTGGTCAATGCAGTCGCTGGTGCTACAGAATCAGGTGCATAATTCCAAGAGTGCGAAGAAGTACAAATCAGTTTATTATGCCTTAAGCAGGTTTTTTATTAGAAAACATCTATTATCAATCATAACTCATTCCATGCTGTGGATTAGAAATGGATAGAAGATTGCTAGTGAGTAGGGAGCTCCGTGGGATTGGAGGAATGACATATAGTGTTGTAGAACATAGAGGGATCTATGGTTTACAATGCTTTGAGTATTTCAACCTAGCTAGTTGAGAAGATTTTGAATATTCCCAAGGAAGATGATAAATATCAGAGGGGGTGGGCATAGAAGCCTATAAAATACCTTGGTCTGATCACAGCACACTGTATACAAGTACTGAAATATCATTCTGTTCTTCCAAATAAGTGCAACTACTATGTGTTGATGAAAAAGGATAGGACTATGCAGAAGGTAGACTTGGAGATGGAAAAGGGAATGGGGGAGTGGAGGGAAGGAAAGAGGAGTAATGGAAGTGAGAATGTTATGGATATGTTGTTTTATGTGCCAATTGCCAAGATGAACATTACTATTTTGTATTAAAAACACATGCTAATAAAAAATTCTTAAAAATAAGATTAGGAATAAGAAGGATTTCTTCAGAGTAGAGCTCTGTACACAGTCCTTGTAAAGGGCTTGGCTTGTGTTTCTTCTTCCCACATGGACACATGTTAGTACTCTTGTATGAAATAAAATACACACAAATTGCTAAAAATGATGAAATAAAATTAACAGTAAAGACATAGAAGAAAATGTGAACTCCACATTCATTATGAAATACACCACACATAAAGTCAACCTCTCAAGTTGCTGTTGAACTTCACAAATACTACTCTCCACATCTGTGCCCACTACACCTACCAACTACTGGGCCCACATCCAATCTGCTGGTGTGCTGCTGGTGATCATTGGCTCTGTCTCTTTGGCCTAGAGCTAGTTGCAGTACCAGTACCCGTGGCTTTCCTACATCCACTTACATGTTTGGAATTAGTCCTTGGTAAATAAAATAACCTGCCTCACCTCTTTCTAAGATGAGGATGTCATTTTCATTTCCTGTGGTAAGTGGGACTGATCAATGGTAGATGTTTTGTCCTGGAAGAGAAAGTGATTGTGTGAATTTAGTGAGGAAGAGAGAGGAAAGTGAGCAAACGGGCATGCAGTTGGCAGTATCTGAAAGCAACGTGAGAATTTATGGGGAAGAAAGAGAATTAGAAGCCTGCCTTGTACCTCCTTAGGTCAATGGATTGGAATTGGGTTAGACTCGTTGTATGAGTCAAATTCAAATGGAGAAGCAAGTCTGGATGTTTTGTGAGCCTAGCAGTAGAAACTCTGGAATGCACAAAAGCTTCTACCTCTGTCTGGCAACACTTCCTAAGGTTTTAACATCACTTACGAAACAAAGGCCAATTTCTGGGTAGGAAAGAGTGAATATATTCTACACATGCTAACGGAACAAAGTGTGTGCCTTATGAGAATTTTCCCATGCAGATGTTCTGTAAGTCACATTACCTTCCTAAAATGTTCTATGGTTTATTATGATGAAGCATATTGACACGAGAAAAGTAGTATGTCCACAGAACTGAGAGGACCCAATTATTCACAGCCAACACTTGTAAGGAAATGATGCTTTTCCCTTTGGGAGTCATTATATTTGTTAACCTTAATGTTGTTACTCTTCTAATTAGGTAGGAGCTTGTTAAAGAATTGGGAAACAATCTTAAAAACCACAGGGAAGGGACTTCCTAGATGTCCTCCTACATTCTCCATCTTTACTTTTTTATTTCAATAAAAGAGCTTTCTTTTACTCTGTGAAAGCCAAAACTCAACATTCAGTGTGAGCATTCATAGAAGGGTGCACCCAAAGGCAACCGGCTGTCTTGTCTAGGGACCCGGGGGTGGTTGAGGTTGGAAAAATGTTCCAGGTATTTTAGAGTTGTGTTACAGATGACATTAGATAAAGTAGGAGTCGGGTTGCCTTATAACTTTGCAGTGATAAAACTGATGACTGTGTTATTAAAGCCATTGACCAGTATGGTTGCCACAATGGAATTCTGATGATTTCTTCGCGCTTATCTTGATGTGTGTCCTTCTTCATGTACAAGTACTGACTTCAGGCTTCCTCTGAGAAATAGATTGCTCCCATTCTCAGAAGGCCTGTAAATCCTGCCCTCTGAGAGGCTGAGGCAGGCCGATATCAAGTTTGAGTCCTGCTTGGTCAACTTAGGAAATCTGTAGGACTCAGTCTCAAAACAAAACTATAAAAATGGGCTGGGGATGTGCTCAGTGGGAGGGCCCTGGGTTCAATTCCCAATATTGGGAAAAAAGGGCTTGTTACTCTGTGAACTTAATTCCCAGGCCTGTGCCCAAAGTTAAGCAAATCACTCAGGCTTGACCAATTACACTCTACCCAGCACTTTCCAAGGGGTCAGGGAGCCACAGCCTTTGTGTTCTGTGCATGACTGAAGAATGTTGGTCACATCGCTGGCAGCAAGCGAAACCCAAGGGCACAAGGCAGATGTCCAAAGAAAAGCAGACTTTGTGACTGGGGCTGGAAAGGAGAGGACCAGCTGCTGAGTTTGTCCTTGGGTCTAGCTCCTAAAGTCCTCAGTTTTTTTCTCTGTTTTCAGCAGCAGTTCTTTCAATTCTCTGAATTATCCACGTTGTTATAATATCTCATAAGTTCTGTATTATTTTGGCTCTACCTAATTTGATTTGCATCTTCTGCTTTCAACAAACAGTTTAATATTGAACTACTTATTTCAGACCCAGTTTCTGGCTCTTGAATTTTATCCTAGCTTCTCAGTACCTTTTGGATTTGCACTGTCGAGATCTGGACTTCTTTCAGAGAGAGTATAGGAAAATCTCCATTATGTTCTCATAGTGGTGACCAAGGCTATCAAAAGTTCCAGAAAATCACCAATTCATTTTTCTATTTCACTGGTCAATACACAGAAACATTGCATATATTTAATTTTTACATTGAGCATGGTTTGTCTGTCAGAGGTGATGGTGATGCTTCTGTGATAACTCTAGAAGAGCGTCAGATTTGATGCTGCTGAAATGCCCCGTAGCTATTGGGCACTTCGTCTGCCCTCTCCGAACCTGGAGTTCACAGAATGGTGTGGAAATAATATTCTATGTATAGAGCCATATGATTTTTAATAGCCAGAGAAAGATAACTGAAGGAGAGCTTTATATTTCTTGACATGTAAAATCAGACTTTTTAGATAACTCCAAGAAAAATGTCTCATGTAGGTTATGAATATAGGCCATACTTCATATACCATGTGTTCACGGAAAACTGCAGTTTCTTAGCAACCATCACCTGGTTGTCAAGATATCTGTAGGCTTTTGTAGACACTTGGCTTTTTCTAGGCCCTGGCCTCACTGACTCCTAAGCATAATGTCAAGCTTAGTGTCGTCAGTCACATTTTGCTTTCTCTCAAGTAACACTTTGAAAAATTAATTGTGCAAACTTTGCTGATCTTAAAAATGAGAGTCCCGATGCAGTACTGGCCTGACATACTAGCATACCGGGAGGCTGAGGCAGGAAGATTGCAAGCTTGAGCCCATCCTGGGCCACATAGCAACTTGGTGAGGCTCTATCTGAAAAACAAAACCCAAAACTATGGGAACATAGCTTAGTGTGAAGGCCCTGGACATGACTTCCAGTACACATGCATGCACATGCGTGCACACACACACACACACACACACACACACACACACCCGATGGCAAGCAGCCGATGTAGCGAGTGAGAACATGAACTCTGATCTCGCTCTTCTGTGAAGGACTCCGTGAATTCATTTGCTCAGTAAAACGTACTCAGTGTCCGGTGATGCTAGGATGCTAGGCCTGAGGATGCAAAGAAGAGTCAGACCTCTCTGCTTCCAGGGGAAACGTGCTGAGTGCCCATCCAGTAGTGATACCACGACTCAGGGAGTTACGACGGCGAATGTGGAGAGACGGGCGCGACAAGTCATGGAGCACGAGTGGGATGCCTCCTCAGGCTGGGGTGGGAGGCAAACAGACATTCCTCAAGGAGGAAACGGCTCTTCACTCTTTGGCTTTGGTTTGAGTGAATTCCTGATTCCTCTCTGAGCAGGCCACTTCCTTCCCATCACAGCTGGTGCAGAGCCATACAGTGGGACGTAACCTGAAAAGGAACTCTTCTGCCCTTACACCACGAGAGTGACAAGAGTGTAAGTATGTGGTATGTGATGTTCTCGGTAATGGGGTGACTTGCTTTATGTCAAAGAAAAAGGAAAAGTAAACAATCAGTACTAACTGAAAAGAGTAGTATACTCAGCAGTGCTCAGACATTCCTCAATTTTTGTTATATCTGTATAAATGAATGTATACAAATATAGATAAAAGATATTTTCTAATACATTAACAAAGGCTGTTTAGTGGGATTATGAATTGCTTAAGATGGTTATCTTAAAATGGTAGCATTTTTTTCAATTTCTGTTAAGCATATGAATATATTAGTGCATTACAAGAGGAAATCTCAGTTGGTGGGATGTTGAGTCAGTCATCATTTAGAATTTGTTTTTTTTTAAATACTTTCCAATTTTCCAGTGAGACTGTATTCTAAAAATGCTACTAGATGTGATTGGGGGGAAAAGTTAACAATTTAGGGAATTAAAAGATTTGGGGGAGAGTGGTAATTGACAGGCTTACCATGTGACTATGTTTCTTCCTTTTGCCTGTCAGGGAAGGGAGCAATTTCATTCTCTGAGACATTTTACCTCCAAATTTCTGAGGTTCCAACCGCCAGTGACATAGCTCTCACCACTAGGGCCTAATGATGTATGTACTTGGAAATTACTTTCACGGAGTAAGGATGATGTGTTCTCCTCTTCCTTTGGAAACTGACTACAGGTGTCATTCCAGGAGTAGCTGCTTTGCTAATGTTAGGGGTTCAGTTTTATTCCCTCCAAATCATATTTTTGCATCCCAATACCTGGTACTTAAGAATGTCATCTTACTTGGAAATAGAGTCATTACACGTGACTAGTTAAGATGAGGTTTGTTTAACTCTCTTCAAGATTTGAGTCTGGCCACACTTATTTTATGGAGTTCAGATAGTCACGGTTTACAACAGAGGCCTAAACAGGTATACCCATCCATCTGTGCATTCATCAGCTTTCCTGGTATTGGCCACAATACACGACAAAATAAAGAAACAGAGACGTTTTATTAGACTCCCATTTCTGGTGGGTTCAGTCCTTGGTTGGTTGGGATGGTGGAGGGAAGTTATTCAACCCATGACAGCCAGGAAGCAGTAGGTGACGGGAGGAGCTGGGGGAGGAAGCTGTACCTTGCAAAGGCACCCTCCGCTGGGTGACACGCCTCTTCTGATTGATAGTCACCTCCTCCTAATAGGACCTTTCACTGTGAATTCATCAGTGGAGCAATCCCCTGTTGAGTGTCGCGTCCCCATGAGCTAATTACCTTCCAAAAGTCCCGCCTCTGCATGCAGGAGTCTCTAGGGGGCACGGTGGATCTAAACCACAACAACCAGTTCTTTCAGGGCTGTGCATCCTTCCCACGTTAGTGATTTAGGGAGTGTTGTGTTAGTGAGGGGTAGGAGGAGAGGAAGCAATTTTGGGCCTGTGTCTGACTCCTCATCTTTTAGGGTTAGCTTTTGGGCCCGGAGTCTGTAGCGGGGAGGAGAGAGTCGCTTTCATCCCCAGACAGTGGTGAAGAGAAGCGTCAGTGGGGCTGGGATGTTAGAGACGGTCTCCAGGAGGAAGTGGTAAGGGAATGAGGGATGTACCTATAGGATATGTTTAAATAAATATGGGTTTCTCTTGTGGATCTTCTATGTTGATTTAATTCTCAGGCCCAGGCAGGACCCTGGGAAGACGGAGGAGGAGTGTTGCCTGCTTTTCCTACCAGACAATGGAGAGATGCTCAGGCTGCCAGGCCCAGGAAATCAAAAGGGGTTTCCTAGGCTTTGAAGCGGAGCTGCCTCTGAACCCCACCCTCTGGAGCTCCCCCTGCCCCCGCTTCTGTCCACCCGGGCTACTGTGCTGGTTCTCCTTGATGGGGCTACAGAACTTTCTCTTTTGGTCATGTAACACTCCTTTGACTTTTCTCTTCTTCAGGTACTTCTCGGTGTCTTTCTTTTCCTTTTATGCTTTCATATTTTCTTTTAAAATTCTTATAATTATTACTATATGGTTGTAATAAACTAAGCTGCTAAACTAAGTCACACCTCCACTGAGGAATTAGCTTTGAGACAGAGAATCGTTCTTTATACCTCTATAGAAGCCACCATGCCCTGCTTTCTGGACCGAATTCTAGTTCGCTGTCTTGTTTCCCTTTGTTTCATGGGGCGCAGGGTCAAGGGGTGTCCCCAAAAAGTGTTTGGGTTTTTTATCCAGGAATGCTGGGTTGGGCTTTCACTTTGTTTTCTCACTGAAGAAACGGTAGAGGATTAGTGGTGAGGGAAAGGCAGGTCTGAAGATGCTGAATTAAGAATAGGAGCTGTCTTCTCCAATGGCTTCATCAGAGTTGAAATTAATGGTTTGTAACACATTCTTAAGAAACTCATGGAGGTTAAAAAAAAACTGTCTTAAGAGAACTTAGATAGTGTAAAGAAAGTGGATCATCCTCCAACCTGGTTTTAAAATACAAAACTTACTGTTGCTATTTCAAGATCAGTACAAAAATAGATGATATCGAGCAGAGAACTTTTCAAAAAAATATAGCATTTCTATACTTTTGGTGCTGGCTTTTTGTTGGACTAGATAATACGAACCATGAAGTGCTTCTGTGATGTTAAGCAATAAATTAGATTATTTCTTTAATTTTTCACTTATAACAGTCTCTCACTAATTGAACAGTGCTTCTGTTAACAGTTACTTTCCTTTGGAAATGTCTGCTCTTACATAATTGTAAAACTAACTATTCAGGTAATAACAGAAATATTTACTTATTAAAATTCTACTATACATTTATTTTCAGCTATTTAAGCCATTAAAGTTGACTCAAATATGTCATTCCAAACATTTCCTTATGTTTTTTTTTTCACGTTGTTAACTCTGAGTTATTCAGAAAAACAGCAGATGTACTGAGGAGGAAAGCATTTTGGGACTAGAGAGACCAGACTTTTAATACGGCCTTGACAGCTACTTACTGTGTGAATCAGATTGGCTCCTTTACATGTGGAATAAAAATAATAATTTCTCCCTTATAGATTTAAAGGCTACCATGCACGAAATGTACGTGGTAAGTGGCAGACACTTGACTCATTATTTTGTAAGCCCGTCTAGCCACTGACTAGGACTTAGGGGCTGTGAGTGCTAACAGGCCATGGTTGCAAGGCCACAGTCCCAACTGTAACTGATTCTGCCTTGTGGACTCACCGCTACCCTAGATTTGCTTTCTTTTACCGTGTATGTGTTAGTCAGACTCCTGACATTTTCACTTAAAATGTTGGAGTATAACAACAGGCAGATAAGGTTGCAAGAATTTCTGCTTGGACTCAGATGGATTCATTAAATTACTTCATTCTCATTCTGAGTTTGCCCAATAGAAGGGCTGATTTTAATTTGAATTCTGTGATCATTTTTTATTACTTTGTAGTTCATGATGGTTTGCAGATATATATTGCTAATTTCAAAATTTTACTGATTTTCACCTTCTTATATTAACTTTGTTGGAGAAAATATGATTTTATGTGACTATAATTAAGATTCTACTATTGCATAGAACTTTGTGCTCACTAAAGTTTCTCTTATCAGTTATGTAATTTAATATTCACATTTACTTTTTATTGGACATGGAAAAATATTATTGTTCTTATAAATTAGATGAGGCACAGAAACTCTAGAGCTGTAATTTCTCTGCAATTCATTTTTTCTCTTTTTTCTTTTTCCTTTTTTTGAGAGAGGGTCTCACACTGTAGCCCAGTGGCCTTGGACTCAGGACACTCTGCCTGCCTTAGCCTCCTGAGTGCTGGGATTAGAGATGTGTGCCACCACACCTGGCTTTATGTGATGTTGGGGAATCAAACTCAGGGTCTTGCGTTTGCAAGGCAAGTGCTTAAACCACTGTGCCAGTCCTTCAGCCCCTTGTCTGCAATTCAATGTTGATGCTCTATCCCCAAACTGACAATTAAAAAAGGACAGGAGATGTAGCTCAGTGGGAAAGGCTTGAGTTCAAGCTCCTCCAAACGAAATAGAAATAGTGCTGGTATTGAAGGGGAAGGCTAAATCACTCAAATAAAAATCTTAACTGTTTACTTCCCTAATAATGTTTCTATCACGAATTATCACCTGCATTAAAACATCATGATACATTTTTTTCCTTGCATGATGGGTTACAGTTGCTCTAAAAATGATGGCTCTTAAACTCTGACATTTTCCATTCATTGAACAAGATGAACTGTTCTCTCCCGCTAAATTGCTCTTTAAGATAATGAGTCCTGTCACCAAGGGTCTCTGTGCATAGTGCCACTTTGGTTTGTGTGATTACTGGGTTACACTGCATAGCCAACATGATCAATTTTCTTTTTTTCTGACCTTTTTGCTACATCTTTTGTTTTTAGATCCTTGCAAACAGATTGAGAGTAAATTCTTCTTTTTTCAGAGTTGAGAGGAAGCATAGTTTTGTTTATTGAATTCAGCTTAAGTAGCCTGTTGTAAAATGATGCCAGGTCATAGATAAGCAGGTAGGTAGACATAAAGCTATCACAGGAAATATGAAGCATCTTGAACCAAAGATGATAAAATAAAAGTGATAATAAATATAAACCTAGTTATTGAGCTGGGAATTTAATGATCATTTTGACTGAATCTCTTTGGAATATGCAAAATTTATGTGATATGATGAAGGATAATAAACATAGTAGCTGGGATGAGGCAAGAGGAAGGAAGAAGTTAGAACATGTATTAGTTGGGCTTCTTAGAAAAACAAAATTAATAGTCGAAGAACATATGAAGATTTTTAGGTTGATTTATGGAGTCAGAAGAAAAAGTCCAAAATGGCCGCCTGCGTGTGCAAGAGCTGGAGTACCCATTAGGGAAGATGGAAGAACATCAGTCTAAGGTCAAAGGTCTGCAAGTTCACTATAGGGCAACCAGTGTGAGTCTGCACTGGAGATCAATGTCTAGAGGCAATGGTGAAGGCCAAGCCTGCCTTCTATCTTCCCTTTTATTCAGGTCAAGACACCAGTGGATTGCTTGGGGACCATCAACATGTAGAGTGGGTCTGTTTCCTGTCTGAAGGCCCACATATCAGTCATCCACACTCAAAGCTCTTCAGGTTGACACAACACACAAGACTGTCACTGCATGCAAAGGTAGATTTGACTTCCTTTTGGTTTCCATTCATTTATCCAATGATTCAACAAATATTTTTTAAGCACCTTAGGTAATGAAGACATTGAGCTGAGCAGAGCTGGCCCAGTCTCTGTTCTGATGAAGCCTAGATTCCCCTGGATGGTTGCTAAGTATCTTGTAGCAGTGTATGACTTGGAGTCTTCCATAAAAAAGTGTGTAACTCTCCTACCCCTATTTTTTATTTTCTACACAAAAAATAATTACAGTGACCTCAAAAATGAAAGGGAGAGGGTAATGTAAAGAGTTGTTTTTTTTTTCCTGGCTGTATAATGGTCTAGATTATTATTTTGAAAATTCTCCAACATTGTTGATTTAGACCAAAGGGAGATTCCATTCTAACTGCTATCTTCATGATATTGTTAAATTGAAGTTTTGAGTCTCAAGAGTTTGGGCCAAATGTTGTCAATGGCTGAGCTGCTGTCTTTCTACTCTGTCTGCTGATTTTGCCTGATATTGTGGAATAAAGCTTGCTACTTGGGTAGTCTCTTAAAAAAGTGAAAATTTCCAAATCTGTATGTCTAACATCAAAATAGCACAAACAAAGCATAATTTTCAAAGATAATACTTGAACTATTTATTACGTTATCTAAACTTAAAAAAAACTCAACTCTTCAACATCCTGGTCTACAGTGGAATTGCCCAACAATTTGTTAATTCTTATCTAGCTGTGTGTCAAAATAAATTCAGGCCGTTTGTCTTTAACAGTTTTTTAAAAAATGAATTTCTGTATTTTGGAGTCTTTGTTCTTGCAGAAAAGATGGAACTTTATTTTTACCCTCCTATGACCTTTGTCTGGGCCTAAGACATAAACTGGCAAGAGATGCGTAACAAGGAATTTCACACGTACATAGAAGCCCATTGGAAAATGGAGACCTGACCCGACAACACTCCTGTGATGGCTCAGGTTTAAATGTCCCTACAGCTTCCCTGTGCTCAGAGGTGTGGCTTTTGGCAGATAACTGGATTATGGAGGGCTGTACTCATTAGTGGGCTAGCTTATTAATGAATTAATAGCTGAGTGTGCTGTTAGGAAGTAGGGCCTGGTTGGAAGAAGCAAGTCATTGGTGGTGTGACCGGAAGGATTTCGTCTTATTCTCATCTTCTTTGTCTTCTTTTTCTTTTTCTCCTGGCTTCCAGCGTGCTGTGAGGCTAGCAGCTTTCCTTTGCTGTGTCCTTCCACTGTGCTGTTTCTGCCTGGGAGCCAGCTGGCCACACATGAGCTGAAACCATGAGCCCAAATAAACCTGCCCCTCTCTAAGTCACAAATATTGGTTATTTTGTCCCAGCAATAGGAAAGCTGACTAATTCAGCTCAAATATTTATATATAGTAGTGGGTTGAACCAAGTGTAGCAATTGTGGAAAATTACTTAAAATGTATAGGGAAGAAGGGAAGATACAATCTATTTTAACAAGTTCTGTATAGACTTTCTGTCTCAATATTTCACCACTGGTGGCAAGAATGTATCTTTTCTTCTGCTTGTGCAGGGAGGGGAATGTAGGCAGTGTGTTCCTCTTGTATGTGCTGTTTTTCAAATACCTTCAGCTCAAAGTAATCCTTATGCCCAAATGACCAACTTCAGGGTGATGTATTATGATATATGTTTTATTTTCTTATTTTGTGCTTAGTCTTGAGGAGAAAAATTACTTTGGGTGATCAGATGGCTGCAAAAGCTCCAAGAATTATATCCGTAGGTCACACTGTTTGAAAAACAAAGTGCCCCTTTCCTGTTTTCTTTTTTTCCCTGAGCTCTTAGGACTGCACTTATGGCATATTCCTAAGTTAGTCACAAGTGTGTGTGTGTGTGTGTGGGGGGAGGAGTTATTATGATTAGGTTATTGGCCAAGCATGACTTATCTGCAGCTTGGACAACCTCCCTCTACCTTGCAGCTTATAGTTTCTTGCAGAGAAATGGTCACAATTTCATTGACACACAAAATCAGAGCAAATGATTGTTGAGTAGGCAAGCTATGGTGCTTTCCAATGTAATTTTTGGTGCGCTAGTGCTATAAATATTGGTAAAACATTTCCTCTTTTTTTTGAGGCAGGGACTCACTCTTTAGCCCATGCTGGTCCTGAACTCACAATGTAGCCCAGGATGTCCTTGAACTCACAGCAATCCTCCTGCTTCAGCCTCCTGACTGCTGGAATTACAAGCATGACCCACTGTAACTGACTTAGCTTTTTCTCTTACATCAAAAAAATATTTTTCTCAGTTCATGGTACTCCGATTTTTCTTCACTTTATTAACTTGTTTGTAGAATTTGTTTTCAATACAGTATAATATTTTTTAAATAAATGAGTCAATATAAAATTTGTTTTATTGTAATGCATTTTGTTAAGGTGAATGTATTTTTAGAATTACTACTTAAATTTTCAGAGCCTACAAATGAAGCTGGGCAAGGGAAAGAAAAGTTTACAGTTTATGGAAGAAAAGGAAGTCGTTATGTGCAAACTTGTTCATTTCTTTGGGTTGTAATATATGGGACACTTAAACCTCTATTTCTTTAAATGTGTTCTTTAAGGTAGGTAGCGTATGTGAAATAGTGTTATAGGCTAGAGTAAGTCCATTTAAAATTCATAGTCAAAGCAGTAACTTTCAATAGCTCAGAGTGTTACTGTCCTCAATGGGGTCTTTGAAGAGGTAGTTTAATTAAAACAACATTGTGATGATGAACTTGAATCCATCCTATCGACAAGAAGAGATTAGGGTTTTGCGGTGGTGTCACCACCTGTAATCTGAGCCCTACTGGAGGTTGAAGCAGAAGCAACACAAGTTCAAGCCCAAACTGATCAATTTAATGAATTTTATGACACCCTGTCTTAAAACAGAATGTAAAAAGACGTGGATTGATAGCTCAGTACGAAGGTCTAAGATTCAATTCTTACCACTGGACACAAAAAAGGGGAAGGGATCAGGGTCCACAGAGTGACATCAGAGATAGGCACTGTGTGAAGGCCATGGGAAGATATGAGGAGAAGGTGGGCGTCTCCCAGCTGAGGGGAGAGGTGCCAGAAGAAACAAGTGAAAGAAGCGGCCGGAACTGCTCAGTAGCTACCGCCTCCTTGGTTCCATTCCAGGCTCTCTCTGCGAGGCTCTCGGAAGCTCAGCCCTGGGATGTGTGCTTTAACAACACCCCTAGGGATTCTGATGCAGGAGCTCCCAGGATCTTGTTTTGAGATGTGCTGCTGTGATCTTTCAAAAGACACTCAGTATCTCTCCTAGAAATCAAGCAATGGCTATGGTAAGGAGAAAAATGTCACAAATTTCATTCCTATGGAGACCAATCATCTTGCTACCGATTGTGGCTTGGTGACAAACTGCCATCCCGGGGGTGCCATCTTGGTTATGTGTGGTGGCTTACAAGGGGAAAAGAAGTCATTTCAATTAAGCTCTGCTTGATTAATATTACCTTATTACTCTTGGTGAAGAGAGTAATTGTAGCTCAATGTCATGTGACTACGCTCGCTAGAGTCACCTCGGGCCGCCTCTGCTGCTTTGCCATCACCCACTTCACATGGATGCACTTTTTTTCCCCTTCGAGTTTTTATCTCCTTGTTCCTTTCTTTATCCTAAGAGAATCAGGTGATTACAGGGGTCAGATGATGGCACTCTGTTGCCATGGAGACGGGAAGCCACTCAGCTCCCTAGCCAGTTGTTGCCCTCCCTCTCTAACCAACTGCTATTCTAGCACAGGAAAGGATTTCCACCAAGTGGAAATAGGAGCCTTTACAACCTCTCGTTCTAGGTCTAGCTTGTGTGAGACAGGAAAGCCAGTGAACAGTTTTCATAACTCCGACACCTAGTGTTAAGACAATGGTGGAATTTGGGTGCTGAAACTTCCTGTCATGGCGGCGTTAATTTCCGGGCTCTCAGTTATTTCACGTTTAGCTTCTGGCAGCATCGTGCCATCCCGAGAGGGATGCCACGGACAGTGCACTTACTGCATTTGCCTCCTGTTAGGAGGGAAAGACGATCGCTAGGATCGTGAAGTATTCGATAAAATTTTGCTGAGCGCTTTGAAGGCTCCCTGTACCCAGATTCCCTTTTCAGTGCTATACACACATTACCTCATTTAACTTTATGGCAAAGTATGTGGTGAATTCTGTTGTGTTTGTTTCATAGATGAGGAGAGAGAAAGACATGCCTTTACGTGGTTTGTGCGTTTAACATGGATGTAAGTAGGAGCAGAAGTAAATAGCCTCATCCCAACATCTGCCCTTGGGCAATGACCACAGCTCCAGAGAAGCTCCTGCTGGCTCAGTGGTGTGCCCAGGGGCAGTGCCGCCCCACGGCCTCGATTCAGGTCACACTCGTGTCAGACATCAGCTTGCAAGTCCTGCTGCAAGTCTATTCCTATTTCAGCAAAGTTGTGAAATATCCCAGTGTTCAGGTGCCATCTGTACCTGTGAGGCTGCACCCTGGCGTGAGGTCTGCCTCTGCAGCGCTGGGGATGGGTGGCTTGCTGGTAGTCCCGTGTCAACACAGCAGAGAGCTTCCTACCTAGGGCCGAAGTATGTACTGCCTGTCCTTTTCTGGTCTTCAGTGATTGGTGAAACCATGGAAGGCACAAAGTAAATTAAGTTCATTGGCTTCTAATTACTGGGTTTTAACACTGATTTTAGAAATAGTTCACCCAGTGATAGAATATTGGATTCCCACCAGCTCTGCTATGGGCCTCATCTCTGACAAATGGCCCCAAAGAAAATAGCTGAGATATTTTCCAGGAACTTAGAGGTAAACTTGTCTAGTTCAAGTGGTTAAAGTAACTCCTTCACTTAGGCCTGAGCCAAATGGTGAGTGACCTTTTGATGTCAGCAGAGCCTAACACCCAGATATCACGCTAATGTTGCCATTTTCTGAATGTGTGTTCTGTAAACAGTCATGATGTTTGGCTACACATGTGTAGACCATCAGTGATCTCCACCCTCCTAGCTCCAATTGCTTTTTTTCTAGGCTTTAGACTACCCTGATTCTTCATTCCGCAAATGCCTGGAAGCTTTACCCTTGGGAGGCAGATTTTTAGATTCTCTGTCTTGTCTCTACATTCTGTACCTTTTCTCCAAACTTGTCATTACAATGTGCCAAGTGAAACAAACTCAAGTCAGTTACACTGGTAGTTCCTTATGCAGAACTTAAGAGCAGATAGGAGAGGAGAGGGTGTTAATGTCTAGGAATAACGTTAGCCAAAGGGGAAGGGGGAGACAGGTGCATGGTGTTCCTGCCTCTCATGGACAGCGGGGTGGCTCTAGAAGCCATTCTGTCTCCTACCAGAATTAGTCCTGGTGCAATCTAGAATCTTTTCTAGAGGAGTCTATCAGTGACCCAAATACACATCTTTTCTGTCTTCTCCTTCACACTTACTCCTGTTTTCTTGAATTGGTTCTTACCTATAGTGCCTTATACTACTCTTTGTCTAGGGATTTGCTTTCTGGGAGAATCCAAACTAAGAACCAGAATAATTCATCCAAATCCAAAATTTTTGATGAATATGTGGACATAACCACCTCAGTGCAGACAAGTTCATGTGGTCTAGACCCTTACGGGTGTGTGCACAGGCCCTTCCTGTGCCATGAACGCGTCTTACAACACTGCTGCCCCATTATGTATTCTTAATCTCAATAACTCAGGTGGGAATATTTAAAAACAGTACTGATACATCATAGCATGGTTGTGAGTTTGCTCCAAAACCTGACCTACCAGCACGTGCCTGTCCGTGTTCCTTACCTCACTTTTAGAAGTCCCCTAAAACCAGATATTAGGTAATACTAAATTGAGAAGGAAGAGCATGACAGCTTGAAAATATGTGCATTATTCACGTTTTGTTGTGGGGACAAAATAGCTGACATTCTCAAAGAAAGAGAGCTTTATTTTGGCTCACAGTTTCAATGGGTTTAGCCCATGACTGGCTGGCTCTGTTGCAAAAACTTCACAAAGAAAGGGCCAGGGAGAGGGATGGTTGGAAAGTAAGAGAAAAAAGATGAGTAGGAGACAAGAATGCACCTTTCTGGGTTGCACACCCTGTGACCCATCTCCAGCACGATCCCACCTTTTGACAGCACACAGTGTACGAATCTGTTGATGAGTACAGTGGCCCCAAGATCTAAACACCTTCCCAAGAGCTGCAACTTTTGGGGACATTTTAGGTGTAGTCACAAAGGGTATGGCAAAAAAGAAGTTCAAAATATGCGCTTTCTCCGGGAGAACTAAAAGGAACTAAATGTTTATGCAAATGTAACACGAGATTTGTGGAGCAATATTTTCCTCAATATTCTTATAAGGAATTTTATAAATGTATGATTTCCTCCATTTTTATTAAAAGAAAGAGCCATGAATCTGCTGTAACACTTAGAGAGTCTAAGTCCTCCTCCCACGCAAAGAAGCCAAAGTCTTTTAAAACAATGCCTCCATCTATTAAAATGTTTCTACTTTATTAAATTTTATGTCTCTTGCTGTTAAAGAAATGTTACACTGAATGAGAACAGAAAGTTGGTGAGTGCATAATGGTTCTAGAGTTGCCTTGGAAACAGCAGGTCTAACCAATCAGCAAAGAGACAGTATTCATCCAAGAAGTCCTCGCATTGCTCCCAGAGGCCATCAAAATATGTAAGGGAACTGCATACTCATAGCTGGTGCTCTGTGCGTAGCGTGCAACTCAATATCTGGAATATTGATACTGAATACTCAGCTATGGGGCCCTAAGATGATGCATGTTATGTAAGCTGCAGTTCCTTCCTCTATTTTCACGAATTTCAAGAGAGATCATGGAATGACGGTGATAATGATTTACGTGTGCATATCTCTTTTTATGCTTTGAAGGCACTTTATGTCTATTGGTCTTTTGATCTTGTGAAATGAATACCTTGGCCTTAGCCTCTCCCAGCACCACAGAGAACACTGGTGGACAGGGGGATTTGTGTAAGGTCATACAAATAGTAATTATTGTGGGATTAGATTCCCCAAGTGCTGCTAGTGACACTTGACACTTTCCGCTAAGGAACAATTCAGAGCTATACCAGAAGTGGACGTCTGTTTCCCTGGAAGCAGAAACAGATCAGAAGATGGTGCTGGGAACTCAGGCACTGAGGCGCAATGTGTGGGTCTCTCTCCTCTCCCTTCTGTCCTCCATTTTTTGCCCTCATCTAAACCTCAATCTTTTTTTTTTTTTTTGCAAGGCATTTCCTCATTCTGAATTTAGCCTCTACACACATACCTATCATATGTATCTTTTATATCATTAAATCTCTAGAGCAACCCATATCGTACATTTTCTGCACTCTTTCATAGATGAGAGTTTTACCTCTTCACTAGATTTTTACTTCTCTGAAAGAAAAGTTATAAAACAGTTCTGGGTCAAGATGGTGGCTGAGTAACAGAGCTGCACAATGTCTCCTTGGAGACCACTTAGAAAAGGTAAGAATTTAGTCAAAAACCATCTGTTCAATGTAGCTGGGACAGGAAGGGGCACCCCAGCAACTGACAGGAGGCCAGGGGAAGGTCAGAAATCCTGAAGACATATTGGAAGTGGAAAAAAACAGCAGACACCTGGGCCTGAACCTGAGCTGCCAGCATCCACAGACCACAGACAAAGGAAAGTCCAAAGGCCAGAATCTCAGATTGAGGTAATCATAAATCTGGGAGATGTAAGAATTACCAGCAACTGGTAATACCAGCCTCCAAAAATGGAACCTGCAGGTACTGAGTACTACAAACGCAATGCTAGCTCCCCCTAGAAAAGGCCTCCTGGATCCCATACAGAAGCAGTGCTCAGCAGCCATAACAGGCAATGATGTAAGCAGGAGCCTTAAAAGGAAGAGAACCAGAGACTAAACCGATTAAAGAATGATCAGAAGAGCACATCAGGGCTTTTTGGGGTCACTTAAACAGTGCTTAGGAAGAAACTGGCACAGGAGACAGTAGCAGAGCAGAGAGAAAGGCCACTGATTTCCTGAGTGGCTCAGGGTAGTGGGAACACCTCTGAGGGTAGAGAGCCCTGCCGTGGGGGAGGGAAGCCAGGACAGGAAGGAGAGTTTTACTGAGGGGGCTGGGAGGGTGAACAAGACACATCAGAGGCCACCATACTGTTAGTTCCTCCCTCACCGCCTACTCCCAGTACAGAACTAAGAGGAATTTCAGCTTTCCTGACACACCCTAACACTCATTCAAAGACACCTCTCAGCTAGGCCCTTAAAGTGAAGCCCCTCAACAACAGAAACATGGGAAGAAGACAGGGCAACAGGACACCCACTGAAAGAGACCCCAGAAAGAAATGCCATGGGCCTTGAAATAGTGGAGCTCATAGGGAAGGAACTCAAAAAGCAAATAAATGAGTTGAACAACAAGTTCAAACAAGATATTCTCAAAGAAACGCGTGCAATGATCAGCAGGCTTAAAGAGGAGCTTACTAATCAAGTAGTAGTCCTAACAAAGGCAAAGCTCACTGAGCATATTGAAGCCATAAAGTTGGCTGAGGTAAATAAGGAAATGAAAAATATGGAAAAACGTTTTGATGGGGAGGTGGAAAATTTGAAAAGAAATCTAGATGAAATTGGAGATATAAAAATATATGTTATAGCAGGGAAAAATGACTCACATATTGTGAAGACAGAATTTCAGACCTTGAAGACAAGGCTGAGGAAACAAACGCTATAATTAGGTATGACTCCAAAATTAGAAATGAGCAAAGTAGCTGGATACAACAGCTGATAGACTATTTAAGGAGAAACAATCTCAGCACTAAGGGAGTGGGAGAAACAGCAGAAGACAGGACTGAAGGCATAAAAAAATTTATTAACTGAAATAGTGCGAAAAATTTCCCTAATCTAGAAAAAGAAATTAATTTTCAGGTACAAGAAGCTTATAGAAAACCAAATAACCTCAACCAGTAATGAGACTCACCATGGCACATCATAATCAAAACCTCAGAAATACAACACAAAGAGAGGATACTAAAAGCAGCAAGAGAAAAACAGACATTATTCTACTAAGGCAAACCCGTTCAAATTACTGCAGATTTCTCCATGCAAACTTTAAAGGCCAGGAGAGCCTGAAGCAAGATCTTTCAAACTTCAAAAAGACAGCAAGTGGCAACCCAGGTTGTTGTATCCACCAAAATTATCCCTGAAAATTGAAGAAGTAAAAAATTGTCATGGCTAAGAATCCCTAAAGAAATTTGTCACCACTAGCCCAGCAATGCACCAAATACTTGAAGGAATGTTTGAGAGACGCAGAGAGACAAGCAGCACCACATGGAGAAAAGGAAACACCAAAAGAGACAGTGTAGCAACAACAACAAAAGACCGATATTTGAATCATTTGTTTGGTATCCTTCTAAAACAGTTCCAGCTTTCTCGTGAAATCTGTGAGTCTTCCCTCAGAATTGTTATTTTTAATAGTACATAAGCTTGCAGAACATAATAATTATATTCAACATAGGAAATTGGTATTAAATCCTTAAAAACATGTATGCATAAAGTTAGGGATGGATATAATTAGGTAAAAATGATAAACCAAATCTGGCAAAATGTTAGTCATTAGTGAAATGTGAGTAAATAATTCATGAAAGCTAAAAAATCTGAAATGCTTAAGCTTACCACTCTATTGCTTTAAGTGTAGTATATTTATGTGATATAGATTTGAATTAATTTAATGTAGCAATTCAGTATAGACTTAAGCTTGTCTAATGTAGCATGTTTTTTTGAATGTACATTTACCTTCCAGTACTCATCTAAGGAATACGAAATTAAACTTCTTTTTATCCCCCTCACATTTTCTAGCCTTATGAATTTCATTGTTTTAGTTCTCTTCTCATGTGGTCTGATGGGTGAAGACATGTTAAAGAATCTCAACAAAGATATAGTAAGATACGGAAAAAAAGAACTTTAGGGAAATCATCCCAATAAAGGTCTTTGCTGGACCCAGAGAAGAGGCCACAAGATATGGCCACTGCAGCCCATTCTAGGGTGGGAAGCTGAGCTAGTAAGTGGTTATTTGAGTGGTGAAGTGAGTCAGATGCAGAAGATTAAATATGTTAAATATTTCATGGTTTCTCTTATTCAGGAAACCCAGAACACAGGCACCCTATAGAACTAAATGGGTGTGATAGTGGGAGTTATGGGGGGACAGGGAGGATGTGGGAGGGTCAAAAATGGGCAGGGGAAGGAATTGTAATATATATCAGTGCACAAAATACTCAAGGTCATTGTAAACATTATGTATTGCATATATATTAGTAAAAATGGCAAAAAAGAAAAGTTATAAGCCTGAATTGTGAGCGCTTTTATCTTCCGACGGTGGTGGAAGACAATTGTTCAGAGATATACTTGATAGTATGCACTACAGCTGCGTGATTGCCGATGGTGGCTTGCTTTTTGGTGTGTGTGGAAATGGAGTATTAAGTTTATGAGGTCATATCCCTTTTGCAACCCATCTGAAGTTTCAGAAGCAAGTAAGCAAATTGCGAGCAGTGCCAGAGCTGCCTCTGATATGCCGTGAGTTTGCTGAATTGCCTGTGCTAATGGAGATTCAGAAAGAAGTTTGGTGGCGAGAATTTTAAGATATTTTATTGACCTCAGCGTGTCTTCATACAGTATAAACGTGAGCTCTGTAGTGTAAGCCTGATTCAGAGGCATTTAAAACAAACACATGTAAAAAGCAACGATCCTTTACACAGATGAGTGTCCTATTCAGGATTCCTTTTATTTCTCTGTTCTCTCCAGGTGTAGCCCCTTCCTCTGCATAGGGCAGGCTAACAGCTGTAACACTTTCCCGAATGATAACTGCTTATGCACAGTAGGAGAATATTGCTTACTCATGTTACAGTCCTAGGGGACTGAAGATGGGGCCATCTACACATGCTTAGACTGGAGGAGAGAGAGGTTCTTCCTTCTTTCAGGTGGGTTCCTGAGCCCTCTCTCTCATTCAGTGGCCCAGTTATGAAAGGACTGAGCAGGAGCATGTGGTTGCTTTTCATGAGCCAGGCTTGGACCACAAAACTCACACTCACTAGCATCTCCTACCTGGAAGGCGGCAGAGAAACCTTGTGTGTAGCTGAGGAGCCAAGAGGCCCCAGTATTCCCTTTAAGGGCACGCCTCCAATGACCTAAGTTTCTTTCACTAGGCTCCACCTCTTAAAGGTCCTCTTACTTCCAAATGACATTTAGCTTAATGTGAACCTTTGGGGGACACTGAGATTTAAATTATAGCAGAGCCCTAGGGCTACAGTAGGGCTATGAGAAAGCAGACACACTTGGGGTCTGGTTCTGAGAGGAAGTTCTGTGAGTCATCCTTTAAGAAGTGACTTTTCAGATATTGATTACATTGCCCAGTGCCGGGTAGCACTAGTCCTTCCACAGAGCCCTGCGGTAGGCTGATCCTAGTTGTCTTCTTTGATCACCGTGTAGGTTATTGTTTTAAGTTTTATGTCTCACAAAAATGAACTCCTTATAAAAGTAGTATCCAATTGGGTATCAGGATCTTCTTCCCAGGAATGCTTCCCACTACATACCATGAAGAGTCATGTATATAATTTCCTGTATTAGGGATCTATAAAATATAATATAAATAGTGGATATTATAAGTGGACTTACTAACAAAACACTGGTAAATTGGTAAAAATTGTAATAACATATATTTTGGAGAAATTCTTGATTGTGAAACATACCATTTCTTTCACATTTACAACCTTACTATGAAATAGGCATTATCCCATTTCTTTAGTAGAAGGCAAACTCTAAGACATTAAGTATTTAGCCGTCTCTCAAAGGTCAAACAGCTGCTGTTATAGAAAGTCTTTGAGCTCATTTTTAATTCAAAACCCTGTGATTCAATCATTATGCCAGATTACTTCATCCTGGGATTCGTACTTTAAAACACTTTCCATTTGCTCTTAGCTAATATTAGAAAGTATAAAGTGGGAAGTGGGATTGTTTGATCAAAATGACAATCGCCAAGTAACGTCGTAAGTTACAATGTGTGCATTGTATTGGATGGGATATTAGAAAAAAGTCCGGCCTCTAGAGCCTCATGTCTGAACACCCTGACATGCCTGATCTTTCTGGTAACGGTTGTGTGCCACCTGTGCCTTATTTGGATGTCAGGACTCACACTTCACTGCTGAAACCTGGCAAATCATTTAAGATTTACCTCATGTGCAACTACTTCCAAAAATCGTTTCTAGATTTCCTCAAAAGAAAAATTTTACTTTTCTATATTCATGACATTTTGTCAACATTTCATGTGTACAATGCATACTTCATGCGTGATGTCATTTCCCTTGTGCAAGGATCTCTGGAAGGCTGGGCCAGAGGTAGGACACCTTTCTCCCCTTCATCATGTATTCCCTGCACATCCAATTTCTATGGGCATTTGTTGAGAGGAGACCTAATTTCCCTTCCCTTGAATATGACCCCTTTTAGCTTTAACTTTGAATGAGGAAGATTGTGATTATAGATTTTACTTCAACTGATCTTTTTTTCAAGGAATTCTAGAAAAAAACACTTAAAAATAAAAATGGTATAGAAAAAACAACTTTTTGATTAGATAATTTAATGTTTTCAGACTTCCAGAATAGCTCAAGAGCTTACATCATTAACTATTTTTGTGCTTTAATAGTAGAATGGGCCAGATACTGAAACCACAACTTTCGGTGTTCATATTTTACTCACATAGGAGACACAGGTGCAAGATGCAGGGATGGCTGCCCACGTCATTCAGAGCAGTACACTGTCATATTGGAGGAACTGGATTGCCCTGTGTGAAAAATAACTCATAGGCCAAGACAGAGCCTCATAATTCATCAAGCTTATGAGCTTCTTTGAGGTCATTCTAGAAAAGAAACTGCAGTTCAGCTCTATTTTACAGATTTGAGATTTTACATGTTGTAAACAATATTGAGAATACTGACCTTCACAATATGAGTGTGCTAATTTTTTGAAAAAGTTCTTTCCTTTGTACCAGAATTTAAATTAGTTTATTTATTCATGCGTTATATTTTTTCTTGATACATTACCTAGCTTTTCACCTTAAGGAAATTTTCTATGATAGCTGTTCTTTGGAATTTTCCAGACTCAATTCAATCCACTAAGAAACAGTTGATTGCTATTATACAGATCTTTTGGTTTGTTATTTCCATGAAGTCTTTCTTCTGAAATGGGAACTGGGCATTTCCTCTCATTATCTAGACCACATTCATGTTTGTGAGCAATTACAATGACTTATGCCGTCTATAAAATTATATTTGCATGAGAACTCAAGTAATCCATGTTGTGAGTGACTGTAAATTTGGACACTGTGTAATAATGCTATTGTTATTATTAGCATCGTGTTTTATTAAAGTTCGTTGTGTGATAACTAATGTGCTTCTCCTAAGAGAAAGTGCTTGTGCTCAACTCGCAGGACCCTGGAGTCCTCCAAATTTCTTCTCCTCTGCGGCTCCTCTTGGATATCAAATGCAAGGCTTCATTTTGATGACCGATCTTGTGATCACCTCCCTCCTGGGCACGCTAACAGAACCATGGAGGAGAGCTCTGCTAACCCACCGTGTTAGGCTGTACGCTGCCAAGCACCGAGAAAGACAGGGGGAGAGTAGGGCAAAAAGGGTCTGACGGATGCCCCCAGCAGGGCGCCTGAGGGTGACACAGTGCGTGCGTTTTCAGGGCAAGTATGAACAACTTCAAAAGATTTATTGGAAATCGCAAACCTTAGATGGAGATTCTTATGAGTGTGTGCGCAGACAAAACAGAGGGGGGAAAGGACTTGATGAATCTTTTGGGAAGACTAAGTGGAAAGGAATAGGAAAGCAGTTAATTAGTGTGGAATCCTTACTTTCACTGAACAGTATTCATTTTTATAGTGGCATGTGTTTTTGTTAATTTCCCAGACATTTGAAGCATAAAGGGTGTAATTTTGGGGGAATGTGTTGACTGACTTCCTGGTTCGTTTTCCTCTCTGCTCTTCGCTGCCCATCTCAGCAGCCTTTGGGTTGCCAAGGTGACAGGAAGGCTGGGAAGAGGAAGCAAGTCCATAGCGAGCTTCTCGATGGTTCCAAATCCCTCGTGGAAGCAAGAGAGGAGTTGTCTTCCCTCTGACGAGCTTTCCTGGGTATCTGGGAGTTGTTTCCATCCCGGCTAGGTTAGGTCCCATACTGCTTTGAGGAGGGACAATGGCGCCACCTTTCTTCCACGCTGGTCGTGATGTTAGCAGCAGAAGCACCTGTGCCCCGGCAGACTTTCCGTTAGGTTGTCCCGGGTTGAGTAGAGCCACTGTGTGCTTGGCCAGCATGCTCTGTTGACCAAACCGTGACATGCCAGAGAGTGAAAACAGGAACTGTCGGTGACTAAGCCAAGACCACAGGCTTGAATCAGTACTGTCCCAGCAAACCAGGACACGTGACTGCCCAGTGCATAAGTAATAGTTACTGTTATAACGCTGCTCCGGGTCTGGGGCACAAATCCTTCCATTTGTGCCCGGGATCTCGCACAAAGGGAGAGAGAGCCAGGTCACATTGGTGCCTATTTCCTGCTTCCTGCGTTTGGTTGTGACGTCTCTCATTTTGACATCCTTGGAAGAAGCTGGGGATTTTCAGCAGAGAGACAAAAACTCGAAGCCGAGTCTATGCAAGGTGGCTCTACCCAAGACCTTTCTCTGCCCTTCCTCAGATTTCTATGACACTTTCAGTGTCAGAAGAATGTAAGTTTACAAAGTATTTCACAGTTCTTCAAGATTCCTCTCCATTGCATATGTCTCTTCCGCTCTAAAGTTTTGGCTGGCCAGCATGACCTCACTTGAGTTTACTAATTGAACTTGTTCTGTTACTTCTAGTCAAAGTTGTGGCCTTTCTCCTTCCCTGAGAATAAACATTTCCCTTTTTGATCAACACTTGTATTGTTAATTGTTTTATTCTTAGTTTTTCTCTGTGTGCAAATTCATCCAAGTTTTTTGTATTTTAGTATGCTTTTAAATCTTATAAATACTCGAAAAATTTGATAACAGCTAGACTCATAAAAATATGACAGACAGTAATGAAGTACCTCCCTTTTGCTTGTAGCAAAATTTTTTTTTAGAAAAAAAATTCTACTTTTCATGATGAAGGTAAAGAGTTTTTAAAAATGCATTTCTTACATATTATATTTGGCCATTTAGGATCTAATATGAAATTTGTTTTTGCTTCAAAGATGTAATAGTTTTGAATAAAAATCTGAATAATTTCAAACTCACTTATATTCTGGTAGAACCGAAGATCAATTTTCTAAGCAAAATAAAATACCAAAAATGGTTATTATAATCTAGATTATGTGTTCATTCATACAGATTTTCTTCTTGGCTTTTCTTTTATACTTACTGTTGAGGCTAAGTAAATTGTTTCATTTAGCCTTAATATTTTCAAATTATGAAGCTAATATTCTTTAACAGGAAGAAAACTAATGAACTGTCTGTAACACCTACTTGTTTTTATACAAAGAAATTCAGAAAATGACGCACCGAGAAGGAAGCACTTGCAGATGGATTAAGCAAAGACCATCAAAATCCAGTTCTTTCATAAGGGCAAAGATTTGAAAAACAGTATCAAAGATGAACATTTTCAGAGTCTGAAAATGAGCAAAAGGCTTACAGGGGCTAGAAGAGTATTCATTCGAACATTGCTTTTGCTGAGACGTGCCAAGAACTGCTGAGCTTGGTGGGTTCTTAATTTGCCCCACCCACCCATTTTTCTCTAGCTCTCGACTGCGAGGATGTTGGGTTTGGACCGTTCCCGGGAATTGTCCCTCTTGGCTTGCTTTCCCGCTTCGGGTCCAGCCTTGGCAATGGGTGTGTGGCTAATGCCAAGCCCAGCTGGGATGGTGAAGAGCCAGCAATGGCGTTCTTCTCCCCTGAGTCCTTTCCCTCCACGCGGCCCCATGGTTTTACCTGTGGGCAGCTGAGGTTGGAAAGGAATGGTGCCAGTGTAGAAATCTGATTCCTGACACCAGGCACTTTCCACCATGAAGGAATCTTCCCCATCTCCAAATAAAGTAAAGGCCGTTGGCTTCTGTGTCTCTTTGGAAAAATCCATCATGAGCTGGATTCTCTTTTTAAAACTTCTTTCCTCATAATTGTTTTTCATAAGTGTGTGTTTGTGATGCATGAGGATTATATTTATCTTTAATGTTTTACCTCCTTCTCCTGTCTCCCCATCTCCCTCTTTCTCAAACTCTTTTCCATGCTCATGAAGTCTACCTCTCTCTTTCCTCTCATCTGCCTTTGATTTTATGAACTTATCTGACATATCTCTTTTGTACAGGGGAACAAAGGACATTTTAAATTCAAAAACATCATGAAAATATGACAAGATACAGACACATGGACGAGAAGAGAATCTAAAACCAGAAAAAAATTTTTTCTTGGAGAAAGAGAGAATGGTATAGACCGTGGGTTGGCTCACTTAGATTTTGCCTTCCCTTAGAAGGCACTAGTGGAGGGAATTGAAAATTGACAATAAGAAAACCCTACAGCTTCTCAAATGAAGAAAAGATATTTGTGCAATCAGTTGAAAGATTTTATCCAGTGTGAAACAGAGTATATAAATGAGAGCTTATTCCTATGTGTATCATAGAGAAATATAGAAGTATCCAAGTTCAAGAGAAAACTTCAAATAGCTTCTAGGGATTAAAAACAGATGACTTAAATCTAATAAAACAGCATTATCAAATTATTTAATAGTCATACTGGATAATAAGTATTTTATTTATTATTCATTAATTATTTTTTAGTTGGTGGTGAGGATTGAGCCACGAAAGTCACACATGTTAAATACATGTTTTGCCATTGAGTTGCACGTTACGCCCCTGAAATACTATTTTTAGAGTGTTGAATAAAGCAGACATTTGAGTTTACAATGTTTCCCAAATGAATTAACACTTGATTGCATGAAAAAAAATCCTCACATGTACTGTGCTTCAGAAGATTCATCACACATTGACTCTTTTTGAAAATATTCTAGGAAAAAGATCAGAAAATATGGACTGTGGGGCCAAACTTGTCTCTTATAGTATTTTTGTAAGTGAAGTTTTATTGAGACACTGTTCTGCTGACTCATTTGTGTGTTGTCTGTGGCTCTATAATGAAGCACTTAGGAAGGGCTGCTCGTATTACACACAGACGACACACCGCGAGAGGCAATGAAGGCCTGAGTTCTGCCCCCTACATCCCTGCTTTCCCTGTGGAACGGTGGGGTGGGGACAAGGTTCTGTGTGCTTCCATAGCAAGATCCTGTCTGCCAGGAGGAGAGCAAGTGTGGGCACTGAGCTGGGAAGGGCTGCTTCTGCCAGGGCTCTGGAAACCCCCCCAGACCCGGTTTAAGTGACTTTTTTCTTTCTTGAGGAAGGATTGCCTTTCTCTGATTTGTACATGTTTGCCCTGTCACCTGCCAGCTACCGTTTTAAAGAAACGTGGTCAAGGTATGGATGGGTTTAAGAAGGATAGGGAAGAGTTGCCAGTCACGTCTTAGGAATAAACGAATGTGACGGATCTTACATATGGAGGATGGGAAAATGAGAAAACACGGCAAATAAAAATGTGACACAGTCCGCCAGACACATTCCAAGTGCAACAGTAATTATAATACATGTAAATGCACAAGCCAATTGATGCAAAGACAGATGCCCAAATTAGATTTTATAATGATGATTGGTAGGCAGTGACTGCATCTCCATGGAGACATGGACACGATGTGATAGTTGTCAAGATGGTTGTTACTGTGCCTTTTCTGTGTTAATTATTCAGAATCAGAGCAAAGTCCAGTATCCTGGAGTCAGAGGCGATATCCTAGGGTTTGCTTTCCAATTAATGATCTGGCAGTGAGTTTGCTTAGCAGTGTCTTATTACAGGGTAGTGAATGGGAGAGGACTCTTAAAATATTCTTCAAGAGAATTTTATTTTCTTGGACGCAAAAAGTTTCTACCTCTCTGCTATGGTTTGGATGTGGAGTATGCCCCCAAAGCCACACATACTTGGATGTAGTGGGATAATCGTGGCATGGTGTGCCGTTGGGAGGTACAGCCTGGCTGGAAGGGGAGGGTGCTTGAGGTTTGATCCGGAGGGATTGTGTCATCCTTGTTGAGTCTGAATAGAGCTTTCATGGTTGTGTTGATTTCTGGGCCAGGAGTGTGTTAGGGGCACCCACAGTGGGTATGGGGGGCCCAACTGGTGGCTTAAGCTATGCAAGAAAAGGAAGAAGAAACCCTGTTTCAGCTTCTTTGGAGGAAGGCTCTTGCCTTGCCTGAGTCTTCACCCTCACTTGGCTCTGTCTGCATTGCGTGAACAGCTGGTGAGCAGCTCTCCAGCCTCTGCCCTGTCTTCCACCGTTGCCAGCTGCCCATGAACGAACTGTGTAGGACCTTCTAAAATGGTGAGATAAATAAATCTTTCCTCCCTTAAGCTGTGGAAGTGGGTATTTCGTCTCAGCAACGAGTAAGTAACTAAGACACTCACTAAAACAATACTTAACGCAACAATGGAGAATGTTAATGGTTCAAATGGAAGTTTAGCTTGCTCGGAACCAAAGTAGTCCTAAACAGCGGCCAGATATGATGCAAAAATGGTGGCAATGTGTGAATAGCCACAGAGAAATTTAGTCTCAGTTGTTTCAACATTAGGTCATTAGTTAATTATTTCCCCCACTTTATTGATATGTATAAGTGCGAAATTTAAGGTTTACAATGAAGTTGAGCATTTTGTGCACATACAGATCTTGTCAAGGTGACAAGTACTTTCCCACTCTCCTTTTGTCCCGCCCCCTACCCACCATTTCCTCCCTCCCTCCCCTACCCCCTGGTTCACTTTGTTTTTCATTTTAAGTTTCATGAGATAGTTGTGATCTGGATTTCTCATATCAGAGAGACCACATCTTTAATCAACATTCTCTTAGTGGTAATGTGCCGCATGATTATTTTTAATAACTAAAAGAGAATTTTGACTGTTTTCACTAACAAAAATGATAATTATTTGAGAATATAGACAAGCTTAACTCAATTCAAATATTATACAATCACACATATATATCAGAGCTTTAAGTTAACCCATATGAACTTTTCATATATCAAACTTTAAAAAATTGAATTAATTATAACAAAAGAGAAACAATAGATCAATTGTATATTTATTGTGTAAAGCACTAATAGATTTCTTCCACATACTTTATTTTGTTCTACTTTTTGTCACTGGGTTGCAAACTATTGGATATGGTCAGCTTTGAACCAGACAGCAAGTACTGAACACTTCTATAACTAAAAACCATACTGAAAAAGAATGAGAACACGTAACGGAAATTATTGTGGGGAATGATTGCTAATTTCTGGTAACAATAGCACCTACTTCCAATAATGTATCTTAGTGCTGAACATAAAGTCACATAGAGAGTGCTTTCTGTTTTTTTTGGAGATTGCGAAACAAAAGTCATTCTAACCAATATTTGCTGAGATTGATCACCACTTTGGTCTTCCACCGTGTTCTCTAACGCCTGGGAATGTTTATCCTGCAGAATTCCAATTCTCTACCTCTTTGCTGTGCCTGTGTGGGTAATGGATGAGAAAACACTTGGAGAATAGTCACGTTAGTGCAGTGGTGACTCCAGTACCCTGTTCGTCAGCAAATGGTTTCCAGAATTAAATATTTAAGCTTCCAAATACTCTGATGTCATGAAAATGTATAGCTTGGCGAGTGGAGGGAGAGGAACTGGCTCTGCTGACTTCATAAATGATTGTTTAAGTGGAAACCAGGTCGGTCCATTCTTTTAGCTATTGGTTAGTATGAGAAAAGTGGCAGAAGGACAGTGTCAGTGGAAGTCTTGGAAGAATTTGAAAGTCAGAGCTATGTCACTTCAGCCATCGAGTAACCAACATGCGTGTATTGATGAGCTAGATGAAGCCCAGAAAAGTAGCAGGAGAGGGGAGGAGGAAGAAAATGCTGGCAGGAGACAGGCCAATCAAAACAACACTGAGGTTTCATCTAACGCCATCAAGATTGGCTTTTACCAAGAACTTAAAAAACCACAAATACTGGCAAGGTATTCCTAGAGAACAAGGAGTACTTCCACCTCATTGATGGGAGTGCAAACTGGTACAACTATTAGGGAAAGCAGTGTAAAGGGTCCTCAAAAACCCGAAAATAGATATCCCCTTCGACCCACCTATAACTCTTCTGAGGATGTTAAAGTCATCAGCCAAGGGTGACACATACACACTTGTATTTAGAGCAGTGCAATTAATAATAGCCAAATCTCGGAAGCAGCAAGTATGTCCACTACCAGATAAATAAATGAAGCAGATGTGATGTATTTACACAGTGGAGTACTACTTTGCCATAAAGAAGGATGCATTGTGGCCTTTGGTAGGAAATGGGGAAATGGGTGCACTTTGAGACCATTGTGTCAAGCAAAGCAAATCAGACAGAGAAGGTGACAACTGTATGGTGTCTCTAACATGAGAGAACAAACTAGAGAAAAGTAAAAGAGAAAAAGAAAAGAGTGAGGGAAGAAAACAGAAAGGTTTCATGGAGAAAGGAAAAGTGGTGTGCGAGGGGGAAGAAGGTCAAAAGCAGAAGGGGAGGAAAAACCACCAACATGTGGTTCGTGTATGCGGCACTTCCTCAAGTTGGATGTGATTATCTCTTATCACCGATGCATACTAATAAAGGGCGTAATTTTTGGAAATTGGTGAGGGAAGCGCTGCTATGGTGAGCCTTACAGAAGAGGGAAGAGAAGTCAATACTACTTGCTCAGGGCCCGCACAGGGTCCTGCGACTACTGGTCAGTTTCCAAGGCTCACCGAAAGGCAAGCAACTGTAAGTCCTTCGTGTTTATTAACTCATGATAAATAGCTCTAAAACTTCCAATTTTATTGCTGGTTTCTCATCTAAATTTTAGCTAACTCAGAAACACCCTTGAGAACACCTAGGGCCACTTGGGTAATCCAGGGTAATCTCTTTTGTGGCTAGCTATTAATAGTTAGATTTTATCTGTAGCTTTAATTCCTTTCTGCTGCATCCCACAGAGATGTATAGGGTTTGGGGACCAAGCCATAGGCATCTTCAGGTGGTCATTTTTTGTGCCTACCACATTGTTAAAACTCAATTAATCAGTATTTTACCTGTTATTAAAGTTTATCTTCTTTTTTTCCCCTGATTTAATCTCATCACAGTCAACAACTACCCGATTGCAGAGTACAATGGGTGGTTCTTGGTTTTCTGACTTCTCCACAGTGCCCCACCTCTAGCTGTTGCTAATGCGCCTGTTCTCTAGGCTTCCCCTCTGGCCACCTCTGCAGTGTCATCCACGGGGTGTTGCTGGTGTTGCTGTTCGCTTTGAATGCCCAGCGATGCTCCGTCTTCTCCTTTATCCATTCATCTTGGTCGTTTCTGTATCAACTTCTCCACTCACTTTCTTGGTGACCTCATATGCATTCCTTGTGAGAATCTAATGCCTGATGATCTGAGGTTAAAGTGCAAACATTCTCCCTTCCCATTGATAAAAAAATGTGCCTTCCAGAAAACTGGTTATTGGTGCCAAAAAGGCTGGGGACCACTATACTATGATGATGAAAGTGAAAGTGAATTTTTTCACCTGAGATTATTTGGGGTCAAACTTCTTGCTGCTTACAATTTACTGATTTTTGCACTGAACTGTATTATAGGATGTTCTTTGCTGCTAAAAGCATTCATATTTCTATTCATTAGTTCTAATTAAACTCTTAGACTCTTCCTCCCTACGCTATCCTCCTGGGGATATCTGCAATAAATATTTCAGAAAAATATTTCTTTGCAATTACTTAACTATTCTTTACAAAGTTTTTCTTCAGTTTTTTTAGTCGGCATATTTAAAAAATTGCTACAGCAGCTTGCACACTGGAAGTTCCCATACGCACATTAATTGTCTCTTAGAATATTGATGAGAATACAGTTTGTCCCCGGCGGTGAGGCTAACCAAGCCTTTTGTCTCTCCTCCAAAGAGACCCATTAAAGGCTAGAGGAAGATGCCTTGGGCCCTCTGGAATAAAACACACTTAGGCAGCTTTCAGGAGTAGAAGCCCCAGTACCTAAGGAAAAGTGAAGTAGAGGGGTTTGCAATATTTGAGAAGATGAGTATGAAAGAATAATTAAAGGGAGAGAACCGTGAATCTTAGATACATCAATTACTATTCCTCATTTTTAAAAGATGCTGTCTGCGTTAAGAAACAGAGATCATAGAAAGTTCCAGAAATGGCAGGACTAGGATCTCCGTCCCCGTAGGCATGCAGGTGGTGACTGTCCTGCTCAGCCGCTGGACTGTACTATGCCTTATTCTACTTGGGATCTCATTCATCTTAGGAGCACCTGTGCGGGGCCTGCTTGGAGCCAGGAACAACACGACCGTTCAGTCAGTCTTAGTATTTCTACAAAGTAGATGAGGATAATTTCCTAGGTACTCAAGTCAAGTGGCAAGCAGTGTTGCTGAAAGAGGCTTTATGTAGCTATTTTCAACTTATTTTTCTTTTTTAAAGTCCCAAAGGCTCAGGTCCAGTGAAGCTCTGGCACACGGTACTCACAAAGGTGATACTGGTGGACATGTGGGGAGGCACCACCAGCCTGGTGAGAGGTGTGGTTTCCGGAGCTTACCTACCTGGTTTACCTCTACCCTACCAGTTTCGTTTCTGGCCTTTATATTGTAAGGTCAATCTACTTGGAGGGAGAGTGCTGGAGCAGGGAGGCCGGGTTAGAAACGATGGCCGCTTTACTAATTCTCAATCCTGTCTACCCATTAAAATGGTCTGGAGAGCTTTTTAAAAAGCAATAACATCCAGCCTCCATCTTAGATAAATCATATCAGAATTTACAAGAGTAGAATTTATGCACTAGTACTTAAAAACCTTGTTAAGCTTCAGTTTGCAGCCACAATTGAGAACCACAGACTGCGAGCAGAAAATAATCAAGGAGAAAGAGGCAGCGAGTCTTTAAGGAAATGCGTAGGGTAGGTAGCGGCCGGATGTCTGCTGCCTACATTCGTAAAATAGTATTAGTGCACAGATTAGTGCATCTTGACTCAGGATACAAGAGTATCCGATGAGTGCTGAGTTTCTTAGGACTTCACAAATACTCTTTTTTTTTTTTTTTTGAAATGAAGGGGAAGATCATTCTCTTGCTTCTGTTTTAGAAAACCTTTCTGGCACATTGGTTCCTTTGCAAGCGTAAACTTTTACAAAGACAATTTGCATCGTACTACATGATGCACCGTGGTTAATAAAACTGCTTCCCAGAGTCCAAATTTCCTATAAAAGATTAAACAAAGGAAATAACAGTCAAAACATAATAAGCTTGATTTCTAGGAAAGAATGTAAATATCCTGAAACGTCTGTTTACAAAAAAAAAAAAACAAACAGAAAACACTAGGATCATTCATCATACATTAAAAACAAACTGAGTAGTTAATGCTCACTTTAAATACCTTAATTATTCAGAAACTTTTGCTGGTATTGTGGTCTACTGAGACAGATTCTCGTACCAGTTGTATGTAGAGAGATTAAAGCTCTTACTGCATTTAAACTTAAGTTTTATTTTGCCCTGGCAACTCCTCTTACAACTCTGTAACTTTTAGCAAAAGGTAATGTTTCCCTCAGAACTCTTACCGCTTCTCATCCTGAGCACTCTTTGCAGTGTGGACTTTCAGCATTTGTTGGAGAGGTAGAGGATACGCTGCCCACTTCATGGTGCGCAACCTCCCTAAGTGTATAAAGGTGTTGACCCTCATCAGGCATCTTCAACAAAGTCATGGAAGTAAGCTTCTTGATATGTAGACTTAACATTGCGGCTGGAGGACATTATTTCATTTGACAGCCTGGGAAGAAGCTAGTAGCTCCTTTTTGCCTTCAGAGCCAGGGAAATGAAACATCCGCCATGTTGTTCTGTTCTTCCTCTAAGCACGATGTAGAAAGAGACAGTTCCAGGAGCAGAGAGGAAGGCAGAACTCTAGGCCAGTAATTAATTGGCTCTGCAATGCTTCTGTTATGTTTATTGCCTGAGAGCTACATTTAGAGGTCTAATGAAAAGAGGTTTTGAATATACATTTTTTAAGGGCTTCCACTTCAAATGCCAGTAACACTAGGGATCTATAAAACTGTGGAGGGCTGCGTTCTTCATTAAGCTGAGTACAGAAAGGAGACAGAGTCACTTTCAGCGAAGAGACCAGGAAGGGAAGACAGAAAAATATCAAGTAGAAGCGCAGAGGAGATGAAGTACAAAGTCTGTAACTATATTAGAGTTTTGCTTTTTTGTCACAATTGCCAGTAGCTCCAAAAACAGTATGAGGACAGAGAAGTACTTAGGAAACCAGGTTTACTTCGTTTGTTAACTTCTTGGGGTTATGTTTTGGTGTAGGTGTTGGGATGGGGCCATGAGTTCACATAACAAATTTCTACAAGGAATATTTGATCTGAGAAAATCAGTGAGTCACCAAGAAGCAAAATTTGTTTCTGTTTAATAAAATGTCAAATGTAGGTGAAATTACCGAAAATAAGAATCTGAAACCTTTTTCAAAATCAATCTTCAATAATATAGAATCTAGATAATGAATAAAGACTTTGTATAAGAAGCTATTTAGCAAAGAGATAGAATGAAAGGTTGATAACAAACTTTCCTGTTAGTCATATTCTTAGATTTCTACTTTATATAATTATACTGTAGAGAAGAAAAGAAATATAATATTGTATCTTTTGACCTCATTCTAAATGTAATTGAATCATGCTGGCAGAAATGTATTCAATTTATTGCCATGGGATCACTGCTTATCTTTTCTTTTATGTGTATTGGAGATTCTGGTGTTTATTTCTTCAAAGAAAATATTTAATTATGAAATCTGAAAACATGCATGTAGTTTTACACATACACATATTTGTGTATGTACATAATTCTATATATGTAGTTAGATGCACCAATTATACATGTTTACTTATTGTTATGGTTTTAATCTGAAATGTCCATGAAACTCTCATGTGCTTAGAAGGCAATTGGACCTTGGGGCTGCTATAATCATTAGCAATTCATCCACTGATTATTTTATGTGCTGTTAGGAGGTGAGGCTGGGTTGACGGGGGTGGTGGGCACTGGGTGTGCATCAGGGAAGGCTGTCCTGGCTCCTCCCTTGTCTCTGCTTCCTGGATATCACATGGTGAGGAGCTTTATCCCATCTTGCCGTTATGCCTTGAAGCAGCCAACCACTGGACTGAGCCCACTGAAACTGTTAGCTAGAATAAACCTTTCCATGAGTTCTGCTTGTCAGGTATTTTGTCTTCAAGATGGAAAAGTGATTAAAGACACCTATCGTTACTTGTCACCTTGACAAGATACGTATGTGCGCAAAATGCTCAACTTGATTGTAAACCTTAAATTTTGCACTTATACATATCAATAAAATGGGGGAAAAAGACACCTATCTTTATACAAACACAGACACATGCATGCGTAATAATAGGATGACTTGGCTGAGCTTAAAGCTTACGGGGAGATTGAACATGTAAGACTTCATAACCAGTCCCCCAAAGATAACTCTCAGAGAGATGAAAGAATAGACACTTCGATGGAAGGAGGAGACGCTCATGTGAGGACAAATGAGATAAAGAGTCAGAGGATAAGAAATTATTGGATGGATATTGTGGTATCTTTGTAGTGTGCTGAATTTGTTCGGCTGCACCTGTTTCCCATAATTCCCTAGCAGTATGGTTTGGAGTTGGTCAAATGAGAAATCTGAGAAAGGCATGAAGGCTGGTAGCGAGCACGGCCACTGCCCCGTAGTGGAAGGCAGAGCACAGATGGTGCTGCTGCTGTGGTACTGTGGCTCACCTGTTCCTCACTGCGGAGCCTTGTAGAGCCTGAGGCCCAGCTGGCTCCGAGGTGCTGTCCCTTCCATTTCTCCAAGTATTGAGTCCACCACCTGTGTATCCCAAATATGAAAGATACCAACTCCTCCAGAAGAACAGCTAGCTCATCAAGCTTAGAGACAGTGGCAGATGCAGTACCCAGATAGTCCTTGTGTGTTCTTGTGGGTCTCAGTTTCCCATTAGTTTTCCACACTTAACATTCATACCTTCTTTCTCACTGCCTGCCATACTTACTCATGCAACTGACTTTATTTCTGCACTTAAAGAGGACATCACTTAGGGCGACCAAGTAATTGCTCCCAAAGACCATTTAGGAAACTTAAAGAATAGAATAGGACTATCTGGTTGCTTTGAAGAACAGTGGAGAACTTGTGGAAATAAAATGATGAGCTCAGGTTCTCAAATTCCAGGTTCAAAATTTGGCCAAGGGAATGGAGGAATTTTTATGACTGTTTTAAAGAGAAATTTAAGAGAAATTTGTGGTGAATGAAGTGTGTGTGTGTACTGTGTGTGTGTCTATTGGGTGTATGGAATAAATGTGGAGCTGTTGTAACTGAGTTTGGAAAATCAAGCTCAAAATCTAATCATAGGAGTGGTTGCATTACAATGCAAACACAATTCCTAATGTTGAAACTTCTTTTAGGTAAAATTTAGGCCATTGTTTGGAAAAGGGTGGGGTTCTGAAAATTGGGATGGAGATTATGGATGGCGTCTGTTGAAGCAGGAAACCTTGAGCTCCTTCATCAAGTTTCTTTTATCAATAGGAGGAGCTCTTGTCCCCATGCCTAAAGAGGCCAGTCAGCGTCCTCTGAAACAGGTGAGCATGCTTAGGATTCCATTTTATAGCATTTGGTATTTAGCGAAGGGTCTTTGCACTGAGTTGTATACTATACGTCTCCTCTGTCTATTGTATTGTTCTGAGACAGGGTCTCAGGCCCCACTAAATCTCAAAGTTGCTCAAGATGGGCTTGAACCTGTGATCATCCGGCCTCAGATTTCAGTTGTGCTGGGATTGCAGGTAGGCACCACCATGCCGCCAGGCCCTACTTTTAACATCTTTTAAAATATAACATCCCTTCTGGAATGATATCTGGTATTTCTTCTAGAAGTACATCTGTGTTCGTAGAACTAGAATCAGATCTAAATTCTAGCCGACCCCAGAGGTGCAGTAGTGTTGAGCCCTGAGCAGTCATAACACATAGCAAAGGAATTGCAAAATTTTTCTCATTTATAATGATAATTGGCAAATATGTATATCAGAATAGATCCTCTGAAGCCAGTCAGACTGAATTTATGGTATTGGTTCAGTGAGCAGAGATTTTGAATTTCATGTGTGAACCTCAGCAGCTGAGAGTGACTTTAACAGTTTTTAAGCACATTTTAAAAATTGGTTAGTGAAATTCAAACCCAAAATATTATACTGATTGAAATTAGAAGATCGGATCTTTTGTGAGATGTGGGAGAGAAATGTAGCCAAAGGCTTAGGAAAATGGAAATGTTGAGTAGACCTATCATAAAGCACAATGTTTATGTACCTCCTCTTTTTAGGTGGATCCAAGGAACACCGGCTTCCCCAAGGTTGAGAGAACGGATTTGTGAAGAATGCTTGAGCATTGTCACAAAAGTGCTCTGATGTCTTTGTTTTGTAGGCCAAGGATAGCCTTGGTAATTGCAGTCGGGATGAATTCTCTTGATTCTGTGGTATAATGGGGTCTCAGGAGGCAGGATGAGGCACGATGCTGGCAGAGGCAAGTGGGTACCATTATTGTGAAGGCTGTGGAGCCAAAATCGTTACCCGCATAGTCTGGATTGCAGATATCTTTGATTTTTGCTCGTTGATCAGAGTCCTCAGAACTGAAATAGATGGCTTTCTCCTCCACTTCCCCACAAAGGCCCTTTGATCCTTAATTGTCCCTCTGAGAGTTCAGTGCAGTTACTGGCAGTTACAAGCAATTTAAAAACACAATGGTCTCGACTTTAAGGCAGAGATTCTGCAGTGGTGAGGTAAGGGCCAGAGGAGGTGGGCTACTAGTTCTGCTGCCTTAGAATTTTTGTTACAAACCTGAGGATAGTAGGTGATAACTACTACATTTGTGTTTTTCATAGAAATGCCAAGTAAGTCCATGATCAAATTACTAAAAGCAGAACCTCCCTAGGAATGATCAATCCAACCACACACATGTGTGCGCACGTGCACACACACACACACACACACACACACACACACACACACACTATATGATATAAGAACAGAGATTTTAAAGGGTGATTGGAAAGAGAAAGAGGGCACTATAAAACAGGCGTGTCTGAATTAAGAGTACCATAATGATTTTTTTTTTCCTCTGAAGGAAGTAAAAGATCTACTCCAATCCAATTGACAGATCTCCGAGTCTTCAAGCCCGGAGATGGCAATAAGAAGACATTGGAATCACATATTCTGACTGGGTGTTTTCAGAACTGTGGATACATTTAAGCTTGGCTAACACTTTCATCAGACTAGAGTCTGGAAGCACATGCTTTAGATTTTGGTAGGTTCCTTGGATTGGAGACATAGATGAACAAAGAAATTGGTGCTTGATTCTTGCCGGCTTGCCACTTGGGGAACTCTTAGACCATGAAGCTGACTGAAGAAACTGCAATGGCTGATAGAGAAGATGTTGTAGTAGGAATCTGGAGTATCCCCCACAGCCTCATGTGTTCCAATGTTGTGGGTTTATCTGTGGATTTCACACGCTGTTAAGTGGCGAGGCCTGGTGGGAGAGGTGGACCTCTGAGAGTGTGGCTTGGGAGCACATGCCCTTGTCCCAGCTTCTCTCCTGTCCGGACCCTTCCCCCTGCAATCCTGTGGGCAGCTTTCCTTCTCCAGACCTTTTTTGCCATCATTTGCTTTCCATGAATGGGCTTAGAGTTCCTGAAATTGTGAACTAAAATAAGTTTTTCCTCCCTAAAGGTGTGTGTGACAAGTATTGTGTCCCAGCAACAAAAAAGTAACCGAGACTGAGGCAGAGTCCTAACAAATGGCATTGCACAGTTTGATGGGCTCAGAGGCTCCGCTCCTCGGTGGTCCACGTGGCTGTCAAGGAAGGGCCCAAGCAGTGTCAATGAGCCCTCATAAGGGCAAAATATTCCGAGAAGAGGGAATGGTGGGTAAGAGAGCAAGAGATGCACCAGCAAGGGTGGAACCCAGGGCAGTTGCAATGGGTCATCTGAAGATGTGCTGATCCTCGAAGGGAAGTTTGCAGGGTGGTGGTGTCTGAGGGGGCCGCCAGAGAGCACACAGGGGTTCCTCACGAGGAAGCTAATGTTAGGGTGTCTGCTGTGGTGGTTGGCTATGTCTGTCACATGCAGTGTTCTCAGTTTCCTAACCTCTCCTAAATAGTTTTTTGGTCCTGGCAGAGGCTGTGCCACAGATGGAGAAGGAAGCCGGGCAGGATACGGCAGACTAAAGCCACTTTGTTACTGGAGTCAGCTCACCCAGAGATCAAGCCCCAGCTATGGCGAAAGCCCAAGCTTTGGAAGGGAAGTTGGAATGTTCTACTTTAGATTTCATGGGAATGTCTAGTATCTGAGAGTGAATCACAGCAACTTGGACAAAACTGTTTCTTTTTTCTCTCTCTCAAAAAAGAGACCATAAATACAGTGGACGTGCCTGGGACATTAGCTCGGGAAGGGGCTTGCAACAGAGGGTATTAGTCAGCAATGACTTGAGAAAAAGGAAAAGCTTAGTCTTTTTAGTAAACTGCTACATGTCCATAAAATGTGGAGCAGAGCAGAGTAAGGGCGTTGATGCGACAAAGATGTGAAGGTCAGGCGAGATGCGAAGTCTGTTTGGAAGCTAAGATGGTGCCCAGCATCAGAAAATCTCCAGTTATCTTTTAAAAAAATACAGCAAAACAAACATCTGAACCCAACCACGAAGGATCTGACTAAATGATGGTTTGCAGTAATGGTACAAATAACTTGGTCAGTTACTTACTGACAATTTACAAGTCTAAGCTTTTCCAAAAATTTGTTTATGTTTTTCAAATTTTATTTTTAGTTCTGCAATTCTTTGTCAAGTATAGGCTGGCCTTCTGGGTTTGAAATGATTAAAGGAAATCGTATTCCACACGTTTTTTTCCCTACCTCAATACAACAGACTCAAATGAAGAGGAGGCCTTCATAGATACAGGAGAAAGAATCCTAAAAGAATACAATACTGGATACTTTTCTGTCCATTTTATCTAATCAAAATGTTAAAATAAGCCTTTCAGCTGACAGATTAGGTA
Source organism: Ctenodactylus gundi (assembly GCA_004027205.1). Taxonomy (NCBI): domain Eukaryota; kingdom Metazoa; phylum Chordata; class Mammalia; order Rodentia; family Ctenodactylidae; genus Ctenodactylus; species Ctenodactylus gundi. The sequence goes on from PVKB01001149.1 coordinate 96,587, forward strand.
ACAGCAGGCCAGCAGGCCTTTCTTCCCAGCTTGCTTTTTTACTGGGCCATTTCCTCTCGTTCCTGTAAATGTGTTTGGCCCACAGACCTCCCATTAGCTTCAAAGGCTTTCGTGTCTAAATATACCCCGGGACATGAAATGTGTCCCAGTAAGGAAGGGCTTCTCTTGTCTCAGGCAATAGTACCGCAGGGGAATCCTTCTAAAAGAGAGGCTGTTCATTCCACTCTCTCCCCTGCCAACGATTAGACAAAGAAATAACATGACATCAAACCGAGCTGAGTGAACACTCGTGAAGTTGACAACTATAGGAATTAACATAAGTGTTTTCTCCTCTAGTGCAAGTGTAGAGAATCAGTGAGCCAGAGAACTTCTTGTGCAAATGCCAGGGTGGGGTAGGCGCGATCTTTAAAAGGGGAAGACCTTCTAGCCATTAAAAACTTGAATGTATATAGTAATTTAGTCAACTAATAATATTTTAGCCACAATGATCTGTCAGAATTGTTGGAGATCTGGGAATGTAACAGTGCATGAAGGTGTACAAAAATCGTGTAACCTGCATTCTAGAATGTAGGCATGGCTAAGAAACATAGTAACATTCGTGTGTCCTGTAGGGGTACAAGCACAGTTCTCTCTGTGTTATACAAACATCTACATACTCGTGCACTTTCCTACAGTGATTCATTTTGTGGAGTCCACATTACAAAGAAAGTGGTGGGCAGGAAAAAAAGCGAAGTTATAAAATATTAAGGAGGGTAGTCCTGGAATTGCTTTTCATTTTCACTTCTGAAGGAAGTGAAGAAAGTAGATACAGCAGTTCTTAGAAAAAAGGCTGAGATGGTTGGAGGAGAGAAAGCAAGTGTTAGTAGAGGGGACAGAAAGATCTTAAGGACGTGTGGTAAGGAATGGAACATTTGTGGTGAGTGCGATGAAAGCCACTGGAGGGTCCTGAGTAGATTTATTGCAGTAGTGCGACTACCATTTTAGGAGTTCTTTGGCTTTTGGTTTGAGAAAAGATTGTCAGAGGGATGGGGGAAGAGTAGTTATGAAGCTATGACACAGATCCAGGCAAAGACAGTGATGGCTCTGAGCTGGTGGTGTTTGGGAAGTAGAAGTAGATGTGTCTTGAAGATAGGTCCGATGAGATTTGTTAATGCCTTTTGCATGGAATATGAGAAAAAAAATTCAAAGATGAGTCTAACCTTTTTTTTTTGCCTGAGACTGGCAGGATGGAAGATAAGTCAGACTTTGGGAAGGCCAGATTAAAAGAAAGTTGTGATTAAGATATTTAGTGCCATGACCAAAATACCTGACCTATGCAACATGTCATGTTCAAGGGGGGCAAGCTAAGTTTTACCCATCATTCCAGAGGTTTCAGTCCAACGTTGCCTGGCTCCAAGCAGGAACATGGTGGGAAAGTTAGGGAAAAGTTGCTCTGTTACTTGATGACAGCTAGAAAACAAAGCAGGAGGAGAGTGGCAGAGAGGAAGAGGTCAGGGGCTAGATATGCCACCCAAAGTCATGCCTCCATGGCTCACCTGCACCTTGAGAGGAGCTTTACTAATTCCGTAGGTGGCTCTCAGCCAATTGAATTGACAACACAACTTAACTCTCACAGACAAATTTAGTTTAAGAAGACTTTTATGTGGCTCTGCAGTTGGTTCTGGAAAGAGACCTTGGCTAGAATAGTGGTTTCCTGGAATCAATCACACACACACACACACACACACACACACACACACACACACACACACACACACACAGAGAGAGAGAGAGAGAGAGAGAGAGAGAGAGAGAGAGAGAGAGAGAGAGAGAGGTAAAATTGTAGGCAAATTAGAAGAGTGTGTTCTTCCATAGATCACATGGGAGAACTTTTCCAGAAGAACATGGCTGACTGATAAAGAAATTGACCAGGGATTCGGCCAAAGAGGAGTTCACTGGTATTCTCGATAGGAGAACAGAGTAGTGCTGAACAGAGAAAGACTTTTCTATTGTAGAAGGTTCAAGAACTAATAGGAATAAAGTAGAGATAGCCAGTGTTGGAAAAATTGAAAGTGACTTTCTAATCAAATGGAGTGTACACATGGGGAATAACAAAGGAAATGTGAGGTCATTGGGAGATTTTTTTCATATTTTTTAGAAGTTAGAAATCATGGCAGTTTTTGTTTGTACACTGATGGAAATGTCACAGTGGGAAGCAAAAAAATGATGATGGAAGAGAAAGAGGAAGAATTGCTACGCTGATGAGCTTGTGTGGGTGAGAGGCAATGGCATCTGGTGCACAAGAGGGATTGCCTTTAGACGAGAGCAGGGACACTCCATCTGGAGTCATCAGTGGTGGGCCGGCCGTGTGGGGGCAGAAGCCGGTACCTGAGTCAGTGTGGGGTGGGCACCTCTGCAAATTTTTTTCTGTGTTTTCTAAGTGAAAAAATGAGACACATTCTCAGTTGAGATGAGGTGAGGGGGTAGATATTGAAAGTTTCAGGAAACAGGAGAAGGTTGGATCTAATTTTTCTGAGGCTTTTAGGTGGAATAAACTAGACATTACCATAGGAGGCCAACTGGTCTGCACCAAGGGCTTGCTCTTTCCTAACCCTGGTACATGGAAGACATATTTACCATTTGTCTTACATAATCTACAGTGAAGTGAGGCAGCATTGTTTTATGATCTCACAGCTTCTATCAAGTTCACTGAGGATGCGCAGTACGGGTGATAGTGTGGCTGTACACAGGGGAGGGTTTTGGCAGGTGAGTATACTGAACTATGAGAAAGACAAACAGGAAAATGAGAACTTGAAGGTGAAGACCATTTAAAATCTGTTCAATTCATGTATTTTGGCTCTTGGCGAAATCATCTATTGTCGGAAGGAGAACATTAGAAGGGAAACAGGTATGTTGGTCCAAGAAATGTAATGTTAAGGCAAGATACAGATTCTAAGGCAGGACTTGGGCAGAGAGCAGCCAAGCTAGGAGGATAAGGTCTTGTAAACCAGAGTTGGGAGGACCTAGGAGCAGGCAGGGCATTGAAGGACCACGTGTACATGTGTTGGACTCTCTGGAGATTACGACTTCATGTTACAGAGTGATCTTTTTCAGTGATATTTTTGGTCATTTATTTAAATGACAAAAGTTATAATGATTACTCAATGAAAGAAATAGGATAAGACATTAAAAAATTAATCATATACAAATATATCCAGGAATGTCCAAAACGTTCAATGACATCTTCTTTGAGACACACACAGACACACATGAATGGGGAGAGAAAGATAGAGAGAAAGAGAGATTTAACCTTAAATAAATCCATACATCAAAATGCTATAAAATAAGGCTAATTCCTATGTATATTGACAAGAAATTATATAACAATGCTTTTTAAATGAAGAGAGTAAGTCATATATTAATACAAATAGTAAAATTTATTTAAAACTTTAAAAATGTGTGATACCTACAGCCATCCAATAACACATGCACAGTAGACTCTGTACCAGGGAAGTTCCCAGGGGTGGCGTTGGCAAAGCTCTTAGGGAAAGAGACATTTGTTTCTTTTATAGTCATGTAGGCTTCTTTGTTTTTTTCCCATGTGACATATACCTGCAATACGACGGCAGAAACTACAAAGTAGAGATGGATGAAATCCTTAACTGACACTCGTGAGACCGCCGCTTAGATCCAGGTGTGTGAAGTTACCAATAGGCCTTCATTCCTTTTAACACTCACTACTCTGTCAAAAGTAAATAAACAAAAACCGCGCTAACCTTCAAGGCCACTGCCTCCTCACTCTTCTTTTAGTGCTCACCCCCCGAGCATGCATTCTCCCACCTGGAGGATAGTCCCACCTGATCGTGAGTTTCATGTAAATAGAAAAGCTCAACACGAGTCCATTGTGAGGCGAGGACTTCTTACCCAATGTAATTGTCCATACGGAAGGGTGTACGGTTTATTTTTATATGTTCTATATACGAATATTCCATAGCTCATCTGTTCATCCTACTGTTGATGGACATATTCATGACCTGGCTGTCACGAACTGCTGTCAACATTCTTGGACGTGGGTGTTGGTGAACCTGTGTACGCATCTCCTTTGAGCGTGTTGTTTGCAGTGGAAAGCTGAGGAATAGATGTGTGGCCCTTCAAGTTAATCAGAGGATAAGGAGCTGTTTTTGCTCCCAGTGGCAACAGAGTCCCTTCTGCCTCAGTCTTTCTCATGCTAGTGTTGCCTTTAATATCGTTTAAGCTATTTTGATGCACGTGCACGAATACCTGTTGTATCTTTAATTTGTACTTTTATCATTATTGGTGAAGATCTTAATTGGCTCCTTAGGTGATCGCTTGTGAGTTGTTTGCTCCAGTATTAGATTTTATTTTTTGCACTGGTTTGTTTGATCTTTTTTGGGGAAGTCATTAATTTTTAATTCAAATATGAGTTCTCTTTGTTTCTATGTGTTGCAAATACTATCTCTTATTCTGTGATTTGCCTTTTACTCCAGTAAAGGTGACTTTTGATCAAGAATGTCCATGTTGTCACATTTGCCATATATTTTTGTGGTTCTCTGAGGTTTATGTGTCTTAGCTGAGAAATCTTTTCCTACATTAAGGTTATTAAAACATTCTCCTTTATTAACTTCTGGAAGCTTTATTGTTTTGTCTTATCTATTTAGTTATAATCTAGCTGAAAGTGATTTTTGTGTTTGGCGTGAGAACAAAATCTAATTTCATTTTGTTCCAATAGTTATTTGTAGGATATGCAATAGTTCCAGGATCACTTTTGGAAAAAGGCACTTTCCCCACTGTTCAGTAGCACCACAATGTGCAGTAAATTGCGTGCCTATACATCCATGAATTTGTTTCAAGGATTCCTATGATACTCTTCTGAGAGATTTTGATATTCTTATCCCATTATTTTGTAATCTTAATAACTATACATTCATAATAAACTTAATGTTTAGTACAGCAAAGTCTCCCATTTATTACTTTATGAATGTTTTAGCTAGACAAAGCTCTTCATATTCGTCCCAAGTAGAACACACGTACAACACTGAGATTTTTGTTAGGAAAGAGTTGAATTTACAGGTCAAATTGGTGACATTTGACATCTTCACACTGTTGAGCCTTTTGCCCATGGTGCCCTTCTCACTTATTGAGATCCTCGTTGATTTCTTTCAGTGACATACTGGTTTTCTACATTCGGTGCTCCACACTTTTGGGGTGTTTCGGCACGTATCTTCTCCAGTGGATGCTCGGCTTCCCCACTGGAACCCTCCCTTGAAGCCAGAACCGAGGACTTGAGAGCTCTCGGCTGAGTCTCTCCCTGGAATTTGTCCAAGCCTAAGAGAATCATGGGTCTAAAATTGTGCTCTCTTCTGGTGAGTACTCAATGCTTACGTCATGTAAGTAAGCATAAAAACTTGTGGATCTCTGCTGTGTTTGGATATGGTTTGAGTTTGTCCCCAAGGGGTCATATGTTGGAATTTCATTCCCATTGGGAAGTCTGGGGTGGCTAACATAATTTGAATAGACATATTGAGAGTCGGATTATTTGTCTCCTTTTGAACTATTGAGTTATGTTTAGGCGGGGTTATTTCCTCTTGTTCCTAGTTTGTGTGTTTTTCATAAATGGAGATAAATACGAAATATTTTTCTATATTTATTGAAATGATTACAATATTTTCCTCCTTTATTCTCTTAATGAAGTGAAATACCTGACTGACTCTCAAGTGTAAAGACGAGCCTGTATTTGGGAGGGGAAAAAAGAAAAAACTGAATCTGTTTTGCTAATATCCTTGGTATTTTCCTATGCGTGCTCATGAATGAGACTGACCTGTAATTTTCTTTCTTATCATGTCTCTTGGCTTTAGTATCAAGGTCATATATTGGCCCCCAAATATAGTTGCAGCTGTCATTCTTTGTACATAACATCTACGGCCGAGTAACTAGTTACCCTCAAAACTTAGTGTTTTAACACAACAAGACTTATCCGCTCACTGTCTCTGTGGGCAAAGAATGGCTTCCGTGGATTCTTTGGCTACCACATTCTCTCAAGTCTGAAATTATCTCCTCCATCAATGGGGAAAGGTCCAGTTGGGGCTTGCTCGAGAGGTATTGGCAAGACTCAGTTCCAGGGGTCATTGCATTGAAGTCTGAGTTTCTCACAAGCTGTTGTCGCAAGGCTACTTATTTCCGTTCCAAATGAACCTTTCCGCAGGGCCTCTCATGAGACAGCTGGCACTGTCACACTGAGCGAGAAACAAATGCAGAGTGCCAGCCAGAGCAACCTGCCAGTGGGACAGAAGTCATGGTCTATTGTGACCTTATCTTGGAAGTGATAGTCAATCATTTTGCCAAATTTTGTTCATTAGAAGCTAGAGTGAGAGGATCCCAATTGCTTTGTATTCTTGGTATCACTTGGTCTTGAATAGCCAGGGTTATTTATATAATGACTATCTGTACTAATCTAAAAAATTCAGAAGTCTAGTAGAAGTGGAGAGTTTCTCACTGAGATTTAAATTTGTATTATGCTAGGGATCAAGAGCCCTTCAGGGCTAATTTCGCAGAACAGGGAACAGGACCTGGCCCGGGTGACTAGAATTTATTTTCACTTCCCAGCTATGCAAAGAGGCTGGTTATCAAGAGCTCCTTAGGATGATGACACAGAACCTCATCTGTCCGGCAGGGACCTGAGGAGACCTCCTCATGTTGGGATCTTGGAGGCATGGACAGCACATTACTCCTACAACATCCTCTTTAATTCTCTCATGAACAGGTATTTCCATTTGCTATGAAAAGACTGAGGCTGGGTTAATTTGTGTAATTGCTCCAGACTCACAGAGTTGGTAAGCAGAGCTTCCAGATTTAAGATCAGGTTTTTGTCTTCTTTTCTCTCTCTCTTTCTTTCTTTCTTTCTTTCTTTCTCTCTCTCTCTCTCTCTCTCTCTCTCTCTCTTTCTTTCTTTCGTTTTTGCAGGCAGTTGGGGTGGAGTGAGGTAATAAGGCCTATGCTCAAACTTACTCTGAAATTGACAATTAATAAAAATCCTCTCAGAATCCTTTTCTCCAAAGCAAGTAACAACAAGTAACAATTCTTTAAAAAATCCTTATTTTCCAAGATTTTGACCAAATGAAGGAGTTTTCTGGATCTCTTAGTCCTCCCATCACTTCTTTTTTCTATGAAAGGTGATAGAAAAATACCACGACATGTTAGATTCTACAACAGTTTACTGCAGTGAAAGATGCGTCAGCATTAATCTCTCCCCCCTCAGATGGCCTCTCTCACTTCAAACACACACTCCATTGTTCTTACACTTTCTGAAGCATTTCAGGAAGTTCCCTTTTGTGAGTATCTTTAGCTGTGCTGTGCGGCTGCCTCAATAACCAGAATCATTTTGAAATGTTTACCTGGAAGCTAGCATTAGTCTGATACCAAAAGACAAAAAAGACAAAACTATATGCCACTTCCCTTAATATATGTAGATACAAAAATCCTCAACAAGATATTTGTAAACTGAATGCAGCAAATTGTTAACAAGATCACATATTGTGACCTGAGCACTGTATAATAGAAATACACGAATACCCACATTTAAAGTCATACAACTTATAGTAGCTAAATCATGCAAGTTGTTGAAATATTCATCTACATATTAATGCATAAAGATAGTATGGCATATATACATGATGGAGTACTTCTCTGCCATAAAAGATAAATTTGCTATTTGCACAAAAATGAAGGCACCTTGAGGACCATGATGCTTAGTGAAGTGAACCAGACTCAGAAGATTAAATATTGTGAAGTTTCTTTAATACGAGAGACCCAAAGCCACATAAGTAAGACAGACATACAAGGAACATGGTAAGAAGCCAGAAGAGGGGGTGGAGAAGAGGGCAGGAGGGCAGGAAACAGGGAGGGAAGGTGCATGTGAAGTTGATGCACAAGTTCCTCAAGTTTAATGTAACTATGACTATTGTATATCACAAATACATACTAATAAAAATACGAGCTCTTGGGGGAAAATAACCATCTTCCAAATTCTGATATATCCTAGCAGAACAGGTGGTTTCATTTAACACAATAAGTATATTCAAGCCTAAAGAAGAAAGAACTAATTAACAAAATCAGTCAAGTTGCAGGATACAAAATCGAATCACAAGAATCAATAGTATTCTGTGCACCGACAATTCAAGAGATGAGAAAAACAGTCAGTCTTAGCAGCCTCAAAAAAATTAAATACCTAGGAATGAACCTAACCAAGGAAGTGAAAGAATTTTACAACGAAAACTACAATACACTGAAAAAAGGAAATGGAAGAGAATGTTAAAAAATGAAAAAGAACCCTGTTCATGTATAGGTCAATATTACCAAAATGGCCACATTAATAAACCATCTACAGGGTCGATGCAATTCCTCTCTAAATACTAACAGCATTTTTCACAGAACTAGAACAAAAATCCTAAAATTCATGTAGAATCAGAAGAGACGCAGAATATTGAGAGTAATCCCAATAGGAAGACAAAGGCAGGGGGCACCATTCCAGACATCAAGTTATATTACAAAGCAACAGGGATAAAATCCATACACGATTGGAACAAAAACTGGCAGCTGGACCAATGGAGCATAACTGGGGATGTGGAGACAATCCGGGGCATCCTCAGTCACCTGATCTTTAACAAGGAGGCCAAAAACATACACTGGAGGAAAGATAGCCTTTTTAACGAAGAGTGTGGGTAGAACTACTTATTCATATGCATAAAAATGAATCTAGACTCACACTTTTCACCTTATATTAAAATCAAATCAAAATGAGTCAAAGACCTAGATATTCAAATGGAAACACTGAACTGACTGGAAGGCAAAATAGGTAAAAGCTTTGAAGACCAAAGAGTGGGCATGGGGTTTCTTATTAGAACATCTGTTGTATGAGAAATAATACTAAGAACCTACAATTAGAATTATTCAAATTAAAAATATTCTGCACAGCAAAGGAAACATTCAATAGAATAAAGAGAGAACTACTGGAATAGGAAAAATTTTTGTCACTTACTCTATGGACAGAGGACTAATATCTAGAATATACAAAGAACTTAAAAAATAGGCTTCCAAAATAAAAGGCCCAATTAAAAATGGGAAACTGAAATGGGTAGAAAGTTCTCAGAAGAAGTATGAATGGTCAACAAATACATAAAGAATGCCCAGCATCTTTAACTATTAGAGAATGCAAATCAAAACAACACTGACATTCTATTTCACCCTCGTAAGAACAGTAACTAACAAGAACTCAGAAAACAACAGATGCCAGAGAAGATGTGGGTAAGAGGAACCCTTTTCCGTTACTGGTGGGACTGTAGACTGGTACAACCATTGAGGAAAGTAGTATGAAGATTCTTAAAAAAAAACACAACTGAGAGAAGATATGCCATTTGACTCATTGATGCCTCTTCTGGGCAGCTTTCCAAAATAGTTGAGAGAGATCGTGCAACCCCCACGCTGATAGCAGGACCCCTCATAGCGGCTAAGTTATTGAAGCTGCCAATATGTCACAACAACAGATTGACAAAGAAAATGTGAGGTACAACAGGGCACTACTTTGACACAAAGAAAAATAACTTGGGGTCATTTGTAGGAAAATGGAAGCACCTTGAGACCATCATGCTTAGTAAAGTGAAACAGATGTGGAAGATTAAGTATTGCATTGTTTTCCTAATGAGAAAAACCCAGAGGTTAAATTGATGAAAGAATCAAGTAAGAGACATGGTAGGAAGCAGGGAGATGGATTTGTGGAGGGGAGGAGGGGAAGCAGGAGGGAGGGAGGGAAGCAGGAAGGGGAAGTCAATGTGAAGTTGACCCTATACCTATGTGCATCAATTCCTCAAATTTAATGTAACTACTGGTTATCACAATACTCACAAAATAGTTACCTGTGGGAAAAAACCCAAAACAGACTGAGACATCTACCTGTCACGGTCATATTTGACTCTGGGAAGAATCAGAAGCTGAATGGTGCTAGATCTGGTGAACAAGATGGAAGAGTGAGACCTTGATGTTTTCAGAGCCTGTCTTTCCCTTGCAGGGCACCTGGCAGCAGCATTCATTGCGTGTTTCCTCACACCTTGTAAATACTCGAGCAGAAGAGGACTTGTGGAATTTCTTCACAAAGAGACAAGAGTTTTACATGTCTTTGAAGTGTGTGGGGGTCTTGAGGAGGATTCATGGCAATGTATCCTGTACTGCAGTACATATTTTTTATTTAAACATTCACCCTACATTTTGATTGTCTCTTACATATCCAGTCTTGAATTTTTTAAAAAAATTGAGTTTGCTCCACATTAATGTTCTTGGTCACCATTATGTCAAGTAACTGTGATTGGCCAACTGACTCGGAGTGAATAGAACACGACACTGTTGCCGGTGTTGGCGTTGAGTGGTTCTGATGTAGTGTAACGTACCCTGATGACTCATGAATGGGTTTCCTGACCTCAGTGGGCCGCTGACACTCCATGGCCAGTCCCTTGAGAAAGAGACTCTCAAAGTGCTTTACTAATACATATTCTGTAATAACTTAGCATTTAGTGCTCACATTGCTGTTCAGCCTTCAGAATTGACTCGATTCAAAGGGTGGTTGTCCCATCTGGCCAAGCCACAGAGCTACACTACACAGAGCTAGTGTGTAGCTGTGTCCGCTGCCAACAATTTACTTTGAGTTTCTTTAGTGACTTGGAGATTTTGTATTGCTTCTCTTCTATTTAATATTACAAGTAATTAACTTTGCTGCTTTTTAGCAAAAGTTGGATAGTTACATGGTATCTATTAAGATCTATTGTTATTCTTTGATAATTTGTCCAGAATAGGGCACCTTTATGAAATTTATTGAATTATACAGAGATAATTGCTTGAGGGGGAAAAAGCAAGAGGTAGTTTCCAATATATGCAAATTTTGGCATGTATTATTGGCAACAGATGATGATTCAGTTTATTAAATTTAGAACCAGAGAGCCTATTATGCAAATGCTAAACTGGGTAGAATAAAGAAATTGAACATAAGTTCGATTATTTGGAAAGCTCATTGAGTACAGAATGTAAAGTTGGCCACATAAATGAAAAGGAGCAATGTTTAAAATTTTGGGGGCTGAGGGTGTAACTCAGTGGGAGCCTGTGTGTTTAGCACGTGCAAGTCCCCACTGCTAATAAAATAAAATAACCAAGGGATGGTAAAAATAAAATAAAATACAATATAATTCTAATGTTCTGTTCTCCTTTCCTTCCCAAGACCTCTTCTCTGCTTTGCTATAGGTATCTACCTGGATCATCAGGTGGGAAGATGGGCAGAGGTTATTACGTTAGGGGACAAAAAATACCAAATAGATGCCAAGAAAATAATGAATCCCATTGCATCATTATAAGCCTCCACAGCAGCTATATACAGTGCCGGATCTCACCTTATAGAGGCCATTCTGACCCCACTGACGGCCTCCTCCAGCAAACCTACCACTGAGTGTGCAGAGCTGGGTTTAGGGAGCTCAGCTGTGATGAAGAGGAGCAGAAGGCTTCCACGACGACAGAGTGACAGGAAGCTAGAAGAGGGTATCAATGAAACAGGAAATAAAAACTTCTCTCCTTTTTATTCCAAGAAATATATGAGATGGAAAAGAAAAGGAGGTGAGAATTAACATATTGACTGCCTCCTCTGCTCCTGCCTCGTGGTGTACAAGTTCACAAAGCACTTAGGAGGCGTGACCGCGATGCGGTAAATGTTTACATCGAAAAACATTTACTTCAGTGAAAGATGCCCAGTCATCGGGCGCCTTCAGGACACCGCCTCTCGCTTCGAGCGCGGTGACCCCATGGTTCTTGCCAAGCGGTTCTGGAAGTCTTCGTTTTGTCGGAGTCTTTAGTCGCATCGCGGCAGCTGCTTCCTTGTCCAGAGCTCATTCAGAATGTTTGAATTCCACGGTGGCTTTGACTTTGGAGTAGAGCCGGAAGTCAAGTAGGGCCAGATCCGGCGAACGAGGTGGCAACTCTGTCGGTGTTTTCGCAAGTTTGCTTTTTCGTTGGGTGCGGCTGGGAAGCAACGTTCACGGTACTTTTGGTCATACATGATAAAGACGCATGAAAGAGGCCTGCCAGGACTGTTTCAGAACATGGCAAGACAGAAGGGTGTGTTCAAAGTGAGAGGAAACAGAGGGGCCTCAATGCAATGTTGTCTCTTATTGTAATGGAAATTTAAATTTAAGCACTAGCCTTCTGTTCTGGTCACATATCATATATGTATCGGTCTTCAGCTCTCGTGAGACCATGAAGTAAGTGATTCTGCTCTCATTTTGCTGCTGAGGAAACTGGGACGCAGTCAACGCGGAGCTTATATAAGACCACGCGTGCAATGAGTGGCAGAGCTGGTGTGGAGCCTGTGGCTCCAGGAGCTTCCACGAGATGCCCTAGGTGAGGACCTCAGCCAGGTGGGAAGGGCAGCTTTCCGGCCCTCGTGCCCACTCACAGGGAGAAACCCTGCCGGCCTGGCCTCACGCTAACAACAGGCCTGGCCTAAGCAATGCAGCCGCCGGGGTGATCGGGAGAGGGAGATTGTGCCGCTTCAGGGGGACCCTAAATTGAGAACACTGGGTGCTGGTGGGCCCCCAGGCCCACGGAAAGAGCAGGGAGCTGTGGTTATGCAGAGATCTGATCGGTGGGAACAGAAACGAGGCAGGGGTGGGTTAACGAGAACATGGGGCTGACGAAGGAGAAGAGGCCAAAACCTGAGCGAAACTGCTGCTTCCCATGAGGGCACAGAGCACCCCAGAGCCTGGGGTTGCCATGGAGACCTGGGGACGCAGACTGCGGTGCATGGACGCTCTGGCTCCTTATCAGGAAGATCCTTGCATCTACATCCCACCTTGATGCCCTTCGAGGCATCAGAGGGGGACTAGTCGGGGAGCAGGCCTGGCTCAGGGGCGGCGGGATCTTTTTGGACAGACCGAATATTTTCTTACAGGAAGTCAGTGCTATTGGATGAGATGAAGTTTTAACTTAATTTAGTTAATTTGTTTTCCTGCTAAATAGGGGGTGGATGAGACTAACAGAGGGTGAGAGAGAGAACAGGACTGGAAACAGCTTTCATTTTCTCTCCCATTTGAGTTGCAGTGGGAGTTAACATCATAAGCCTGCTACAAACAATGGCTAAGCAGAGAAGAGAATAATGAAAAGGGAAAAACAATGTTGTTGTCAACTGTACAGGCAATGGAAAAACACATGTAAAATAACCGGAAAAATTGAAGGGAGGAGACGGGATTCCTGAAAGGGGACAACAGGATAGTAATCGTCTTACTGATGGCACCCCGTCATCCTGGAACCTCATTTGACAGGAAGACTTTGCAAGGCATTTAATGTCACCACTCCCTAGCTATTATAGAAATATATGTGGCTGTAAAAAGGAAAAACAAGAACGCAAATACTGTGAGTAGGAAGGGGAACGACGGAAATTACAGGGGGAGAATCATAATTCCTGCGCCTCAGTCGCCTGTTCCGGGGCCGCCCACACTCTTAGTTGTCTGCAGACTTGACTGGTTTTCCTCTTCATTGCACCTCTGGGTCTAGGCTAGAGGCTGGTGGGCGGAGGGTGACTCTCCAGCTACCTAACCTCACGTCCCCTTGCCTGCCTGCGCCCACTTTCCTACTTGGCTCAGGCTTGTTTGCTCTTACAGGGCCAGTTCGAAGCCTCCCTAATTGATCTTGTTTCCAGGAATCCCTCCCTCCTCTGCTCCATCTCGTACACATTTGCCATGCTCATTAGATTCAAGCCTGGTCTTCATTGTCCCCCCAACCTCCGTACACACACACATCAGCTGCAGATTCCCTTCCGGGGGCCCTGATTTGGCAACTGCGTTGGTTAAAAACTTGTCTCTGCTATGAAAGGTGATTCAGAGAAAGACCATAGCACCTATCTGAAGTTCTTGTATTCAATTCATTAATTTATTTCCAGAAGGTTTGTTGTTATTATCAGGTTTTGTTCCTGGAGGATCTATAGTTTTGATCATTCAGTAGTCAGACAAATAGATGAGCAGTAGGGGGAGATAGGGAACATCAGTGAAGGCAAGGTAGATTCAAGTGGGACTTTGGAAGAATCATATTACTAGAGAAAAGATTTCTCTGGTCCCAAGGAGATGTACAGACCTATTTCTAATTAATACGCTAATCCTTTCTTACACTCTAGCCTCAAGCCATTAAGTCCTGACACACCTAGGTTCCAATTATGTAAAGAGCTCTGAAAGTAAGTGCAACCAGAGGATAATTTCCCCACTTGTTGTCTGGGAAATACAGCCAAGGACAAATGTCCTTTATCATATTTCTGTCTTCAAGTAAAGGACATGTTTATGTTCTGTCTGCAAGGTGGAAGATTGGATTTTGTGACCAGCTGAGGATACGTCTAGCCTTAATGAGGCTGTCATCTGAGAAGAAGAGGCTCAGTTGAGAACTCCAGTCTCTCTAGGAGGCTGCCCCCTCCCCATGAAGTTGATCAGTTGGAGAATATTGTATTTGGCTTCATACCTGGTAATGCTAATGAAATTATTGTGTCGTGAGTAGAGAGGCACTCACTCACGCGTCTCACCCCTTAGCCACCAGTTTTTTTGGTTGCTCACATTCTGTTTCTCTCTGACTCTCTCTTTCTTTGTGATTTATACATAATCAAATCCATCAGTATTAGGAATATAATTAAATGAGTTTAATACAATAAACTGTACCACGTGATCAGCAATACAGTTATGACAAAGTCCTACCATTATCTCCGTATTGGCCATGTTCTTGTCTCTAGGAGACAATGCAGACATCCACAACTTAAAGGCAGAGAGGTTCCTTTGGCTCACATCTCAGAAGGACTTGGCCCACTCATGGGCAGCTGGTGTGGGTAGATAGGACGGTGGGAGGCCTACCTGGAGAAGAGGGGCTCATCCTCTAGTGGCCAGGAAGCAGAGAGACTGGGGAGAAGCCAGGACAAGAATGTACCTTCCAGGCCACACCTCAGTGATCTGTCCCCCTCTCCCCCCTGCAACAGGCCCCATCTCTTAACAAGTGTGAAATCAATAGATGAATGTGCATCACTTAGTTAATGCGCTCAATCCAATTACCTTCCAAATAGGCAAGGCTTTTGGGGGAACATTCCAGATCCAAACTAAACTCCTAATCATACCTCCGAAGTGACCACCTGTGTCTCTGCAGCTCATCTGTTTGAAGCCTCTGCTGCAAGCACTGATGTGATTTTATCACTCTAGTTTGGCCGCATCTCAGGATTTGTATACATAAGATCATTCATCATTCTCTCTCTCTCTCTCTCTCTCTCCATATATATGTACATATACATGTATTTGTATGTGTGTGTGCATGTATCCTTTAGTTTAACATGATATATTTCAGATCTGAGAATATGTTTTTAGAGAAGTTGATAGCAGCTCAAAGTACGACTGTGAAAGAGCAAGAACTTTCACTAGACTCAGAAAACAAGACTGCAATTCCTCCATTTGACACCACCAGTGTGGCTGTGTGCAATTTAACTGACTTCTTTGAGCGTTTCTCTCTTAATTATTATAAATAGGCACCAAAATGTTGACTTCACAGAGTTGTGAGAATTAATAATTTACAAATATTTTTCTAAATAATCAAGTAGAAAACCAAGTGACCCATGTATATCTGATGCAGTATTCAGTCTTCAAAATGGCGGTCAGTGTTATCAACAATGGCAAAGACTGCTTGCTTTACCTGATGTCTTACCTCCCCAGGATGGCCACATACTCATTTTAAATGTATTGTCTGGTATAATTATTAACTAATTATTATCATTAACCAATTAATATTATTTTCAAAGTACATGGTCACTCTGGATCTCCCTTTCTTCCTCAGTAATGGAATTACCACGTTATGATTGTACATGAAGCTGACCAGAATAAAGACTTTTATGTTTTCTTGTCGGCAGGAGATCACTGGATTAAATTTTGGCCAACAATACATAAGTGTAACTGCCAGGCAACTTTTGGGAAACTTCCTTTTGGAGAGGTCTAGGACTTCCTCTTTCTTGATTGCTTACTTTTTCAAATAGAAAGAAGGACATGTGGCATCTTGGATCAAAAGGTGGATTTAAAATAGGATCTATTCCAAGTGGTCCATAGACAGAAGTCTATTGGCTGAGAGAGACCTTTCTTTGTTTTATAGGTCACATTATTTTGCATTTTTAATCACACACAGTTCAACCTATATCTGATCAATATTAACCTGTGTCTAATTAACTTTCTCATATGCTATCATCAAACCTTGAAGTCCTAATATACCAGTGCATAAAGCCCTGAAAGTGAGTGCAACTAAAGGATAATTTCCCTTTTGTTCTCTATGAAATACAGCCAAGGACAAATGTTCTTATCATATTTCTGTTCTTCGAGTTAAGGGCATGTTTATGTTCTGTCTGCAAGGTGGAAGATTGGATTTTGTGAGCAGCTGAGGACATGTCTAGCCTAATGAGTTTATAATTTGAAGAGTTGGGAAACTCGGTCATTAAACAAAATGAGACAAGCCATTTTCTACGTAAGTGACATCTAATGACACAGCACTCAGCTCTGTGGGCTGAATATTCTTCATGTCTTCTAAGAGAGGATCTAAGATCCTTTGAAATAGGGACAGGCTGTAACAATGTCATATTTACTGACCTTTAAGAAGAATATTGCTCATGTTTTGTTCAGCTATTCCTTCACTGGGGTATGAAAGGTCTTTTCAAATTACCCAGTGAATGAGTGTGCTGGGTACAGCCATAAACTTTTGAGAGTTTCTCTGAGATGTCTGGTCCCTTTTGCTACCTGTGTACTACATGCTTTATCCACTTTTACTTCTGCAACCATAATATCGCTCAATCAAGTCTTACTATGTGAGCTTGCCTGTCCCAGTTGTTGTGCATGTGCTCAGTGTCTGAGAGTGTCTTTGTATGTAAAGGGAGACGACACTATTTGCTTGGAATGATAATATCCTCACCTTTGCGCTTCTGTAACAAAGCTCCATTGGCAGGCTGCTTTGTAAGCAGAAATTCATTTCTCTCAGAACATTTAGTTTTGGAGGCTTGGAACTCCAAGGTCGCTGGTCCAGGGGGTGCTGTTTCTGGTGGCGGCCAGCTTTCTGGTTCACAGTTGTTTCCTTCGTGTGTCTTCACATGGCAGAAGGACAAGGCAGCTCTTAGGGGTTTCTTTCTTAGGGACGTGAGTTCAGTGCATTAGTTCTCCACTTTGATGACTCTATCACCTGCTAAAATGCCTTCCTCCAAATAAATCAGGCATTAGGTTTCAATACTTGAAATTGGGGTGGGCACAATCATTCCATGACATGAAAGCGTCAACCAATATATCAACCTGTGCACTGTGAACTGTGGATCTTTAACATATTAAAATTCAGCATCTGTTTTCTGAATTTGTAACCTTTGGTTTTCACATTATGTTTGCTTCTTCCCCTTTTTCTTCTAGACTCAGACATTCTTCCTTGAGGAATTTCCTTT
Organism: Ctenodactylus gundi; assembly: GCA_004027205.1. Classification (NCBI taxonomy): domain Eukaryota; kingdom Metazoa; phylum Chordata; class Mammalia; order Rodentia; family Ctenodactylidae; genus Ctenodactylus; species Ctenodactylus gundi. Next base: position 114,093 of record PVKB01001149.1, read on the forward strand.
TTTTTAAAGTAAACTTTTCTTTTCTCTTCTCATTAGATCCATCATTAGAATTTTTATGTCTCTCTACTGTCCCAATGATAGGTTAAATGTTCTGAATTCCTTCTTGATCAGTTTTGCACTAGTTTCAGCAACTTACAGGTCTTTGGCCTTTTTATCTTGGTTGAACTTGAATTTTTTGAACTACTTTATTATAGTTCCTGTTGTCAACTAGCTTTCTAGTTTTGAGCAATTTTATTCATGTCTGTGGGAGCAGCTGGTTGATTTCATAGACAATAGACTTGAACCACTCTTCTGCTTTCCTTACCTGATTCGGAGCAATCCTGCCAGAAACTATCACAGGAAGAGATCAGGATTGAAAAGTGGGGGCCTTTCATGAAGGAAACCCCAGCCTTTTGTTTGTCATCTTTTATTTAGACACTTGCTCTCGCTTATCTTTGGCTAACCTGACATTCTGTTTTGTGGCTAAGGGTATTATTACCCAACCGTGCGCTATTCTTCCTCTTCACTTGGCATTTATACCAGTTATCAAAGGCTGTTTATAAGGATCAGGTTGCTTATATAGATATCACTGGCCTGACACTTTCAGGGCTGAAAGGCATGTTGAAAGCCATCAGTTTAAAGACTTATTGTGCTGGGCCTGGTGTCACAGGCTTGTAAACCCAGCACTCTGAGAGGCTGAGGAGGGAGGGTCACAAGTTGGACCCCAAGTTGGGTGACTTAATGAGACCCTGTCTCAAAATTAAAATCAAAAATCAAAAATAAAAATGGATTGGGGATTTTGCTCAGCAGGAAGGCCCTGGGCTCAATCCAAAGTAGCACACACACACAAACACACACACACACACGCATGCACGCACATATGTGTTGTGTGTGCACACACATGCACATACACATGAGTTATTGCTTATCTATGTTGATGTTTTCTTTTCTTCTTTTACTGTATGTGATTACTAAAGAGTCTTCATCCTTACATTGACTGGTCCCTTTGACACAAGGGTGCTATACGAAAAAATTTTAATGACCAAGACATGAATAGTAATCAGAAAAAGATATTTAAGAGCACCATCAAAGTGAAACATTAATTCAGGAGACACTTTATCAACATACTCATTTGAAGTAGGTGGTAAGTCAGGTATGGTTTGATAATTGGAGAGTTACAGTGATTGAATGCTTAGTTTGTATTTAATTACAGAGGAAACATTAATCTCTATTGGAATAAATATTTGAGCTTCATAAAAATGCAGAGAAAGAACCTCTTTCTCAATGGTCCATGACTTAACTGAAGTCTGGATATCTGCAGTCCTGGGTGGGCAGTCAGATTTGGGCCCTCAGTCTTTTTAAGACAGAAGTAGTAGATCAGAATTGTATGTCAAACAGGATCGCCTCTTATGTATTGACATGCAGAAAGAGAGACATAGCATTCAGTTATCCCCATGGTGTTCTTGGGGATCTCCAATTCACAGCCATTTCTTAGGCTAAATAAGGATACTCTCGCTACACAGACTGAAGCTAAGAAAGAATTACAGGTAACATTTGAAAGTACAAGTATTTCCTAGTCAGTGGACATATTTTTGTGTATTAAGGAGAGTCCACCATTAGTTTTATCTGGTTCACAAGGATTGATAAATTAGCAGAGGGAATTGTAGGAAGGAATAAACACTATTCTGCCTGTTGCACAGATTCCACTTGACTCTAAGAATTTATGTTCTTCCAAATTATTGGGTCTTCAGGAATACATTTCTAGTGTCCTTATGATTTATTGACTCCTTCTCTTAGCATTAATATTCTTCTGTAAGACAAATGTGTATGTCTCTGTGCAAAGTTTTAAATTTCTGGATCGAAAGTCAAGAGAATAAACAATCCTTACAACTCAGTCTACTGGTAGAACTAAAATGTCAACAGGTTTAGAAGGCGCATGCCAACCCTAGAAGGATGTGGGACATCCCAGGGTCAACTTCATCCTGAGAAAACATCCTGCTCCTACCACACCCCTCCCCCCATGTTAATTTGGGGATGGTGGTTCTTAAATCACAATATGAACTAGGATCACCTGGAAATCCATTCACCCTTCTATGGATACGTAGGAAAATTTTTGTAAGAGATTTTTTTTTCCCGAATCTGTTTGGACTACTATTAAAAATATCACATGCTGGGTAGCATATAAATAATAGAAATTTATTTCTAACAGTTCTGGAAGCTGGGAAAGTTCAAGATCAAGGTGCTAGCAGATTTGGTGTCTTGTGAGGGCTTGTTTCTGGGTCATAGGTGGTGCCTGCTAGCTGTGTTCGCCCCTAGTGAAGGGATGAATGAGCTCTCTGGAAATGCCATCGACAGGACTCTGCTGTGGTTTGGATCTGGAATGTCCCTGAAAAACCTCACGTATTTGGGTGCTGTGGAACCACGTGTTGTTAAGAGATGGGGCCTGGGTGGAAGGAGTAGGTCACTAGGGCTTGACTGGGAGAGCTGGAACACTGGGGCTTGACCCAGAAGAAGTGGATTCCTGGGGCAGGACCTGGAAGGGAATGCTCTAGTTCTATGCTTCCTTGCTCACGAGGCTTCCTGTCTGCATGCTGTGAAAAGCTTTCCTGCTAGGTCTCTGACATGTGCTTCCACCATTGTCAGCTGCCTGTGAATGGACTGAGCTTTGTGAAGCTGTGACCTGCAATAAGTATTTCCTTCCTTGAGTTGTGGGTGTTGGGGTGTTAAGTTCAAGCAATAAAAAAAGTAACTGAGACAGACTAATCCCACCTCTGAGGGCTCTGCCTTCCTGACCTAGTCATTTCTCGAAGGCCCCACCTCTTGATACTCTCCTCTTCGGCATTAGTCATTTTGGGGCAGAGGGGAAATATTCATTTTAATGTAAATAAGTTTTATTTTCTATTATTCTAACTTAGTCCACTCAGAATGGGGCAGGAAGTGTCTATTTTCAAAAAGATTACCAGATGATTCTAATTGACAGAGCTGGAAATTACTAACTTATTGTGAGTCTTCATCCAGCCTCATCTAAATATTTGCATAAGGAGAAAATGTATTCTTCCTAGGATCATTTGCTTTGCTATTAGAGTAGCCATAATGCTCAAAAGTTTGCATTGATAGTAATTAAGCTTTAATCTTAAAATCAATATTCTCATATTTGACTTTGGGTTCTATTGGTACCTTTTGGGGTTGTAAACAAATTAAAGTATTTGTCCTGTGGCAAACCTGTCCAGCATTTTTCTAGGCTTTTTCCCATTGAGGGATCTCTGTCAATAATTTATCCAAATTTTCATTGAAAACACAATTTACGTATCTTCAACATGCATGTAACACACACTAATTTGTTAAATTCCATATTCGTACCTGGAATTTTGAATTGATAGTGGTGGTGGTTCATTTTAATTCGTACATGCAGCCATCGGGCATTTCTTGACACAACTTGATATTGTATTGGCTCTTGTGTTTTTAAATGTGTCACACTTCTGATTCTGTCTCGTGTTCTGTCCTGGGTGGACTTAGAGAAGAAAATTTGATTTTCCTACTTGGCTCTTTTATTCATCAGGGCAAGTCTAATGAAAATATATGGCGAATAAAATCACATATGTGTAGCTTGAAAATTACACGAGTGACCGTTTTTTCCTAGCTTAAGAGGAGACGTTGGGAGCTCTGTGTGTTGGCCCAAGTCAGAAAGCAGAGTCAGATTACTTAGAAATCCATCTCCAGCTAAGATCGCCGAGAAGCTTGTGTGCCGACTCTCAGTCGCCACAACTTCTGTCACTCTTCCCTCCTCCTGTACCACCGTACTCCTCTCTGCATTGTCTGGCTTCTGACATAGCCCCACCACAACTGATTTCTTCTAGAAGCTTCTGAAATAAACGAGAATAAATTATCCCTTCTCTGTAGGAGTCACCTATTCTGACCTTTCTTGGGCCTCATGTAGGTTGTTTGGAATTGGATGTTGGTACAAACGAGGCAGCAAACAAACAAGCACCATTGACTCCTGTTCAATTGTCTCCCGCATTATTTAGAGAGCTAGCATTGTGCAGTGCGAAGAATCATGCTGTTGGAGTCAAGAGTTTCTGTTTTTATTTTAACTTTCTGCTTAATAACCTGTTTCCACAGATAGAGTTCCTTTCTGACTTGCATTTGTCTCAATGCCCTGTTGTGAAAATGACGTAAGGGTCCTGCGGGCTTTGTGTGACGTAGGCTCTGAGTGGTAGCGATTGTCAAACTCACACAGGTAGCACATGTAGTCTTGGTCTGGTGTGATTTCCTCAGGAGGAGTCAACCTACAGTATTTCATGCTTTATCATGTGTGTGGACCTTGTGTCCTTCTGTGTGCAGCTCCCAACTCGTGAATTGAACTTTCACTTAGGAGAGTGGCTTCCTTTTATCCCTTTCCTTCTTCTCACATCACGTCACTCAGGGGGATATCACAGAGGTACTCGCTACATCCTGCTTTTCAAATTCTAAATAGATTTGTGAGGTTCTTGATGATGATGATGGTAAGCCTTCACAGCTTGGAGTTTTCATTCGAATAAAGGAATTCTGATTCTGTGGAATTTAGCTCCAGTCTTTTTCTCCTGCTCAAATGTGCTCTTTCCTGTGTAACTCCTGCAGGTCTTACTTGGGATGGTTGGAAAACACAAAAGACTTCCTCCAAAATTATTTGTTTATATTTTCTGAGGCGCACCCACTTCTGCCTTGTGCCTTTTGGTTTTCACTTCAACGACTGCTGTTTTCTGAGTGGAGGGTTATTCAGAACCTCAGCATTATTAACTTTTAATCTCTTTTAACTATGTCCTGTAACTTCAGGTTCTCACAATAATTTCCAAGATTATTAAACTATTCCATCCTTTCGCAGAGATCAAGTCTTGTCAGAACTCTTGTTATAGCAACAATAGCTTGACAAGATATTTTGTCTTCTGAGAACCATTGTCTTTAGACAAGCCCCATCTCAAAAAGTTTCACCTGTGCTTTTGATTTAGTAATTACAATCCCATATTTTTGCCTAAAATTTTCTCAATTGCTCTTATCTGGTTAGAATTTTATTGTTGATGATGTGTATGGTGTTAACTAGATGTGATCAAATATATGGTGACTATTTAAATTTTAAAAAATGTTACTGAAAGACATTACTGACATTAATTCCTCCTCAAAACGCTCCCCCTAATTGTGAATTATCTTCACCTCACCGTTCTTGCCACTTTCTGAAGCTATTCTGGAAGTCTTCTTTGGTGAATGTCTTTATGAAGTGTGACCAAAATACAGTGAATGTGGCAGCTGAGTGTCATAACCCTGACAGTGTGTCCCCATCCACAGTATTCACAGGATCTGGCACTGGGTGACGTCTACAGTTCTTCCCCAAAGTCAAAATGGCCACGGAATGTAAACTTTCTGAGTTGATCGAGGTCACTGAGGCAGCCATGGCAGTGCAGCTGAAAATGCGGACAGAGAGGACTTCCGGAGTGGCAATTGTGATGGGATAAGTGGGCTGAAAACAATAGGGCTTATTTGGGAGGGATTCCTGGCAATGCATTTTTTATTGTGATAATTTACTAAAATCAAGCACTCACCACATGTTTCATTCCCACCTCACGTATGTGACAACCTTAACTATTCTAGATTCTTTACAGAGAAATGCGAGGTGGTTTAATTCAGGAGACAACTAGACGCACTGCCGGCAGGAGGCACATAGACCTGCTGGTGCACTTTCTCATCCCAGTTGTGGTGGTAATTACAGCAAGGCAGCCTTTGATTTAAGGCGAAGGCCTAATTCAGGCCTTTCTTTTCTTTCACTGTACCTGCAGGAGTTTATTTATTTGTGGTGAAACCTGCTGCAGAGGATTTGGAACTCCAGAGAGCTCAATGAAATCTGATTTTGAACCTTAGAAAAACAAGGCAAAAGCAACCTGATGATTTTGTTTATGAGAACCCAGAGCATAGCACCATGCCGGGCTTCCTTACTCCACCAACCATCACAGTAACAGGAGCAACATACATAGTCTCCCAAGCTCCCCACTTCCTAAGTCTTCTGCACCCTTATAAAAGGCACAGCTGTCCCAATTACTTGCTTTTGCTGCAGTCAAGAAAAAAGTTGTAATAATTTAAATCTTTTGGGGGAAATATCTTTTACCCTAGAAGATTAGACTGTGGAATAAAAGCTAAAGAGGTGTATACAGTGGTTGTTTAAGAGATATCCACAATTTATTTTGACTAAAATTGGAAAAGGCTTACTAGAAAACCTTCTTTGTATCATTCAATCTATGTGAAAATCTCTGATTAGATATTTTGAGAAGTGGTAATAGTGTTTGACATCAATGAGTTTAAAGAAAATCAGAAGGTGGGCTATATCTGGCCTGCCCTCCCTCCCTCCTTCCCTCCTGATCATCTGTCAAGACTTGGCTTGTCTTGGAAGAAATAAATTCTATAATTTTGGCTCCTAAAACTACAGCACTTTGAACATAGTGTAATACCTCTGTATTCCAGTAAAGTCTAGGCCCATCACTAAGATGCTAGATCACTGTGGTAATCCCAAGGCTAAATGGTTTTTAGCCCATAATTCATCTGTAATAACCTTCATAGAGTGAAGACTATGGTACCTAATGATTGTCCTCACATAGAAATGCCAATGCTTTTCCAGAGATGCGAGTGAGGTGGGGTTGTTGATCTGCACACTGCAGTCACCTACGAACTTAGCTTGGACAACTTCTACCCCTCTACTTCATTCCCGGAATATCTTCTTCACAATTTGTCCTTCGTTTCCTCACACGGTGTTCCTGGCAGCGGCATGAGGCTGCAGGCAGGTGTGGTCGGTAATGGATGGAATTCCATTTGGAGTTGTCTTCAAGATTTACTTTGGACCCTCTCTGATATTTCAGGCTCTTGATTTTGGCAGGTGTGTCACAGCCAGTTGTCAAATGGTTTGAGTCATTAGTCTGGCCTTGTCATCTAGGAGCTTCCAAATGATGGATGTGGCTCTGCTACATTTCCAGTGAGATAAGTAAGTGTCTACTCAGCTCTGTTTACCTGGTTGTATAAAAAGTCAAAGAAAAACAAAAGAGTCGAACCATTCCTGTTTCTACCTGTGAAAGGAACAAACTGGGAAGGTGTATTTGAATGAGCTGTTTGCTCTCTGAGATTCAGTCCCTAAAGGACAACATTCCTGTTGGTAAAATCAATTTTTCAATTATTGTTGGGCTAATGAAATGGTCTCCACTTTCCTACGTGTGTAACATTATTGTTTACATTTTTCTTTCCATTTCACAGCAACCATGGAGAGTAGGAAATGCAGACTTTACTATCCTCGTATTACAGATAAGTATTCTGAAACTCAAATATTGTTTTAACATCCTATTCAGTTTCTAAATTGTTTCAATCTCCTGCCTTGTCATGTTACTAGAAGTTTTACTTGACAAAAAAGTGGAAATCCTGTTATTTTTCACTCCAGAGTCTCTTTTCTAAAATCGATCATTTATCTATCTATCTATCTATCTATCTATCTATCTATCTATTTGTCTACCTATCATCTATTATTATCATCTTTTTGTGATATTGGAGATTGAGCTAAGGCCCTTCACACTGCGCTACATCCTCAGTGCATTGTTTTCTTTTGAGACAGTGTCTCACTAAGTCACTAAGATGCCCAGGCTGAACGGGCACTTGTGATCCTTCTGCCTCAGTTTCCCAGAGTGCTGAGATTACAGGCTTGCACCACTCACCCAGCTATATGTATGTTTTCTTCTTTTTTCCAGATTTTTTGCTGGGATACCGGGATCACTCAGTGATCCTGAAGAAAGCTTGTGTCCATGGAGGTACAACTACTAATTAACAATCTAACTTGCAGGATTGGTTAAAAATGACACTCAATTCCAGAATTGATGAGGACTCTATAAGACATTCTCCCACTAGCTCACACAGATGGCTTCTTTCAAAGGCAAAGTGCTTATTGTCTCCAGGATAATGTGGCTCTTGGACTCTCTCCCATCAGCAAAGCAGGAACTCGTACTTGGCAAGGTGAACTGAGCCACGGTTTCCTGATGTGCTGAATCAATAGGAAACGACTTTGGAAAAACACAGCAACAACTGCATTAAATGGCTTTGAACTTTTTTTTTAAACCAAATATCATATAAAGTGAATTGTCAAAAGTTTCCCATGTGATATCTCTTTCTAAGAGACAGCATAAGACTTTGAACTTTTGTCCCGTACCAGCCAGAATCCTTTCTAGTGCTGAAGTCAGTGTTCGGAAGATCTTTGATTTTCTTAATTCTTGTACCTCTTGGTCCCTTAGGCGATGTTAACCTTGGTCTCCTGGCTGCTGTCCCCATCATTATCTTAACTCAAATTTTTGTTTTCTTTTTAAAATTTCTCTTTTTAATATTAAGACAAATCTCAAAACCTTGTGCCTGTGTCGTTGCTTACTCACCTTGGCACGAGGCTGCCAGTGAGGAGGAGTGTGTAGGACCGCGGTAGGACGCTGGGTGCGTGAGTGATGGGGCAGATCCAGAAACTGCAGAATTCAGAGGACGCCTGGCGGGGAGCGGGGGTCTGGCGAGCAGGATCTGTGGGCTCCGGAGCGTTGTTCTGGGGAAAACAACGGTAGGAGGTAGAAGGGAACAGTTATTGTTGTTGCTTTCCTTTTTTACACGTGTGTTGCCACTTCACGTTTGATGTGGTAATCATTTTGTTTTTGTGACTATTTTATAATTGGAAAAAAACCTGAATTTGGAAAAAAAATAGACAGTTCTTAGTGTGACCATTGATAGGATTCTGTCAACTTGATAGGAGTAGGCACCACCTCGTGTATCCACAAAGCAGAATTTGGGGGTGTGATTGACTTATGGGCCAGGAAATGAGGGTGGGGGTGGCCAAACCAAAAGACCAGCAGCTTGGACTAATTAACAAGAAGGGGTAAAAGGAAGATCATGCCATGTTCCTCTTCTGGGAGAGCTCTGGCCTCTGCTATTGTCTCTTGTCACTGCCTTTCTGCTCTCTTAACTTTGCTAATCTCCACTTCTGACTCTCTCATCTTCAGGTCTTTGAGATCACCTGTGGATGTCAGCCCATGGCAGACTCACACCTGCTGCCCTACCATCTTGGACAGGTGTTCTGTCTCATATCTGAGCAGTCACTGGACTCTCCAACTCCCGTATCTCTAGGTGGCCATTTTGGATTCTTTCTTTAGACCCGTAAAGCCGCCCTAATAAACTCTCTTTTATGCATAATTTCAATTAGTTCTCTTTCTCCCAGAAGTCTAACCAATGCATTTAGTAATACACTGGGATTGATGGCCAGGCACATGCAAAATGATATGTCTAAACGCAAAATTTCTCCTTCCTTAGTGTTGGTCAGACACTTCTGCAGAATTCTAGAAAATATTTTTAAAGCACGGGAAAACTTCTGATGGGCTGTATTCTGTTTTCAAATTTTGAAGATTGATTTTCTCTTTTACCAGTTACATGAATGTGAGGATTTTGAACTAAGTCTTTTCTAAACTAAATACAAGTGACATCAAAGTACCAGCCATCAGAATCCACCCCTTGATGTGGTTGTCAGTAATGATGATGGTAGATAGAATTTGCTGAGCATTTATTATTTGATAGTTACAAAGGCCAATCTATTACATACATGTATTAAATACATTATTGCACTTACTTCTTTCAATAATCTGGGGAATAATAAAGACTGCCAATTTAAAGGTGAAAAATTGAGATTTAGAAAGGCCAGCTTAGCTAATGCTACCCAGGAATTTGTGAGTTGAAGCAAGGATTTGAACATTGGTCTGTTATTGCAGACTGGTGGTCTTCTTGTGTATGCTCATTGTACGTGATGTATGTCTGCTATTGATGTTTTTCTTTTTCCCTAAGTGTTACCAGTACAATAATACGCCCCAAAGAGAGAAGTTATGAGTGCTGGGAGCAGCGTCTCAGTCACCGCCTTGTTGCTGAGACTCAATTATCTGACACCTACGACTTAAGGGAGGACAGGATGATATTAGTTCACAGTTTCAGAAAGTCTCAGTTCGCTCATGGGTGGCTGGCAGTGGTGGAAGGGCATGGCGGAGCATGAACTGGAGAAAAACTTCTCGTCCTATTGTAAGCAGGAATCAGGGCAACTGGGGAGAAGCTGGGGCAAGAATATACTCCCCCAGGCCACACCCTTGGCGACCCTCCCCTCCTGAACAGGCCCCACATCTCAATGGCACATGAAATCGATAGATTAATCTTGATGTAATTACACCCCAGAGTCCAACCACTTTCCAAATACATTTGACTTTTGGGAGACATTCTGAATACCAACCATTGCAGGCACCTTTATTCATACCCTGTAGCATGGAATTGAAAGCGTGCAGAATGGTCTTGTAGTGTGAATATTGTGGCCAATTGATAGAAGAGAAGATTGGGAAAGTCCTCCGAGTGCCACATATAAGGTAGGCTGTCAACTGCACATTTTGTTTTATTTCAGTATATACCATTTCAACTGACTGGGATGGTCACGATTGCATATCTGAAGTTGTTTGATGTTCTATTTGATTATTGGATGATTTGGAAATATGGCCCCTGAAGGTTCTTGACATCTGAAAGGATTAGAAGAAAATTATAGTCCTGCCTACTGAGCCCCCTTTCTACCAGCCACTGCACTCAGTCTGTGCAGTTGCCACCCCAGTTTAATCCTCCCGAAGGATCAGACGCTATTATTTTAATTTTATCCATAACGGAACTGGGGCTCAGCAGCTGAGTAACCTAGACGAGGCTTTGAGCAAGGGGTGGAGTCAGGTCTATCAACACCACTCATTTTGGACCAGCTTCACTGATCATCTTGAACAGGGACGCTCCAGGGCACTAGGCAAACATGGCCTTGTGGGTTTAACAAGCCAACACACCCCTAGTCCTTAGTACAGCAGGTAAGAAAAAAAATCATGGTGTGCCTTTGTAGTTCTATTTCTATTCTTTGAGCCTATCACTCATAGCTTCGTAATGGAAAAAAAAAAATATGTGTTAAAAAGTACCATGCTCCAGTTACCACCACTGAGCTTGGCATAGTAATGTCGGCATAATTATAAATAATGATACATTTACACATTTAATGTAACTACAGACCTTTTGATGGGATATAACTTACTGTGGATATGACAGAACAAGGTAGGGTGTTTTCCTTAACAAAAGCCCAACAAGAATAAGAACAAAACAAACAGAAGGGTAGACTTAGGCAGAGCTCTCCTCCAAAGTGGCTGTAAACTGGAATTCCTGCCGTACGGCATCTCACATGACTGACCAATTTGCTCAGCCTGCTTAGCCTCGGAAAGTGTCTTTCTCTTCCTTGAATCTTGGCAGAGAAAGAAATCTGAAGACAGGCGCTACTGGCTCTCGCACTGACAGAAAATGCCAGGAGAATTCCACTTTGACCTTGCTTGTGGCGCTCCTTTTATGTGGCTGTCTTTGTTACACACTTAGACCCATTTCTAAATTCAAGCTTAAATCTGAGGTTAAGAAACTAACACTTCTATTACATGATAAAAATGGTCTCTTTAAACCTTCAAAAAGGAGTTTAAAGATATCTGGCACTATGAATGCGAACATCGTACTTGAAAATTTAGGTTTTTTCTCCTATGTATGATTTTATTTTTCTCTTCATTTCACCTCTACTCTCCATTTGGATAGTTTGATCTTTCAGCGAGTCCCCTGCTTTGTTGTTGGTGACTGAAATGAGAGCATAGGTTACTATTATAAGGTACAATTTCAAGGAGACGCATACATTTGTGGTAACTCTGGATTTGCATTGACAGTGGACATAATGCTAGTATTGATGTAACTGTCATTTGCTATGCCACAAGGCGGTCACCAAGAGTGAGCTACATGCTCTCCACCTTCTTCCTTCCAAAAATGCCACCTCTGATCTGTGCATTGACCTTTTAAAACATTTTCATTTTGAGTCAGGGTCTTGCTATCACCAAGTTGCTCAGGCTGGGCTTCAAATCGCCATCCTCCTGCCTCAGGCTCCCAGAGAGCTGGAATGGTGGGCATGCACCACTAGGCTAAGAGAACAGTTGACTAGGGCCACACACTTTTTGTGTCTCAATCAGGATTCAAACATAAATGTGTCCGGGTCCAAAACCTGAGATCGCCTTCTTCTATTAACATCCAGTGTGTTGCAGTTACTTACTGAATGCTGGGGATGAGTCAGGTGCTGGGGACCCTCTGGAGAGACCCGCCTGAGCTACTGAGGGTGCAGACAAGCTGGCAGGGAGGACTCTCTGAGAAACTGAGTGGAGTCCTACTCAAGGAAGACCGCAGAGAACTTCCGAGGGGACCTGAGAGGGTCGGCCCCTAAATGGAGATAAGGCTTGGGGAAGACTGCCGGTCACTGCTGTTTGAGACCACAAGAACGAATAAAAGTTGGTGGAAGACGGCGGACAGATTTGGAACCAATGAGAAGGGCGATTCCAGGCAGAAGCAAAACCAAGCCCAGAGAAGCAGATCTGGGTGGAGTACCGGGGCTGCTAGAGTGGGGGGCAGGCTGGTAGTGAAGAGGAATTGGGAGCTCCACGAGGAAGGGTCTCACCAGCTTCTTAAGGGGGAGTTACGTTGACCCTGACCTTCAGGAAGATTTCTCTGGCTGTCGGGAGTCTTTGTGTCTGTGGTGTGTGGAATCTGTTCACCCTCCGGTGACTAGAATTGCCCACGCAGAGAGCGAGCGCTCCCACCCAGCACTTACTCTAGGTCTCTGCCCCTTCTTCCTGCCTCACGCTTGCTCTGCTCCTGGTAACCATAAGCTTCCGGAGGAGGTTCCTAACTTGTTGACTGGATCTGGGAGCCCTGAATACCTAACATTTCTCTCTGCTCCCTCTGCCACCTCTTTCTTTCTCTTTGTTATACTGAGAATTTGAGCCCCACAGTCTTCACCCGGCTCACTTTTTAAGTTTTTACTTTGAGACAGTTGCTAAGTTGCCCAGACTAAGCTTGAATTTGCGATCTCCCAGAGTGGCTGGGGTTAGAGGCCTATGCCTTCGGACCCAACTACTGTTTTTTTTTTTTTAAATTTCTAGATCAATGATAAAGAAAATAGTCTTGCCCAGAGCCACACAATTTTTTGTGGCCAAGTCAGGATTCAAAGACAAATTTATTCAATTCTAAAACTTGAGCTAGCTTTCTTTTATTAATATTCAGTGTTTAGCTGTTACTTACTGAGTGCTTGAGATGAGAGATGGTGGCTCTGCCCTCCTGGGCATTTTTCAGGCTCTGCTCCACTGTCTAATTGCATTAAAAAAACAGGAAACATCATGCAATACAGGCTGTGAAGGAAATGACTAAACAAGATCAAGCTGGGTTATATTTTTAATTTTTATGATGCCTAGTAGTTATTCAAATAAGTAGACTTTTTTACTTACTTTTTACCAGACGGAATTAACTTGTTTTCATTTATTTTCTCTTTTTTTTGTGGGACGTACTCTGTTTTCCCCTGGGAAAATGTGCAGGAAGGTGATTACTTAAAGCTTTAGCAGTCTATGGATGAGGGTAGGAACGACTAAGTTTACCAATAACGAGAGAAAAAACCATGTCGGTTCTTTCCATGCGGATTGCTGTGCTGACATTCTTTGCTACACAGATGATAACTTGTTCATACGCGACTCATTTATTCCCAGAGGGCGCTGGGAATTCTGCCAGATTTTTGTTCCATCACCTTTGTGTCCATCTTAAAATAAGCATTTAGGTGGCAGCGTCTTCATCAGTTTCTTCCTGCGGAAGGCGAGCCTGCTCTTCCCGTTTTGCAGACAAGGGGGGTGACGGGGGAATGACTCTGATCTGTGTGGTGGCAAGTCATCAGCTTCACCGAGCTCGCTGAGTTCTCCTGTTGACTGAGCTGGGCCATCTCCTTCTGCAGGAGCCTAGCAGGTTCCCAGAGGGGCGGCGTTATGGCGGGATTCAGGATGCTCCCCAGAGGCTGACGCTGGTTGCCGGGTCAGTGGAGTAGACTCGTCTCCTGATGACTGTGTGCGCTGCTGGGCGGGGAAGCCTGGCTGGAGGGCTGAGCCCCTGGGAGCGAGCGAGGCCCGGAGGGCAGATTTTTGCCCCAACCCTGCCCCTGCTCTTTCTCTTGCTCTCTCTTTCTGATTCCTTTCCATCAGGCCCTAGAGCGCCTTTCCTCATCCCAGGCCCTTCCACCATTGCCCGCGGATCCCTCATGGACGGAGACCACGGAAGCTGTGAGCTAAACTAAACCTTCCCTCCTGTAAGTCGTGGATAATGCACCTGCTGCAGAAATCAAGAAAGTGGCTGAGGCAGGCACGCAGTTAGAGAATTAGTCACAATATTTCTTTCTTTCTTCCCTCCCTTCTCCTTCCTTCCTTTCTTTCTTTCTTTCTTTCTTTCTTTCTTTCTTTCTTTCTTTCTTCTTTCTTTCCTTCTTTCTTCTTTCTCCAGAGACAGGGTCTTGCTCTGTAGGCTAGGCTGGTTCTGAACTCACTATGGAGCCTGAGCTGGCCTGGCAGTTAGGTCAGTCCTCTTGCTTCAGCTTCCCAAGGATTAAATGTGTGTGCCACTACACCCAGCTTACAATATTTCTAACATCACCCAGGCTTTTTAAAGCCTTTTGGGCTCTGGGTTTTTTTTTTTTTGTGGGTCTTTAATTTTTTTTTTTTTTGAGATTGCATTATATCCTCAGGTTAGAAAAGAACAGGATGTCACTGTCTCTACTTTCTCCATCTTCAATTAAAAACTCAAATATTTCTTTTCTTCTTTTTAAATTACAAAAACCCCAAACAAATGAATTTGAGCCAAATGTATGAGTCATCTTATTTTTCACAATCATCTTAGCTCTTTATGAACCTCAATTCCTCTCAATAAACCTTCAAAATAATTGTCTTTTTTTCAGAATATTCTTCCAGAATTTTGATTTGTAATGCAATGTCTTTAAAAAATTATTTTGGGTAATACAACATCTTAAAAATATTATGTTGACTCATGTATGACCCAGGAAATTGTTCTCTATTTAGTTAGATGCTCTTCCACTTTGCTTAATAAAAATATTGCTCTTTTTCTTCATAAAAGCTGTGTTTATTCTTTCCTGATACACGAATAATTGCTCTATTTCTGGTTTTGCTATTGGTATTGTACAGAAAAATGGATTTTTTGAAGTTGATCTTGGGCCTAATAACATCTTTTGTCAATCTTAAGTGTGTCTAGTAGTTATGGACTGTTCGCTTTTTTACAGATTGCATCATTGGAAAATTGTAACAGCTTTGTGTCTTGTGTACCAAATCCAATGCTCCTTTTGACGTTTTCTCCTGGCCAATATTAGACTATGCGAGTCATACGTTGTTTTCTTTTTTTCTAATCTTAAAAAAACTTGCATGATTATTGGAATAGGAGTCAAGATGAATACAGTTAAGGATCTTTTCCTAGTCCATCTGTTTTTCTTCCCTTCCTTCCTTCCTCCCTCCCTTCCTTCCTTCCTAATTTTCTTCCTTCCTTTCTTTTTTCTTTGTTTCTTTCTGTCTTTCGCTCATTTCTTCCTAGTGCTAGGGATCAAATAAATCTAGGGCTTTTCACATGCTAGGCAAGTGCCTATCTCTGAGCTACCCTCCCAACCCTACTCTTTCACGTCTTTGTTTTCTTTTGTAATCATAACTTTCTGATAAATTAATTTAATCATGTGATTTTATTCCTATTGAGATGGGATGACTATTGATAGATTTTCTATTAATTATATTTACTTACAATTTAGTATCTAAATGACAGTTGGCAGGATTTGGGATAAAACCAATTTTATTGTAGTGCTTTTCTTTTTCTTGTTTACCTATCTTTATGTAACATTTTATCTACAAGTACCATCAGCACTAATAGATTACTTATGCTAATATATCTTCTCAATAGACTCCCACTGGGTTATGGAATCAAGGGTGAACATTTCAGTGATGGTTGCATTCTTTTCTCCTGAAACAACTTGAGTGGCATAAGAAGCTGCTAGTTCTTTTTCAAAGTCTTCAAGCTGTCTTCAGGCAACCCATTAATATAGGCAAACTAAGTTTATGTGGTTCCACTGCAGTCCCGGAGAACACTAATTTGATTAAGACGTGAGGGCTGGGGCACTTACAGGGCTGTAGGGTCTTGGCCGAAGTGATTTAGGATGAAACTCCCACGAAGAGGAGCTGATTGAGATTGGGCAAATCATGATATGGTTGAGGATTGTTGGATACAGAAGGATTTTTAAAGTAAGTTATGACGAGCAAACAATGGTTTGACGAGAAAGCTGATTTTTTCCAGGTGGGTGTTATCTTTCTGCTAACAAACTGATCTGTAGAAATTGCATGAAGAAAAAAATACTGTGCTCACTGAGAAGATGGCATTTGAGCAAAGACCAGAAGAAAATAAAAATACATGGATATCTAGTAAAAAAATCATTCCAGGAAGAGAAAATCGCAGGTGTGATGGTCGTGAGGCAGAAAGCATATGGAATAGAAGAGTGCAGTGTGATAAGAATTAATACTGGAGCAGGAATAAAAGTGCTATATCACAGAGGAAATTGTGAGAACTTTGGAGTTTATCTCCAGAGGTTAGAGACCTGTTGGGAGATTTTGAGGAAATTTCACTTTCAGAAGGTATGCTGTAGCTATCTTGTGAGAACAGGTTGTGGAGGAGCAGGTTATGATGGACATAGCATCTTAAGTGAGACATCATGTCCGTTGGGTGGGGATGGGAGTCATAAAGGGAGTAAGAAGAGGGTGAAATAGGATATGCTTTGAAGATAGAGCAAGGTGATTTAGCTGCTACTTGGAGTGTGACAGAAGGAGAGGGATTGCAGTGGTCAGCTTCCCCATCGCTGGAAAAACACACCCAAGGCTCACACTGTAAAGGTAACGGAGGAGCGGGCTATGTGACTCACGGTTTCAGAGCATTCAGTCCATGCGGGCTGCTCCAAGACAGGAGGATCATGGTAAAAGGCCGTGGTGGACCAAAGCCAGATGGCTGCCAGTGCTGGGGAGCAGAGCAGGGGAGCAGCTCCAGCCCAGGGCTGAAGACGCAGATGCCTCTTGGAGAATTCCTGGTGTGAATCTGCAAAGAAAGGCGGAAGAAAGCCAGAGTCTGGTGATGGTGGTAGCAACAGATGCTGGTGCACATGCAGAATGAAGTTTTTCAAGTTCAGGGCAATTTCTTCCTTCTTTCTCTGCATACTACATGGGCTGCAAGCCTATCGGATGGTGCCTCCCACTGCAGGGCTGGGCATCTGCCTCAATTTGCTGGCCCACGTGCCAATCATCCCTGGGTGCATCTGGAAGTGTCCTAATCTGCTGGCCATCCCTTAATCCAGTCAAACTGACAATCTCCATTAAAGGTCACTGACATTAAGGAAGCAACAACAGTTTGGGTCTCAGCTGGTGGAAGAATCTAGTTAGCACTTGCTGGGAAGGAAAGGCTCATGGAGGGGTGGGCTTTGAGGACAGCTCAGGAGTCTGATCTCGGGAAGGTTCCCATGGAGGCTTTGTCCGAATGCAAGGAGAGACAGTGTAAAAATTTAGATTTTGCATCTGGAGGATCAGAAGAGATGAGAGGTAAGGCAGGAATATGAAAATTTTAGTTGATATTTGGAAGTCATGAGCTTGTTGGCATATCCTTCCGTTTTTCAGTTTCCATCCCCTGACTCCTTTCTTGATGTAGATGTCACTTAGATTTTGATGTTTCTGGGCTTCATGGATATTTCTTCTTCGTTTTTGTTTAGCTTTGGTGTCTGGCTTCTTGTTCGGTAATTGCTTATGCGTATCTCATGCCCAGGAGTTCCTAACTCGTTTTCTTGCGTTTACTTCTTATATCTTTTAAAGTATTTTTACATTTCCTCCCCTTTATCAAGAGTGCTTCCTGCAAGAATGCTTAAAAGGAGTTTTTACAGAGTAACTTTTAAGCCTTTATGCCTATTTATTTCAATTTAAATTAATTTTTTAGCAGGACATGTTCTAAGTTTAAATTTCCTGTACTTTCACCGTGTAAAAAATATTAGTTCATTGACCTTTTGCTCTCAGCGTCTTGCTGAGACTTGCGATGGCGATTCCATTATTCCTCTCAGCCTGCTCACTTTCTCTCTCTAGAAGACAGCGTATGGAGTTTTTGCTTTGTTTTTGATGTAGCTGTAATTTATGAGAAAGTGTTTAGATGTGGATTTTTTTCTTATTGATTTTGTTTGGCACTTTTTATTTTAGTTATTGAAATAATACAAGATGCAGTTTGGCTATAGACACATAATAACAAATACATTTACCTGCTTGAGTGATTTTTTTTTCATATTTGTCTGTTACTACACAGAAAATAATCACTGTACGTTTTTAACAGCGGTATCTATCAGTTATTGATTCTTACTGGTTTCTGCTCATTTTTAAGTGCGGTACTTCTTTAATCATTACAATAACCTAATGAAATAGTTACTATTTTCTCCCACTTTTAGGAGATGAGTGAATTGAAGTACAAAACCATCTTCCCATGATCGCCTATCTGAGCAGTGGGGGAGCTGAGACAGTCTCCAGGTTGTCTACTTCAAGTTCTTCCTCAAATCACCCTGCTGCCCCATGACTTTGTTGTCATATACATCATGACAAATTTGCTCTGCTCAGTGATGAGTACTCTAAACATCTATGCTCTAGTTTAATCATTTGTTGTTTAGGAAAAAATTTGTTTCAATTAAAAATTGCATAATTATATGCATGGGGCAAGATGAGATTTTCATGCAAATTGTTTGAGAATATTTTAATAATTTGTTATTAACTATGGTGATAATTACAGTGTCAGTTAGAGAAGAGAATGACCGTCAGGAGAGATGGTTTAGAGGCATTATTCACTCACTTTTTTTTAACCCTACAAACTGTCACCTCTTGGTTGCTGCTAAAATAACTGCATTATTCGTGAAACAAATGTAAAATCCACATTTGGAAGAAGGCAAGCTAAGAGCTGCCGGCAGTTACCAGCTTCCTGTTCTTCCACGGCAGTAGGATGTGGCTTCCGTTCAGATGTCCTGTTACCTGTAGTACCCGGTTCTGAAGTCAAGCTAGAATGGTGAGCAAGAGAAGCAGAAACAAGTGGGTAGAGATGCCAGACATGACAAGAAGACCCTGGATTTTCTCCTCCTCCTCCTCGTCTCTCTCTCTCCTTCTTTCTTCTGCGGTTGTGAGATTGAACCCAGGGCCTTCGTTTGCCTTGAGCAACACCCTTTAAAATTTTTGTTTTGACATAAGATCTCACCGTCTTAGTTCTTCTTGTTGTTGAGATGCAATACTTGACCCTTACAGCTTCAGGGAGGAAAGGTTTGTTTCAGCTCATGATTTAGGAAGGTCCGTTCATGGGAGGGTGGCAATGACAGAAAGTGGTTGGTGGTGCTCATGGCATTGAGAGAAGAATGATCAGGGCTGGGGAAGAAGCCAGGGCAAAAGTATATGCTGTCCTCAGCGACACACTACACGCTCAGTAATCTGGCCCTACCAACAATGCTCCACCTGCTGATAGCACATCAACCACATCCAGTGATGATCCAGACATCCAAACACGTGAGGCTTCTGAGAGACAGATCCAAGCCATGACCTTGCCAAATTCCTAAAGTGCTGAGGCTCGGCTCACCCTGCGCTCCTCCTGCCTTGGTCTTCCAGAGTTCTGGGACTGTAGATTTATCCCGGCATGACAATCTCGATTCAAAAGTCATTTCCTTCCTGGGTCCTTTCCTCTCTGTAGACTCCATGTGACTTGGGCTTCCAGTGCAAATAAGTGCCACATCAACTTTTTGAATAGCCAGTAATGTTTTACATTTCTCTCCGTTTCTGATTATGTATTGAATTTCAGAGTCAATTAATTCAAAGAAAAGGAATTTGGATCATGACAAGTAAAACTGGCCGAGAAGGGAGCGATTCCTCCTCTATTCCACGGAGCTCGTCCATTTATGAGTCATCTAATGCCCCGGACAGACAGCAAGTTATTAATAGGCGTCTACTTACGAGTTGGGCTCTTGTCTTCCCCATTCACAGGACTTGCCGGGATTCCAATGGCGGTGGCTGGTACAAGTGCAGCTCTTACAGTTGTGCTTGTCATGATGGTGCTAGCTACCAGTTGTTGAGGGGCACCAGGGATTCAGGACACATTATCTATGATCCTTTCAACAATGTGTGTGGTAGACGTTAAGGTTTTGCGCACAAGAGAAGGAAAGGAAGTTGTGCAGAGCCCCTCGGCCATCCACGTTGGCATGAGGAGACAGGAAGGCTTGTCCCGTGCTTCCGCCTCCCTCACGTTGCTCCCTCACTGTCTCCGCATTCTGAACGAAAGGCATCCCTGCTTCGGGCTTCCTGTGCCGACTCACTGCCTTCGTTGAGGTCCCTTTGGTTTTTTCCTTCATGGTGCCTTGTGTTATGGGTGCTTTGGTGATGAGTAATTTAAATGCTTCAAGCCTGGGCCACAGACCTGTGTTTCTATTTTCAGAGCACACTTGGCACTCAACATTTTTCCAAATAAAACATTTTTTTTGTGCTCCGTAACTTTGAGCGAATTCAGGCTAGTATCAATTTATTATTGGGTGGGAGATGAGTTGGCAGGAGCTATCTGTAAACACAAAGATTATTTATCTGCTTGTGAACACTTTATGTTCTTTTTCCTTGACATACTCATGGATACACCTAGCAAAAACAACTAGGCCTTTGATGCTATACAGCCTTCTGGTAGATTGTTACCAGAAGCAGGCATATATGTGAGGGGAGGCTACTGGGCTCCTGGATACATTTTTTTTTCATAGCACTATGCCAGCAATTATTAGTTCCCTGGCCTTTTAGCAGTTCAAAAGTCCACTTATAGATGAGTCAAATAAAATAGTTTCTAGTACCAGGGATGTCTGATGCATTATCCAACATGGTAGTCATTTGTCACATTAAAATTTAAAATAAGTAAAATAAAAAAATTCCTTCTGTCACAGTAACTACACTTTGTGTGCTTAATGGCTACATATGGCAAGTGGCTACCACACTGTAAAGTGTAGCCAATAGCCACTTTCACAATTACAGACATTTCTAGGGGATATAAGAAATACTAAATTATTCTTAAGAATGATTATGGCATAGAGCATGCTGGTCAGTACGTCTTGAGTTACGGGATAACGGGGGTCGCAGGACGTTGCAACTCCCTTTCTATTTCTCTGTGTTTCCATTTCTGGGTTCTGTTCTTAGAGTGAACTTGAGATTTAGCTGACATTTCTCTTGCTTATGTTTTGCCGTACTCTTGATGCATTCTCACATGAAATGTTTTACATAGTCACTTGGAGAAAAGATAAATAAAACTAGTATAATTAACCTAAAAATATAAGTGATTTTTATTGTTGTCATTCTTTGGATTCTATCTTCTGAAGTTAAGTTCCTACACTGGTGTCTGTTGGGAAAAGACGGCAATTCAGAGAAAAGGAGTTTGTTTTTGTTTAGCACCGTGCCGCACAGCACGGTGTCTGACTCCTAATACCTTTCCAGTGTTGTATGAACAATCAAGAAAATAAGATGAGTAGGGAAGGGTTTTTGCTGGTGATAAAGTACAGAAACTATTTTGGTAGTAGAAGTAGTGTAATCATTGTCTTATGAAGCAGTTGGCCGAACAGTGTTTGAATGTAGGAAAGTTGACAGTTGTCCAGACTCCAAGGCCTGAAACCACCTGTCACCAGGAAAGAAAAAGAAGCCAGAACTTAATGGCATTGTCAAGTCCAGTTGACTGTGATTTGAAATAGGTGACTGTCAGGTCGTGGTGGAATACTTCACTTCTTGCTGTTAAATGAGTCTTCGAAAAAGGATTTTTTTCGAGGCATTGAGAATCATTTTTCCTTCTGGAATTAAGTCACAAAAATTGTAATGATTGGAAAGTCATTTAAAGAAAGTTTTATCTTTGGAGCTATGAGAAGGACATGAGAAAAGAATAATTTATACCTATGAAAATAAAGCAATGTTTTAGGTTATAGTGAAATTTGGTGTCGCTATGTCCTCCATGCCTTCGATATTTAGAAAGCATGTTGTATACAAATAAAGAATGTGCTACAGTAGTGGTTACAACAGTAAAGTCAGTGATTCCTTCCTTCCTTCCTTCCCTCCTTCCTTCCTTCCTTTTCTTTTTCTTCTTCCTTATTTCTTCACTCCCCCCACTCCCAACCCCCGCTTGTTTCCTTCTTCCTTGTGTGGTTTGCAAGGCTAGTGAAGTCTAGCGTATGGAACTTCCAGTTTCCTTTTTGGCCCTGAGGAAGGGAGTTGAACTTGGGATTTAGTTGACATTTCTCCAGTCTATGTTTTATTACATATTTGACAGCAGAGAGCCCTTTATAAAGTCACTAATAAAAATGATAACTAAGAACTTGTGTAATTTACCTCAAAATGTTAGTGGTTTTTTGTTGTTATCATCCTCCAGGTTATGCTCTCTGTAGTCCTGGTGTCACAGCTCGCTGTCCTCCTGGTTCAGGGTTGTATCTGTGGGCCTGTTCTGGAGTTGTTTTCCATGACAAGCGGAGGCCTTCTTTGAATCTAATCATGCCTTTTCTTCTGGTCCTCACTGGTCCTGAAAAGTTTTTTTTTTTTTTTTAGATTACAAATACTTACTAACATAAAATTAAATGTAAAAAATGCACATGACCAAGTATTATGTCACAGTAAGGCATGCCTTTTGGAGAGGGGGCATGGCTATCTCTGCTAAAAAGTCATCCGTAACTAATCTACCTGCCCTTTTTGGAATAATGGGGGTTGAACCTAGGTCCTTCACATTGAGTTACACTCTCTTCCCTTTTTATTTTGAGAAAGCCTCTTTTGAAGTCACTAAATTGCTCAGGGTGGGACTGAACTTGTGATCCTCACCTCCAAGACAGATGGAATTACAGGCCTGTGCCATTCTCCTTGACCTTGTCCACAAATATTTTTAGCTTGAGAAATTGCTCTTTGCTCATGGAGTCTACTTCGTGGGCTCACAGCAACATTGATTTGGTCAAACTTCTTTGATTTAGGTACCTATTAATGTAAGAGAATAAAAACATCTAATCCCAACATGAGCTAAACTTGACTTTCAGTCTCAACTTTATTAGTCAAATAATCCGAAAAACAAAGACATTGGAGGGGAAAAATGTCAAGGTCGGGTCCTTAAGCTTTGATGAAATAACCTTTGCATGGGAATGTGGCCTGGGAGGGTAGATTCCCATGAGAATGTAGCAATATTGTTTTGGTGTGTTTTTTTTTACTACTCTGGGTTGTAAAGAAAGGAGAGATATTGGCCGTTTCCCCAAACACAGAAGAGAAACAAGAAACTCCAGTGAAATTAATTTGTCAACTACTCTATTAAAAGAAACTTTTGACTGTAGATTTTTAGAAATCTCAGTAAAGTATCTTACCCTTGTCATAAAGTGATCTATAACTTTAAGGAATTTGGGGAGAATTTGATCTTTTCATACTATGGAAACATAGTTTAATGCCAAGTGGATGAAATGGGAGCACTTGGATACCAGGAGCAGGTATGATAGAACTACAACTCAGTGTTTGTTGCATAAGTTTTTTTCATCCTCTTCCTGCACATGTGTTTTTCCTTCTTTTGCAAAAACAAAGTGTCTCCTTAACATTTTGCCTTCACCTGAAACTCCTGTGAAGAAGACTGCAAACCAAATTCGAGTCTGTGGCTGTTAGAAATAACAAACAAATAAACAAGTAGAACCTGTTTTGCCTTGCCATCCTACCAGGGTGAGAGACATTCTGAGTTGTCACTGGTGTAACCACAGACGTAAGGACAAGATACGTATGTGCACAAAATGCTCAACTCCATTGTAAGCCTTGAATTTTGCATGTATACATATCAATAAAATGTGGGAAAAGTATATTTTTATGATTTTGCAAATGGTCTAGATGCCCATCAGTAGGCAAATGGATGAAGAAAACACAGTATATAAACACAATGGAGTATAAATAAACAATGGATATAAAACAACGACACATTCGTAGGAAGATAGGTAGATCTTGAGACTAAAACCCAAAGTGAAATAAATCAGGTACAGAAGGTTGAATGTTTCATGATTTCTCTTACATGAGAAACTCAAAATATAAATAACTGAAAGAGCAAAATGAAGGCGATTTGGCAAGAAACAGAAAGGTAGACTTTGGGGAGCCAGGAGAGTTTTTGAGGAACGGGGAGACAAGACAGCAGGCTGCGGGAGAGGAGTGAAAACGATCAAGATGTAACACGTGCACACATCAGTTCTGCAAGATGAACGTAACTGGCATGCATTGCAAACACATACTAAGAATAATAGATTTCCTCTCGCTCTAGTAGGACACAGTAGTAACCTGTGAGTTGGAAGGAGTGTTTCAAGCTACTGAGCTCTAAGAAAAATCTCAGAAATAATTAGATTCCTCTACCCAGTTTAGGGATCCTGGCCGGACGAAGTATGCCACAGATGGACAAGAGAGAGCTTTCTCTGCTGGACTTCCCGGCAGCCCACAGTACGCTCTCTTCTTGAGGAGGCTGCATGATTGCCAGGTCCTAGCACATCCTGCAGATGTTAGCTGAGATTGACTCTGGCAGGCAGCCTGAGATGACTCAACTGGAAAGGGCTTGTGACACGGCTAGTTTGTGTTAAACTCCATCACAGACGTGGAGGTCTGGGGAGGGACGGCACAAAGTCTCATCTAGGTGGCTTTGTTAGGAGGCACTTGCGTTCTGACAGGCGTGAGGAGCACTGGCCCTGCTCAGAATGGCACTGACATTCTGTTTGGATCAGGGAGCCATTTCTAAAAACCCAACTTCTTTAAAATTCAGGTTTGTTGTTAGCTTTCTGCTATGCCTTTCAATCCATTCATTTGGTTGGCAAAAGTCCTCGTGGTGCATGTGAGAAGACGCCTGGGTCTGACAGGGTAATGACACTTGCTCTGCAGTGCCAAGCCAGGGGCTGCGGAGGGCACAGGTTTCTAAACCACCTTGTTGAGGTTTAGATGTGAAAAGTTCCTGCCAAAGGCTCACGCGTTTGGAAGATGACTGAGTCATGTGGGAGTTATGCCAGCCAGCAGATTCATCCACAGATGTCTTCGTGTGCTGTGAGGAGATGGAACCTAGCTGGTAAAATGGACCACTGGTGGCATGGCCTGGAAGAGAATCTTCTTGTCCCATCTCCAATTCCTTCTGTCTCCGCTTCCTGGCCACCACGCTGTAGAGCTTTCCTCCATCTCAGTTTCTTCCACTGTTGGAGATACCTGCCAAGGCATGGACTGGGACCTCTGAAACAGGATCCAAAATGAGTCTGTCCTCTAAGCTGAAGGTATCAGGTATTGGATCCTAGTGGGGAGGAGGTAAGTGAGGTACTTTACCCGACTGTCACCAACAGGAAATGCCTTGAAACTCTAGGCAAACCAACACTTGCCCAATAAGAGTTTTCAGTTACTTAGTAAGTTTGTTGTTCTTTGCAGGGTGGTAAAGCTATTTTGAAAAAGGATGGACATCAAAAAATTGTCTCTCATGGGAATAATCTCTCAGATCCCTGCCAATAGCTAAGAGATAGTGTGGTACAATTCTGAGCAGTTTCAATTGAGCATTTTTGGGAATCCATTTTACTTTACATATCTCTCTCTAATCTTGACAATTGCTTGCAGAGGTCTGGCAGGTCAGGATCTGACTTCCCACAGCTTATAGACTCAACCATGTAAATAAACCATCTTTTCTTCTCAAGAGGAGATGAATTTTTCGACTCAAAGACGGATTTTCCACTTAATGTTTAGATCCCAGCTGAGCTGGATGCGGAGAGCTGACCTTTCACCCTGATGATCTTGCTACCCAGTTGTTCTCTGGAATGATGGGGGCATTTGGTAATGTCTGGAGATACTTTCGGTTATCGCAGTTAGGGGAAGTGACTGGCGTGTCACAGCTGGCGGCTGAGGAAGCTACAAAACATTCTGGGATACACTGCAAATGTTACCGGGTTCCTTAAGTCCACAGCGCCGAGGTTGAGAAACCTTCCACTACACTCTGCAACAATGAGGCGCCAGTTAGTCAATTCACAGAGGCCAGCAGCACCGAGCCAGTGGGTGACCGAGGCGCTTGGTCACCAGGGAAGGAAGGAAACGCTTGGAAAATCAGCTGTCTTGTGAAGTCTTTGAGTCTTGCTCCTTGGTCTGAGTGGGTCAGCCTGGGGGGGGGGGGCATGTTCCAGGAGCGCTGTGTTCTTTCCACTGCTCACTGTGCTACCGCTCAGGTAGTGTGTGGGTGGCTAACCATATCGTGCCTTGGTTTATGTAGAGAATAATTATTAGGCGTTTTCTATTTGTATTAAGTACACTACGGATTGCTTAATTTGAGTCAGGTACATGTTGAAAACTTTACAGAGGTTAACTTATTTCACACTTACAGAATGAACTGATGTCGTTATGGATACCATCGTGAATGTGAGGAAACTGAGTTATAAGCAGGTCACGCAATTGCCGGATATTGAGCTAAGACTTGGAGAGTCCGGTCCAGTTTGAGTCAAAATGTATGTTAGTGTGCAGATTGCTGTGTTATCGAGGGTCCAACATGTACTAGTGAGATCAGCTGGAGAAGCACATCTACTTGATGATATTTTGCTGTGCTTGGACAATTGCTATTTAGGCACAAACACCATGAGACAAGAACAAGGCTTTAACATGCTGGCCGAATGCTGAGAAAAGAGTTACTATGCAAAAATTATAGAACTTAATCTTCATTACAACAAGTAATAGCTCTATTTTTAAGAACTTTATTTTTTACAACAGTGTTAGTATTAAGAGAAAGATAAAATTCATTCTGTAAGTGTGAAATAAGTTAACCTCTTTCCCCCCTTGATTTTACAGAAAGCACAAGATGGATTTTCTCTGGTATTCACCATGGGAACTTTATGGAGTTCCTGGAAGCAAACCCTCCAAACTGTGGGACTGTCTTGTGCCCGGGTCTGAGGGTCTCTGAAGTTTTAAACTCTCAGAGTTGCTCACACTGAAACTTCAGCCATTATGGTTCATCAAACCCTGTGCTGTGGACCCGGCTCCAGGAAGAATTAGCTTCTTGAGTTTTCCTGTCTGTTTCTTTGGTCTTGGACATGGTAGGTAAACCCCATATTCTTTGTTACACATTGGATTCAAGAACAGTTATTGATATTTCAGTTTGTTTTGCTTTTTTATTTGCTAGAATGGAGTGGCAACTTCCAAACTCCTTCTAAACTGGAAGCTGGAGGTCTTTCCTTCTGTTTTTTTCTTTAAATCCTCAGTACATGGAATCATGATTGACTTACGCTATTCTCTCAGCGAGGGATGCTCATAGTCAAAGATTTCTGTCATTTTAACATGATGCCATCACTTATCACAATGTGGTTGCCTTGAAATACACTAGTTCCTTTCAGAGTAACTGAAACAAATGCAAATTGAGTGAAGCTAACAGCCTGAGCTTGTTCATGGAATATAAAGAAATACTCAATTATGAGATCACAGGAAGAATCCAGGGTAGCTCAGGAGGCTCTTGGACTTTAGTTCTAGTGCTTGGACTACCTCCCAACTCTCTGCGGATGGGTTGAAAGGAATTCATGTTCACCTTTGATGAGCAATAAGTTGTCTCTTTTGGGTCAGGTAGTAACTTGAGCTTTGGAGGTGGGGCAGGGTCTGGCAGTGCCAACATGGATATATTCAGCATTTGCTGTGTGTTGGAGTGCAGCACCACCGGGGGGAATGTGTGGCGAGGATGAGCACCTAACAGGAGTCACAGGACCACAACCTGGCTGCCGTGTGAATGGATTGAGGTCCCCCCTACCTGATGTCGACGCTTCGCGATTAGTGTGTCCACAGCAGAGTGGCTGCTTTCACTAGCTCTTGCTTTCATTTCTGCACTAGGAACTGAGTTCAGGGAGATTATTACCCAAAAACAAAAGCCCATGACTGAAGTGATTAGATATTTATAGTGGGTAATTGGCAAACACTCACTGTTGGCAGATAAAGTTGTTTTTAACTAATGTGTTTGCTTTCTGAATCAGATGGGCAAATTAGTGGCCTTAGGCATCTCTTTCAGATCCAACATACAAAGTGCGTGATGTATGGAACCCATCCTTATTTTTCCATATCTAAAGCCTGTATTTTAAGTAATTTGAAAATGAGATTCCTCAGTCACTGCTGAAGTATATTATTATAACTCATAAGCATCTAATGCTGTTACTGAAGCTCTCCACAGCAGATAAGTGAGAGAAAAGATTGATGTGTTGATGATGCTATGTTTAGAAATCATAATCCAATCATATTACACCAGTTCTACAGTTCACAGAATTAGAATCTGTGGAAGAGATTCTTTGGAAGAACTGAGGTATATATCAAGGCTCTCAAGTGGGTCAATCTCTAAGATAGCAACTGATCTTAGTCAGGACTTTATTTATTTATTTATTTATTATTAATTTTTTGGTATTGGGAATCCCGTTCAACTTGGTTGACCTGATCTACAAGCCAGCTCATATTTTTTCTTTGATTTCGAGACAGGATCTGGATTGAATCTTTCCCCCATTCTAGCTTCAATTGAAGGTCAAGAAATTTATGCTATTAACTGTGAACTCCTGAGACATACAGTGCCTAGTGGACTTGCACCAGAAAACATTGTGAACTCTGCTATTGTCTTTTTTGTTGGTTAATTTTGTCCTCATTCATGACTTGTGTGCATTTGTCCGAGTGTCACGTCCTAAGCTGCATCAGAATCCAATCTCAAGACAGTCTGGAAAAGCAGCTTTCAACCTGCCATCTTTGCCTTTGAAGTTTAACATTGCACCCTCTTCAAAAGAGATATTTACCTGGGCCCCAGACTGGAGAACAGTCTATCTGCAGAAAATTTCCTAACTTCCTTCACCTCAACTTTGATACCAGCAATTTTCCTTACTGGTAATTGAGGATGAAAAATAAGACGTGCGGTTTTACCTGTTAACACAGTTCCTTGATATATCGCACCATTAACTCTTTCTTCAAAGTATAATTCTATCCTCCAAGTGCCCGATCCTCGCAGAAAGCTCTGTTGGTTGAAGATAAAGTGGAGACTCACTTGGCTGTGTCTTGTTTACTCAGTTTCATCATGTTTATTTCATTGGGGTGAATGTCAGAAAAATTTTATTGGAGAAATTTCTTGAAGAGCCTTTCGAGTGAGGGACTTCTATATTTTTTCAGACATGAACCAATAGATCATCTGAATTACTATCAGAACACACTCATTTCTTAGTTATTGCAAAGTTTATAAAAGATTTTTTGTTCCTCTCTATTATATTCGAATTTGAAATGTGTCTCAAAAGTCCCAGGTGATTTGGAAGGTGATTGGAATTTGGGGGGCTATACGTGTCAGTGGGTTAGCTCATTGATAATTTCATGTGCTATCAGGGGGTGGAGCCTGGTCACCGGAGGCGGGACACTGGAAATACAGCCTTGAAGGATGCACTCTTGCCCCGGCTTCTCCCCACGCTGTTTCCTGACACTATGCTGTGATGCTGTGATTAGCTCTTCTCCTGCTAAGCCCTCTGCCATGTCCTTCTCCCATTGCTGGCTGACCACGAATGGACTGAGGCTTCAGAAATGTAACTGAAATAAGCATCTTATTTTTTAAATTGTAGGTGCTGGTTCTTGTGTCCCAGCAATGAGAACGTTACCAAGACACCTGCACTTTTAAAAATTACTCCTTTTTGGTGGAGGGTGGATGCTTTCTAGTACTTGAAGTTTTCAGGTCTGCCATTATGTATGCATTTACCTTTGAGAAAATTATTTGAGATCTTTGGGTCTTTTTTTTTTTCTTCTTCTCCATGAAAGCAGTTCTGTTTCTCTCACAGTTAGATTGCGAGGACTAAGTAAGATGTTGTATAGATGACCTGATAAATACATTTTTGATTCACATTTCTTTCTCTTTTAAAAATTATCTCCTTTTTTCTCCCCCTATCCTTCTCTTCTTTCCTTCCTTCCTTCCTTCCTCCCTCCCTCCCTACCTTCTCTGTCTTCTCTCATTTTCTTTTAAGTTTCTCAAAAATCTGCCAGGATTATCCTTTCTGTTAGAGCGTCAGAAAGAAAGTGATTTCTCATACCGGTACCAGCCATTCTTTTTTCTTAAAGCACAGAAAGTGACCTGTTCCGTTCTATCTAATTTGAAATGTGGATTTTCAAAAACAAAACAAAAACTCTAAACCAGCGATTTGTATTTCCTTTACTGAATTTCAGGGGTTGGTTGCACATCTATTTTTGTTGGTTTGTTAAGGGAGGTAAGTCTCTGAACAGATCGGGCATTGGAGGTTCTGTAGGCTTTAAAAAAGAAAAACTTTCTCATTTCTGCTACAGAAGTTGAAAGCTGATTTTAAAACTTAAAACGAGCTTCATATTTTTGTTCCTTTGAGGATCATTCTGCATCTTTTGATGACCAATATGTGCAGTTTTAAAGGGAGTGCCACATTCGCCTCAGCTTTCCTGTTGCCTGCACAGAGCTGTCAGTGGCGACGTGTGGGCTGCCGTGTGGGCTGTGTGCTCTCTGGGGAGGCACCGTCTGTGCCCTTGGTGCAGGTGGCACTTGTGCCAGCGAGGACAACTGCTTTCTCTCTCCCTCCCTCTTTCCTCCCACCTTGCCCTCCAATGAAAATTCATCCTCAGTGTCTACAACACCACTAGGAGGTTGGGAACTCTCGAGTTCATTCTCTCTGTTTACAAAGAAGCTAAGATTGTGGGTGAAAATGATGCAATGCAAGTGGCTAATTTCGGGCCATGAATCTTGGAGAAAAAGAAGGTGAATAGCATAGGCAAACATGGAGCCGATAGACGCTCAACTAACAACTGATAACGAGACGAACAAAGCTTCCTCCAAAGCCTTTCCAAGAGCAGGTTCACAACTGTGGCTGAGAATGCAGACTTCATTTAAAAGTTTAAATCAAATTAATTCTATGCTTCTGGGTATTACTAACCTTTGAGGCCAAGGTTAATTATACTGAATTAATGTCTAAATATACACTTTTCTCTCTCTCTAGGAACTGAAAAACACAAAACATAGAAGTTCCAGTTTACTCTTGGTCATTCCTGTCAACGAGAGATCAATATAAGTGTCACATTTGTAACACAAAACAATTTCTGCTTTTTAAAAAAGTTACAATTTTCAATGTATAGTATACGTAGCTGTTTTAAAGTAATACTTATTCTTACACAATGTCTACTAGAAGAGGCTCTACTGTTCCTCCATCGTTGGGATGGATTTAACTGTGCAGACAGAGATACGGGTAGCAATGGGTATGATAGTAGGAAGGCTAAGAAGAAAGAAGATTCCACTTGACGTGGTTGTGCAGGAAGCATCGGCAAGTCTAAAAAACACATAAAAATGGCAAATAGTGTGTGCTTTGGTGGAGGATGAGGTGGAGATTTATCCTTTGTTCTCTTTGTTGCCAACATTAATTTAAATATTCCAGCTATTCCTTTATCAGTAGCAAGACCCATAATCATCTTGATTAGCCTGCACTGAACTAGCTGTGTTTTATTTTTTCTTGAGTAAGAAATTTAATTTTGCTCATCAGTTTCTGTATTCATTATCCTCCTCTTTACATCATTTATTTTATTTTTTGAGGTCTTTAGTAATGTTTTATTTATTTATTTTCATCTTGAATTTTTTATTCTGGTAAAAAATTCACAATAAAATTTAACTTTCTTTTGGTAAATACATGAATTCCAAATTCTGCAACACATTAGAGCCATTTTTAAACAAATATGTCTTGGTGTCAGCGCAGGTCCTCCAGGAAGTGGACACCATGGTAGGATTAAAAGTTCAAAACACCTCTGGGAGGTCAATTGTGGAAGACACAGGAGAGGTACAGGTAAGAATGATCCTCAGCTGATGCTGCATACCTGCTATGTCCTCAGAGAGATGGGGAAGAAAGAAGGCCTTGGTGAATCTCAGAGGTCATCCAGAGTTAAGGTTGTCCTGTGGAGGAATATTGAATCGGGTAGAAATAGCCCAGTTCCAGTGCCCACACTGGAATCCGGTACCAGCTTGGAGTCCCTTCGGGAACGGTGTGGCCTCACTGTGAGTGCTCCAATGGGTCCTGCTCTGGGGATCCTCAAGTCACCACACTCAGTGTCGTGGGTTCTCTTCGGATCTTTGGTGGATCACACACTGTTACAGGTTGTCTCCTGTGCTTGTCAGCCTGTGATAATAAAGTTCCATAATCCAGATAGTCTATAAACAATAGAAATTTATTTCTTATAGTTTTAGAGGCCTGAAAGTCCCGGATTAGATCAGATTCTGTCTGGTGAAGTCCTAATTTCTGCTTTATACATGGCGACTTCTCACTGTGTCCTCATGTCCTAGAAGGGGCGAGTGGTGAGGACAGTGATTCTACCCACAAGGCTCTGTTCTCATAACCTCCTCTCCATTCAAAGGTCTTTTTAAATGCCTTCTCCTTGGGGATTAGAATTTCTACACACACAGCTTTTTCTACACACAGCCCAGTTTTCTACCCCCTGACGATGCTAGAACGTTCCAACTCCGATGTAATTCCATTCCGAGGCAGCAGCATCTGAAGCCTCACAGACTGCTCTAGCTGGAGCCCACCCCCGGGCCACATGCCTCACGGGTGTACTCGCCTGCAGACACCTACGGCTGAATGTTTCATCTGCTTCGGAAACATGGCACCTCCCAAACCTGGATACCAAGGCAGAAACAAGCTGGACTCCTGGACTTTACTGACTTTTTCCTCTAAGGGCTTATCAGGACAGGGCATTTTCATCAGGGAGGTAATTTTTAACAATGACACACTTTTCTGAGGATTTAATAAAAGAGGTCCTGGTTAGTTTGAAGTAAAGGAATTAAAGAAGCTGACTTTGAAAAAAGTGTTTTGAATGAATTGTCACCCCATTTTTTAGAGTTGAAGGTCATGCCCATTAAAGCCAGGCCTTCCATCTTTAACCAAGATTGGCTCTGGATGTATTTATTAATGAAGGCCCTCTGCTGGGAGTTTCCTCCAAATGACTAGACTATTGCCTTTTGCAGTGATAAGGATGCTGTCCAAAGATGAAAACACTTGGGTTAAAACAAACTACTGGGTCCCTCAACATGATTCGTGTCCTTAAAAAATCATACTGCAGAATAGATTCCCATTTTTTAATATAGCTGTTCTTATACCATATACTCTTCTTGATGTTTTTAATCCTTTTAGAGCCCAAATGGAGTGTAAACATTTAATTCCAACACATGCATATTCTTCATTTGAAACTGAAACTG
Source organism: Ctenodactylus gundi (assembly GCA_004027205.1). Classification (NCBI taxonomy): domain Eukaryota; kingdom Metazoa; phylum Chordata; class Mammalia; order Rodentia; family Ctenodactylidae; genus Ctenodactylus; species Ctenodactylus gundi. Next base: position 147,282 of record PVKB01001149.1, read on the forward strand.
GTTTCCATTTTGTGTTATTAAAATAAATGTACTATTCCCAGACATTAAAAAAGTGGTCCTGAAAGGGCTACTGATTAAAAAAATACTTTTGAGATATGATTCCAACAGACAGAAAATAACATGGCTTTAGAATGCAGATTCATAACATCAGCTGCTGATGCTACCAACTTCTGTCCACATTTTATTCCTTAATTAGGCTACCACCAGGCCTGTCTGGCAGAAATCCTATCTATTTGTTCTCTCCACTGCATGAGGGAAACTGCCCATCAACGAAATATGTCAGTTGTTGCTCAGAGGCCATTTTGACTGTTGTAACAATTCCATCAGAAGTCTGGGGCCTGATGGCTCACTCACTAGAAAATTACTCCTGGACATTTGCTCAGTATCAGGTGGGTTTGAGGGTTAAGGTTTTCTCAGACACTTAACTAGGCAATTACGAAAAAATGGGGTTCAGTATGACTTCCAGAAGAGGCAGCACAGGAGAGTTCCTGTTTTGATCGCGACCTCAGGCAGCCATTGGCATGCTTCTTAGCTGTCCATCTGGACTTAAAAACACGCCACTTCTATTATTTAGCAAAACAGAGTCAGCTGTTGGAATGTTTGAGTGTTTCTGGAACCTGGTAGTTTCAATGCCCCCATTTGTGTCACTTGTTTCTTAGACCTAAGTAAACTTTTTATTTGTTTGAAATATTTTCCTAATGGAGTTAATGAAATTACAATGCTGGGGAAATTAAGTTTATTCTTTACAAGAGCCCATGTAAAAGTAGGTCTCCATTTTTACTTCCTTACCAAATCTCTAAATTGAGGTCATATTTTCTCTCCTTAGTCTTCTAGTCTCCTCTTGGCACTTTGGTGGAATAGTACATATTTAAAGATTGGTATTTTGGAACTGTGCAAACCACATAAGTGTTTTTTTCTAGGAGAAGTTATTTCTGTTAGTTGCCTTCTTTACTTGCAAGTTGACTATAACTGTCATGAAGTTTATGTCCTATATAAATTGCTTTAATTATATTGGGTTTATGTAACTTCTTTGTGTTGGTATGGGCTCTATGTATATACGTATTATTTCTATAAACTCCCAGAAGCTTTTTGCGTGCTGTAGTGAAAAATACAACCTTTTTTTAAAAAAAATGGAAGTGTTTGTTTTTACTGGTTTCATTTACGTCTAGACCATTGTCTCTGCATAGTCACAAGGCATTTGGGTGACTAAGTAGAAGGACAGCCCAGTAAATCGCACATGGCAAATGCAGTGTTAGAATCCCAGTTGCCCAAAGTCGGAATCCTCCTTTCTACCTTCTCCTAACTTCTTCTCTGCCCTATAGAAACAGACGCGGCCCAGATGCTGTGATAAATGTGTTTGGGGTCCATCCTATGATTCTGCAGACACATTTGTCATAGCCAGCTCTAATTTAAGACCAAGACACGCTTTCAGCTGTTTCTGCCTAGTTGCTAAACGAAATAGCAGGCCCAGGAAGAAATTCAAGAGCTGTGAAGCGTCAGGGGAGCAAATGTAAAAAGTCCCAGTAGGAAACGGCCGCCATGCTGCTTTGCTCGCATGTTTTTGTTCACTCCATGTTCTGTAGTCAATTTTGGTTTGTTGACTAAGATAGATCAAAACCTGAAGATGGTTTTAAAAAATAATCACTGGTAACTTTAACTGTACTGGTTGATATCTGGCAGCCTGTAAAGATAGCTGTACAATAGTATTTAAACCCTTTCTGAGCATTCTCCTTCCACTGTGTCTAATTTTACTCCAATAATTCATAGTACATTGAATGTGATGGAAATTTAGAAAGTATCACAATCTGCTTTCCTTATTTGTACTGGCACCATGGCGGTTCTCAGAACCTCTTTCCCTTCCTTCCAAGGTCTGTGTTTGCGCTCTTCTTTCTGCCTGAAACTTTATTTTTTTGGTCTCATCCCTAGATAGCACTAATTCTTCCTATCCGCTTGTCAGACCTCATTTTCTTTCGTGTTAGTGTGTTTGCATTAGTAAGAGAGAAAGAGAGAGACAGAGAGAGAGACAGAGAGAGAGAGACAGAGAGAGAGAGAGAAAGAGAGAGAGAGAGAGAGACAGAGAGAGAGAGAGAGAGAGAAAGAGAGAGAGAGAGAGACAGAGAGAGAGAGAGAAAGGATTGAACTCAGGGCCTTCACACTGAGCTACTTTTCTTTTAATTTAATTTACTTTTATTTTATTACAGATGGGTCTTGCTAAGTTTCTCAGGCTGGGCTAGAACTTGCAATTCTCCTGCCTCAGCCTCTACTGTTATTTCTTCAAGAAACCACTACCCTGGTTTTCCTAAGAAGGCTGATCCCACTCCCTTAACTCTCACAGCATCATTCTTCTCCACTTCTATTAAAACAACCATGATTTTACACCTATTGCTGAGCTTATCATTTTAGCATCCCTCTAAGGGCGAGGATGTATCTGACCTGCTTTCTTCCTCCATCCTTGGCCCCAGTGCATTCCCCTGCCAGCACTATGAAAGCAGTATGGAAATTTCTCAAAAGACTGGAAATAAATATCCCTTTTGATCCAGTGACACCTCTAATGAGAATCTTCCTAAAAGAGTTAAAAACAACACATACCAGAGATACATGTATACCTATGCTCATAGCAGCCCAACTAACAATAGGTAAAATGTGGAAGACACCAAAATACCCATCAGCAGATGGGTACCTAAATGGATATCTAAATTGTGATATTTATACTCATTGAAATACTACTCAACTATAAAGACAGATATGTTGGAGGATTTTGTAGGCAAATGGAGGCAACTTCATGCTTAGTGAAGTGAGTCAGAAGCAGAAGGTGAAATATTGAATGGTTTCCTTGATATGAGAAACCCAGATCACAATTATTTCATAGAACTTATTGTGGGGAATAACGGGAAGTGGGTGTGTGGGGGGTGGGAATGTAAAAAATGGAGAGGGAAAGGATTTGTAATTTTGCCATGATATATATATATGCACAAAATACTCAAGATCAATGTAAACTTTATGTATTGCACCTATACATATCAATTAAATGGGAGAAAAATACACATTCAGATGATGATGGTTAAAGTAATATTTTTTGACCATCACATTCATCTGACTGAATCACATGACAATCTACTATTAATATTTGCAGATTAGCAACTGAAGCAGAAAGAGAATAAGCGGATTTTTCCAAGGTCACAACACCAGTTGAGACTGGAGGTGAGATTTGAACCCAGGTACGTGTGCTTTCAGCGAGTGTTTGCCAGGACTCTGTGCTTCCTCAGTGGCAGGTGCTCTGCCCACGTGGGCTAAGTGGAGCTGAAGGAGGGCAATGACCCTGGAGGGGACCTGTGGCCCAGGCAGCGGCTCAGCAGGCCGATATGGGGCTCACGGAGGAACTGAGGTCCCTAGACCAGGAAATTGTGTTACATATAATTTGTATTAACATATTTAATATGAATATATATGCTTACAATAAGTACAAATGATGGAAGTAGCACCACCCTCTCCTTCTATATTATTTTGTGTATATTCTACAGAATATTATGGAGGCACATACACACACAGTGATAAAAAATTGCAGTGAATGTGTAAATAAAATAAAACTTATTATAGCAAAAGGCACATCGTCATTAACTCACCTCCACGTGCTCCCTCTCGCTCTGAGTGCATTTATCCCATTATTCTTAGAAACGTGACTCTTCCTGTCATAAGTTTAAAACATTTGCAACACTGACCATGTTTTTCAGTCCCCTCATGTTTTTTAGAACCAGTAACGTGCCTTCCGTAATTTTTTTATGATCTCACACAACTTTTTTTCAAACACATTTTCTGCCAAATTTCAAGCAAGCTTGTTTTTATTTTTTTAATTCTCATTTCAGCCTTCACGGATGTTGGCTCTTCTGGCTCAAGAAATGGCTTACGCTTCCAGACACTACAGTACTCCTTCAGCTGTGGTCTTTGTGCAAAAAGTGAAGAGGCAAATAGCTTTTACAGTTACGAGTGGGATTGCAGCAGTGCCATCTCTGCTAATTCTGAGAGTTCATCAGTGACCAAGATCCAAGTGGGAGCATCAGCATCCCAGCCAGGGCACCACAGTTTCTGGAAACCACAGTGAAGAATGCAGTGTGGGGTGATAATAAGGTTCACATGCCTCTCCAGGTCACGGTTCCTGCCGCATCCCTGCTGGACCTCCGCAAGTCAGCTGATGCAGAGTATCCCTGGGTACTGGGCAGAGTGGCCACATCTGAGACACCTCCTGGCAAATGCCGGTGTCTTGCAGGGCTTGGGGTCCTTGCATAACTGTAGATGCTTCCCCTTGCGTGTGAGGCCCTAGTTGCCAGATGTCACTTCATGCTTCTCTAAATCCTTTATCTTTTGCTTGAGCCAAAAAAAGAAAAGAAAAAAGTTCTAGGGCAAAATTGTAGTAAGTCTATCGCAATTGCTATAACGTGTGTAGCCCCACTTGAGAAGCTGAAGAGACATTCTGTTAGAAGCTCTTGGTTAAATGGAGTCGGTCTCTCTGAGGGTCACTGGCTGTTGCTCCATGGGTAGGACAGCAGTGTGAGCAAAGCTGTCCCCTGCACACCAGTCTCAGAAATCACTCCAGCGCGTCTCACCTCTAAGCGTGCAGCGCTCTTACTGCCTCATACTCATCCTGAGTGGAGGAACCATGCTTACTGACCATTTTCTTCAAGCAAAAATGTTCATCCAGGCTTCATGGTGACTTGGGTACCTAATAAAAACGGTCATAGTGTGGCAATTACCGTGTCTCATCCGGAGATGTGTACTAATTCATTGCTGTGAAGACAAATTGTGTCAGTGTAATTTTATTCAGAGTGTACCTACTCCTTTTGTGTTCAGAATTCAGAACGTAATCTTTTACTCTACGCTAACCTGGTGCAAGTCCTGAATGCTAAATGAATGTCATGCCACCCCCACCCCACTGATTCTGCATAGCAGGATCATTGATCATGACACAGTTTCCCCCGAACCAGTTTCTGATTGTGTCTCAACGTATCAATCCAGGCATTCTCTACACAGTCTTTCTTTCCTTATTCCTTGGAAAATGAGGCCAAATTATATACACATGAGGTCATAATAGCCAGTGTTGCTTAAATTGGGTAGAGTTTGTAGGATTAGTTTTCAATTCTGTAAAGTATAGTATATTATTCTATTTTTTTTTCTTTGTGAGACACGGTCTCACTCTGTAATCGAGGCTCTCCTAAACTCACTTTGTAGCCCAGGATGGCCTTGAATTCATGGCAGTTCTCTTGCCTCAGTCCCCCAAGAGCTGGGATTTCAGGCCTGTGTCACCACACCCAGCTTATGTGGTGCTAGGGAACCGAACCCAAGGCCTTGCACTTGGCAGGCAAGCACTTCAACTGCTGAGCTATTCCTCCAGTCCAGTACATTCTTCTAAAACGGAATAGAAGACACAGTGTTCTTCGGACTCCTTCTGTCATGAAATACTGCTTCATACAATCGTGTCCTCACACCAAGCCTCCTGGAACATAACTACTGAAGTGCTGTGACAGTACCTTATTTTTCCTGGAATTTTCCATGGGAGGATTTTGATATTTATGGCAGATTCAGGTCATTGTTCAATAGTTTATAGTCATTATTTTTATTTTTAATAATGAGACAGATTTGAATCATTTGTTGTAAGGCTGTGCATAAGAGCTAGCTAGTCAGATAACAAGCCAGCCTAAGGCATCACACAGCATTCACATTTCAAAGATGATTTTTTGAAAACCATACTTAGTGACCATTTTCTTCGAGTAAAAATGTTCTAAGAACTTACAGTTCATTTAGCTAAAGCAATCATGTATTCTAGCTTATGTGCAAGGCAGCCCCTATGTATGCCTCATTTTCCATCTTAATCACTAACTCTGTTACTAATCAGAGTTTCCTCTTTGGGTGACAAATTAAATAATATTGTTAAATTTAATTCTCCAATGATATATACTATTATCCTTATTTTACCAATGACGAACCAGGGTTCAGAGTTAGAAGAAAAACTAGCTGTATTCTCACAACTAAGACATGGCTGAGCCAAGGTTCAAGGTTGGGTGATGTTACTTCAAAGATGTTCCTGAATGGCACATTGAACTGGCTACTTACATGCACGCCATTCAACACCCATGAGTTTATTACGTAAATAGCACAGTCATCTGACCGAGCCCGCTCAGCCAGGTAACAGGAACCCTGAGGGAGGGAGTGAGGACTAAAACAGAAGAGACAACATTAACCAGAGCAGACTGGACCTCAGCAAGAGTTGAACATGCTGCTTATTCCTAGTCCAGTTCCTCTTATACACAGCTATAGACACGCAGAATACTTTCTCTTAATACAGGTCACGGAACAAGCAAGGATGTGTTTGAAACCTCGAAAATATTTGTCGGTGGTAAGCATTCACCCTTACATCTCCTGCCCAAAGGTTCATGGAGAGGTCACCCTGTTCTCTCTAAACGCCAAGGTCACCTCCTTGGCAGCAGAATACAATATGGCTGTGCTATGGCTCCCGACACTCATCTGTATCTTCAAGAGAAAATTATTGAAGAAATGCTACATTATAATCATTTCTAAGTTTGAGTCTGCTATGCTGAGATCCTTGCCTTCTGCTGGATTCTCTGTGGTCACCTTACTGGTAAGGGTGGATGCCCCAAGACAAAGCAGGCTACCTCGCGCGTCCTGCGAGGACGGCCACAGACATGGCTGTAAGCGGCACTCACAGCTTGTGCTAAGCAGCAGGAACAGGTAAGGCCCATGGTACCACACTCTCTCCCAGATATTTACTCATTCAGAAGAGCAATGTGAAATGAAAACTCAGGTAAGCCCAAGTTATTAAAAACAGACCCTTTGAGAGGCACATGGGCGGGAGTGGGGGTAGTACACAGAAGGATGTGACGATGACCCCGATTACGAGGTTGCGCTCCCAGAAAATACTGAGAAGACTCTTATTTCCCAAAAATCAGAGATTTTTCCGATAGAACACTCTAACAATGATTTACGAAAATGTGTGAGACATATCTATTCTTTTGAGTATTTAATGACCCACTTAAGCTTTATGCATCTGAACTTAAATAAGGACATTCACCATGGTATCGTGGTATCTACATCACACATCTTTCTATAAAGTCCCTGTTTTTATTTTGATAATCTTGTTTTAGGCGTTGACTCTGTTTTACTTTGTATTCGGGTCAGGGTTTTCTCTGTGAGGTCACTGTTGATGGTCTGGACAGGTGATCGTCTTGCGTAGCACGGGGTGTTCTCTCGCACCTAAACCTTCCTGGTGAGTATCAAAACTATCTCCAGATATTGTTAAAACATCTGGGAAAAGACTGTCCCTAGTGATAAACCAATGGTCTAGAAGCCTCCTCTTCATTATTACTGAAAACTCAGCCAGCTGGTATGATCTTAATTTATGATCTCTAGGCTTCATCCATGAATCTCATTTATGGGCATCATGTCAAAGACAGAAAGTTACTGATGTAAAGATAGGAATTTTCAGTTGGGATCATTTCTGCCTTTAAATTATCTTCCCTTTGCATTTCTTTTTTTCCCCCTTCTCATTCTTTCTTCCATGGAGCAGGAGTGACAAGGACTCTTTCTGACTCTCCATATCCAACCTTCTATAACCATCTTCCTGGCTTTGATAAAGAAAAGTGGGTCAAGGAGAGAGCCAATGGCGAAAGAAGGTGAGAGAAAATCTTAGTTATTTCTAGAATCTTCATCTCATTTTTTTGGTATGAAAAAGTATAGAAAGTATCTTAGCTGCTTTTGTGTCACTGTGACTCAATACCCAACCTGCACAAATTAGGGGAGAAGAAGCTTATTTCAGCTCACAGTTTGAGAAGATCTTGGTCCCTTCACAGGTGGGCAGCCAGGAAATGGTGGAATCACATGAATGGCTGAAGCCGAGTCTGGGGCCAGAGCAGGCGCTCCAGAGACAGAAATCCTCGTGGCAGGATGGCAGAACTGAGCCTGGGAGGAAGGGCAGAACCAGCACATGCCCGCCCCTCCAAGTCAAGCCCCACGCACGCGCCCGTTCCAGCTGGGCCCCACCTCCCAACAGTACACAGCATCCATAAGTACATAAGGTTTTTGGGGGACACTCCAGATCCAAACCATGACAGGAAGGTTTCAAGGACTGGAGAGTAAAGGGAAAGAAGTCATGAAAAGGGTTTGGGTATGGTCTAGTCTGTGTCAGCCAGCTGGGAGGTGGATCATAGTTAGAGTTCCTGACTGCAGATTTCTACCTATGTGAAAGACCTGAACAGCATCCAGGCCTTATCTCACACTTCTACCCTTGATTATGCCTCCCGGAAGAACTGAGTTAATTGTGTTAATAATTAGAAGAGCTTACCAAGCATTGGATTTTGCAGTTTTAATAAAAAATAAGGCTAATGACAGAATTGTAGGCATCAATTACAGACCAGTATGAAACTTCTTTCCTTAGACAAGATATATTTATTTGAATTTTATGTATCTGGAAATTCATAGAATAGAAGTCACTCTTCCTATTTTATTCCTAACTCTTTAGAAGGATTAACCCACAGAAAAATGGGCCTCATTGCATAGAAAGATGTATTATTTCTTGAAATTTTAGGCTTGAAACTGTAGATTGAATTTCCAGCAGTCACAATCAAAACCATCTTCTATAAGGGCTGATTAAACTACTGTATTGTTTTTAAAACTTGAGCTTATTTAAGAATGTTAATAGCTATGATAAATCCATGAAAACTATTTTGCAGAATGACTTTAAATAGACACTTTTGGCACCGTTTAGAAGCTATAAAAAAGTGATTTTTGTTTATTCTACTATATGGGCCCTATTTAATGAGTTTAATCAGGCTTATTTAAAAAATATTTGGTAGACCTCTTTCTTTTAACGGGTAAACATAGAAATATTCTTAGTATGTGTAGATAAGCGCCAAATTAAGGAAGGATTTTGCAAACACGACAACACAACGATAATCAAAGCTTTGAATGTAAGAAATCTAGACAGTGGACCTGCCACTTAAAAGGCAAAAAGGTGCTAAGCCAGTTTGTGCTTTCTCGGTTGATCTAAGCAGGGGGGGGGGGGGTAATCTATTAAGGTCAGTGCTTTGAACAGGCTCCCTAATTGGACTAGGCAGTATTCAACTTCTCTGCTCTTTTTCCCCCCTTTAATTTTCAAAATGAGAACTAGCTGCTTCCATGGCCAAGTGAGCTGTAGAAAGCAGGAATTTCCAAAGAATGCTACTGGTCTATAACATCCTATCTGGACTGTGCTAAGCCCATCTGATAAATCATGACAATGACAAATTCTGAAACTCGGAGGCTGGCTCCTGCTTTCGTGAATTTCATAGCACAGATCTGCCCTGGAAGAGAGCGGGCAATGCAAGCTTGCTTTACTCAGAAGGCAGTGGCTCTGCAGAGTCTCGGGTTTCATTACAACAACCTGCAAGTGAGATCACAGCAAATGTATTAGTGAATAATGTGTCATCAGTTGAAATTTATTGTGTGGCATCAAATCACCCCTATCCATAAATATTTCTAAAGAACAATCACCTTTAGCTTGAAAAATATACGTGTTTGTCCTTTCAGGAGAAGACAATGAAATATTTAAAGACTCCTGTTTCCTAGATAAATGATTCAAATCGTTAAACAAGTCTCCTTCAGGTTTTCTGAAAATAAAATACATACTGAATATTTTACCTTCTCTAATGATCTTCCTTGCAAGAGAAACCAAATTCTTTTTCATCTTGGAGTCGAGCAGGAAGCTTCAAAAGAAAAAAAAAAAAAAAGACAAAGAGCTAGCACCTTTCTATTTTCAGGCTGAACACAGAAACAAGAGATAGTCGCCCCTCAGAGCCAGGAGGAAAACAGCTTCCATCTCAAAAGGAAGCAGCATCTCTGCAAAGTTCAACTCCATCAAAGTCCTTGCATTCTGAGCTCACGTGGGCAGCACGCATGCAAAGTCCTTGCACTCAAATTTTATTTTGATTTGAAGGGAGAACGCCTATGCATTGGGACTTTGCATTCTTTTCCTCTTATCCAAACCTCGCTTTAAAACAAAATAAAATCACAAAACAAAACGAAGGATGCCAAGGCTGTTTAGTTGTTCATACTTTGTAGAAGAATCTTTGACAAAGCTATTTTTAGGGTAACATTAGGCTTCTGTGCATCCCATGATTTTGCTACATCTGAATGACTTCTGGGTTCATGGCATGCAGCTACACGGTTCCTTGGTGAGCCATACAACGGATCAGAAAAGCAAATACTTCTCTCAACTTGAATGACTTTTAAATGACTTCTGAATGACTTTTATCGTAAATGTTGATTTAGCTGAAACACAGAAAGCTGAAAATATGACTGAGGTTTTTGAAACCTAAAAATGTTTCTTTCTGGAGCTCACTCTAAGTCCAGATTTTAGCAAGCCATTAGCACTCCACATGACCTTTGGTAACTGCAAGTTTTCTCCTTCACATGTCAAATAATGTGATTTTCATGAAGGAAAATTTGTGGTCAGGACTTTATCAGTGTGCTTTGATTTTCAGCTGCTATTCTCTTCTCTTTATTTTTACCTTTTTGTTAGCAATTTCTTTTCAGTTAAGCTATAACGGGAAGTAATGCCCCTTTGTGTGAGAATATTTGGAGTAATTTTTCCTGTAACCAGCCTTCAATCAAGTATTGTACATTCTGGCTCAAACGGACTCTTCATATTCCTATTATTAAAACAGACATACTCATAACTCCCCTGAGAGTTGTGTTTTCTGCTTATGTTGAATTCAGTCGCACTTTGGCCCCAAAGGTTTTTATCTTTGAGCTCCCTCCTCATTGTTTTTTTTCAAATTACACACACACACACACAAACACACACACACACACACACACACACGTGTGTATTACTGAGGACTGAACCCAGAGTCTTTGTCCTTAGCTGCCTGCCTGCCTTCTTTTCTTTTCTTTTCTTTTCCTTTCTTTCTCTCTTTCTCTTTCTTTCTTTCTTTCTTTCTTCTTTCTCCTGACATGGTCTCATGGCTTTGCTAAGTCACTTAATTTCCTTAAATTTCTGCTCATGGATTTTGCACACAAATATTCATCTAACTCTAACATGTTTGATTATATTTTTTCAAAGTCCTGAAACACTATACAAGTCCACATTCTTTTTCAGCAAAGACATTCTTGCTTTGCATTTTATAACAATGAAAATAAATACAACATATCTTATCAGTAAAGGGAGTATTATAAAACATACTTTCATTGTGGGCAGTGTTACCTAGAAATACCAGTTCTGTCTTCAATTGCTCATATAGTCATAATTCGTTTCATCAGCCAGTGCTTTAACAATAGCACAAAGAGTAAGATATAGACAAAGAGAAAAATTACTTAATCAAAAAATGGCATATTGGAAAAGTCCCCATGTTTTCGCTGCTCCTCCGGATAGACTTGGGTGAGCAGTGAGGAGTCACTTCAGCTTGGTAAAAGCCTCTTTGCGTTTCCATTTTCTGTTAACTCCATTTGATTATACCTCATCTTTCTTTTTGGCGTTCACCAGGACCGGCCAGCTCCGAAGCTCACTCTGCCGTGAAAGTGCACGCCGTCTACTCACCGTGGCCTGCGCTGCTGTGGCTCCTGCGCTCCCGCGGCGGTTCTCGGCCTTCTGCGTGTCCACGCCACCCACACGGCTCCGCGCGGTTTCTTCGGCTCCCACAGTCAGCGCTTTGGCCCAAGCGGTGCACAGTTGCGTCTAGATTATTCACTAGCTCTCCAGCTGGCCGCGCCCTCCTCTTCACCCTCCCAGGGTCTGGTGCACTTTTTGACCCTAGTACACTCAAGGAAACCACTTTCTTACGTGTTACTCAATTTCACTTGCTCGCTTAATGATTTCTTTATATCAACATCAGCTTTCATTTCCATAAACTAGTATTAGTCTCTGTGGCAATTTCCCATGTGTGATTCTTACCTACATTTCACATGGGAGAAAACTGCAGCATAGAGACTGTAAGTGACATTTGTGGGCCACTTCCAGTAGGATGGGAAGGGCCAGGTCCATCAGAGGCAAAGCCATGCTTCTGCTATTGATTACTGTGCTTCTCGAATTGTTTCACATTTATGTTCGATGTCAAGTGGTTTTCCATATAAGTATTCAATTCTTATGAATTATAATACTGATTTGCTTAATCATGCTGAATTAACATTAGTATTGAAATTAGCTGATATGTGCTTTGTGTTAGTCTTACATCCTTCAATTATACTGACAACTTACCACTTGGGTGGTGCACAATGACGAGTTTATCTAGAAGACAAAAAAGTACACTATTAACTTTGGTTCAATATTTATCCTGAACTTTTAAAGTTGTTTGCCTAGTTCATGTCTTTAAAGGGACTATGGAATTGCACAATCTTGTTTAGAAATGCTCACCCTAAATTTGTCTCCCTCTGGTCATAAGACCATGTCTCTTACTACTTCTGTCTTTTTCTCTCCCAACACTTGTTCTGAGGTGTTCTACTTTTAGGAATATTTGACAGTTCATAAAAGTATGCTACTCTGCTGGAATATTCCTTTACCTTGAGCTACTCCATTCTTTTTTTTGAATCTTGAAAAAATCAGTATTAAGAATAACTATATACAGTACAGTTTAAACATTGCTAAGTATATAGGGTAATGACTTTTGACAAATCTATATAGCCACATGATTTATTGACCCAACAAATTAATATTCAGGACAAATTATACTTTTACCTCTGATGGCAACATCAGCATCTCAAGATTTATCCTAACCTTCTTCTTTTCTTAGCTCTAACTTTTTGTTTGACAACAGGAAATTATCTCTGTCATCTATTGTACACTTATTTGTTAGCTTAATCCTAAAATATCTACAAAATAGTTTTAAAATTGTTAAAGTATATTTTTGTGAAGAAAATAAAAACAAAAATAAGAGAGTCCTATGACCGAGAGTAAAGTACAATTTTTATCCATTTTTCCTTATTACTTCTTGCCTCAGAATGCCTTTTCTTTTCATGCACTGTCCCCCATGTCCACTCATCTGATTTATTCCCGCTTCTATTTCATTTCTCCCCTTTATTGTCCTATCCTGACATCATGTATGTAAAATATTGACCAAATTCTAAAAGCGAGAGCTATATTGAGGTGCACCAAGAGAAGTTTAATGTTTGTTTTTTTCTCTCTGGGTCAGTTTAGGTAAATTTTATCTGTAAGTAATCTTTTTCTTTTCATCCAAGTTGCTAAACATGCTGACAGAAGTTAACTGTATTTTCTTAGTATCATTCTGGTATTTGCAGGCTCTGTTGTGATAGCCTATTTTAACTCCTGGTTGATAGATACCTTTTGTTTTCTCCTATATCTTTGATCTTTCTTCACATGAACTTATTTATTTTTTCAAATAACTTTTTTTTTTGCTTTGTAAAATTTTTTCTTTTTCATTCATCTCCTTTTTTAGTAATTTTTGATCCTATTTCATTTTTTCTTACCTATTTTTGGATCTGACTTGCTTTTCATTTTCCAGTTGCCTGAAGTGGAAACATACTATCGATATCAAGCCTTTTATATTTCCTATCAGAACATTTACAGTCAGAAATTTCCCTCTAATATAACTGTTATCTGCATTCATATTTAACCTACATTCCAAAATTTTGATATTTTTTCCGTTATTATTCAGGTTGAGCTATTTTTCTGAAGTTATTTGACTCAAGATTGTTTTGAAATATTGCAATTCATTTCTAAGTATTTGGGAAATTTTCCAGGTACCTAATAATTTTCTAGTTCACTTCTGATGCTCTGAATGTTTCAATCTGTTAAAATTGATTTTTTTTGATGATTCAACATGTGTCCCATCTTGGTGAACTTTCCATGCACACCTTTAACACGCATATATTCTGATTTTATTTTGGTGTCTTGTTCTGTAAATGTAAATTAGACAAAGTTGGCTCATAGTATACTTCAGATTTTCTGTATCATTATTAATTTTTGTCTACTTGTCCTATTAAGTATATAAAACATGAAAACATCTCTGAATACTGTCATATTTTGTTTCTTTTGTTCATAGGCATATATGTGGTTTAAAATACAGTTATTTAGAATTTTTACATCTTTCTTGTGAGCTATTATTACATAACAACATGTTTATCTCTTGCAATGTTCTGCTTTGCAGTTTACTTTTTCTTCTGCTTATCTGGCTATGCCACCTTCCTTACACTTACTCTTGCCATGGCAGAACTCTCACCATCCTTTACTCTCAAACCATCTCCCTTCTATTTAAATTGTGTGTTTCTTTAACACAACATAAACTTAGACATTGCTTTCTTTGTTCAAACTGAAAAATCTTAATTTTAAATTCTGTATTTAATCCATTTGTACTGAACATAATTATTGATATGACTCAGTTTAGTGCTACTTACCATCTTTAACCTTGCTTTTTGTTCATCGCCTTGTTTATGTTTCTTTGTTGCTACCTTTTTGCTTTATTATATTAGTGTTGAATCAAATAGCTCTTCAATGCTCCATTCATTTTCTTCCAGTGGTGTCTTTCACTTATGTTTTGATGGTTGATTTATGACTAAAATACACAACTCTAATTTTTGAAATTCTACTATGGGCCAACAGTGTACCCCTTCATGCCTTATGCTTGGCCTTCATATGTTTTAGCCCAGCAACAAAAAAGTAGCTAAGCTAGGGGTGTCAAAGGTCCCCCTCCAGCAGAGCAGGAACAGAAATCCCCCATAGCGCTTTTTCCCGGCTCTGCTCAACCTGTGGTCTAGAATCTATTTTACGTTTACTGGCTCTGATGCACACCTTACATGGTCGTATCCAGCACATGTGAAGCTCATTCCTCAGCCACAGAAATCTGAAGTCCCTTGTATGGGCTTCTAAGGCCACTCTTCTTCAATGGCCCGCCACACACACCGCCTGGCAGCTTCAGCGGCTCTGAGCTAGGACGTCCTCATTTCAAATCCATGGGAGCCTCATGCTCTGCTCAGATTGCAGTAGAAAACATTTTCTGGCAGAGACATGGGCGAGCATGAGAACCACCACACAAGTTCTGCTGTGTCTGGGCAGCATCTGCCTACACTGTACTTCCTGAACCCAGTGACCCCATGTCTTTGGTCAGTATCGGCATTCTGTGCAATAGGAGGGTACACCTGGCACACCTCGCTCCACTGTGGCTGAAGAGAAAATGAACTGACTCTCACTCAGTTAACATAGCAATTACTAAGAATGTTGGTTTTGACTTCCAAGTGGGTGGCAGTGTCTAATGTGTGTGATCCGGGTCTTTTAGTTTCTCAAAGCTTATTCCTCATTTCAAAATAGAAAAAAAAGCCAATTCAGTAAGGATGTCGTAAGAGGCAACAGTGTATAGTTCATGTTCTACAAATATAAGCTACCATTGCTATTTATGATTCCTCAGTAAAACTACCTATAAACCTCACAATTAATAAATTGTTAAAAATTTTAATCTTATGTCCTATTAGAATGAAGGTTTGTGAAGCACAGCTGCCTACAAATTAGCCCCATATTTACGACCTTAGAATTCTCTACAAGCCAGTAGGTAACAGCTCACTAATACAAAGAGAAATGAATTTCCACGATGTGAATTTCAAAGTGAAGCACTAGCTAGACAGTTATGCAGTGCTGTGAAAAGCAGAAGGATTGAAAACTGTCAAGCTTTTATTTTTTTTTTTTTTAACTGATTGTTACTTTTCAATTATCTGTGCAGTAGAGACTTGGGGAAAAAGTGGTTAGATAGTGGTAACATTACTTTCAAACTTGAAGTGTGTTATTCATCTTAAGAAGATTTACCAGCTTAATAACATTTGGTTTATTTTAACCTTCAATGCAGTCCCTGCCACCAGAGCAACTGCCATTTATTATCGAGGGGACTATGCCTTGCCGAGGAGCTCATGAGCTGCAGAGAGAGCCAATGTGAGATTTATAACTTAAAATTATCCACATGTGAAAACTGACTATATTGAAGATATTCTACCCTATTAAAAAGTATGGCTCCTTAATTACTCGATTCCCTGTATAATGGTTAAGCAGAATTATCTTATTTGCAGCTTACACAATAATCAAAAAAGTAAGCAACAGACATTGGCTAAGGGGTCAATATAGGCCAAAGAATAAAGATATGTCATATGTTAATTCATGTAAACACTCTCTCTTATATATATTATATATATAATATATATGCAAAATTTCTGTTTTATAGGTGAAAGTCCTAGCACCAGGTTGAGTCTGTCTCAGAGTCAGAGAGCTGAGAAGAGATGCTATTCAGATTAGAACTCAGGCCTGATTGAATCCACAGTTCCTGTACTTCTGACCTCATTACTCTTACATATTTTAGCAGGCAAAATTGTACTTACCATAAACATTTTCTTCGCCTGGCCTTTTCCCAATAATGCTGTCACGTAATTGGCGTAGTTTCTCCTTCATGAGGACACAGAGAATGATATTCAGAGCCAGGACACAGAAGTCAAGATTTAAAAATGAATTCATGAGTCACGAGGAAAATATCAGTTACTCTTAGGAGTGGTAACAAGACTACTTGGTGTGAATTTGCTGCTGAAGTCCCCACTGCCACCCTTGGCATTTTATGTGTATTAACTTCTTTAATTCTCACAACTTCAAGAAGTGGATAGGAAATGGCATCGTCTTGATTCACGGGTATGGAAACCAAGGTCCGGAATGGTGGAGCAACTTTCCCAAGTCTCGCAGTTATGAGTGGTAGAGTTCGGATGGGGACTAGGGAGCTGATTTTCCACCTTAGGATTGTGGAGTCTACATTGGCTATTTAGCGTCTGAAAGCACAAGGGACACCCAGCGATGGCTTGGTGTCTCCTGAACCCAGACGCGACTGCTGAAGGGCATTACTTCTTCCTGGTGCTCTAACTGTTAAGGATTAGGGACTTGGAAGCAAATAATACATAGCTAAATTCTCCTCAGAATAGCTGATGTCACACACTGAACATGTATTGTCTTATTAGAATAATGCTTTTTCTCACGGTTTTCTGGGCATCTAGCAACCACTTTGTCCATGGAGCTGCTTCCGTTGCTCCCCAGACCTCCTCTAAGAGAAGGCCACATCAGGTTGGGAGCCAGGCGAAAGGAAGGCAGGGACTTTATTTTCACATCTCTCCAGGGCCAACGATTCTATGAGGGTCTCCCCCATTCTGGAAGTTCCTCTATAATTAACTATAGTTTGTAGAATTTTCTCCAAGACAACACCTCTTTTCAGTAATTATGTCGCAGCTACCTCTGATGGATTTATCCACAGGCTATGAATGAATAGTATTGAGAATTTAAGAAGGAAATCTTGAAAAGCATATGGAAGTGTGTATGTGTGTGTATGTAAATCAGAACAGTATATCAATTATAACAATATATTAATTTTTCTGTTTAGACTTTTGTGTAGATCCACATGTTACAGACTGACTGATTGCTCCAACAACATTCAAAGTCACTCAACTTTGGTTCCTACAAAAATAGCATTGTGTCTGTTGTCCTGCACTTAGAGGTTAAAGAATAGCCTTTCATGCTTTGCACAGACACTCTAATCATTATCCCCAGTAACTGTAGATTAGTGGAGCCACATCAGTCTCCATTTAGTGAGTATGGCTCATCTAAAATTCTTCCTCAAATAATATTGTATATTTTATGCAAATAAAATAGAAACAGTGAAGAGTTTAATGAAATAACTAGTGAAATCACCTCCAAGAAGCCTGGTTACTCTTCATTAAAGTCTTTACTAAGGATGTGACTTACTTCATAAGACTTACATGAAGTGGAACTGGTAAAAAACCAACGTTCAGGCTCGTCCTTGAGCACATTCTGCCCCATTTTGGGATCCGAAGGCCATGCAATGGTGACAATGCTGGCAAGGACTGAGGAGCAAGGCTGTGATTTCGGTAAAAAGCAGGCACACTTGCAGATCTCATGCCCAGCATTCTTCAGAATTTGTTCGGCAAAATAGCTGCCTATGTTTACTGTTGCCAAGTATGGACCAAGGCCAGCCATCCCCAGGCCTGCCTAATAGACAGGCGGTTTCTGGAGTGGCCTGCTCTCAGAGGTATCTTTCCAGAATGTCTCCCTGCTGACGTCTCTTACCTCTCTGCCATACAGTTTGAAATGTCATCTTTGGAACTTATTTTTCTATTGCTTAAAAGACGTTCTCCTGTTCTACTGTTTTCTGAAAAAAAAAAAAAACCCATCCCTTGGGAAAGGTAGTGTGCTGAACTATTATTATTCATACTTTGGATTAAATTAGCTCTTTAAATGTGTTTAATCAAGTACTTAAGAACCAGGTTCTGAGGCAGTGAGGCTTTCTGTAGTGGGGAAGAAAACACTGAGAAAACATTTTGGAAGTGGGAAAGCTTATAAGATTGATAGAATATGGCCCTGATAACCTTCATAGAAGAATCTCAATAGGTAGATGTGCTACATTTTGTGTTCATTTTCACCTCAGGATGACCTCCTCCAATCATTTTTCAGAATATAAATTTTACTTACAAAACACCAGAATACAAGCTTATGTGAAAATAATATTCTTGGCATTTATCTACAAATACTGCCTGACATACATATTAATTATTTATATATAATATCATATGACATAGTATGTTTTCCCCTCAATGGTTAAAGAACAAAATGATAAAAAGTCACATTTTAGGACTATTGTTTGCCATAATTTCAAACATCTTCTTACCCACCAAGAAGCCAGAGAACAATTCAACCAAGATATAAAAACAATGAAAACTGAACTCCAAGAAGTGAAAAACTCACAGGAAAAAATAAATAACCAGTTTGAACATTTTGAGAACAGACTATCAGACTTGGAAGATAAAGTGGATAATGTGGAACATGCAGGCACTGAAGAACACAAAACAAAAAAACAAGAAAGAAAATGGTTCCAACAGCTGATGGATGACTCAAAGAGAAACAACCTCAGAATTACGGGAGTGCAGGAGCAAAATGAGGATAGAACAAAAGGCTTAAAGAAAGTGTTCAATGAAATTATGGAAGAAAAATTTCCAACTCTAAGGAAAGAAATGCACTTCAGGCATATAGAACTCCAAACAACTTGGACCAGGAAAGAACATCCCCACAACATATCATAATTAAAATTCTAGAAAACCAACACCAAGAAAAAAATTTAAAAGCTGTAAGAGAAAAGCAGCAGGTGACTTAAAAGACAAGCTCATCAGATTAGGAGCAGATTTCTGAACCCAAAACCTAAAATCCAGGAGATCATCAAGCAACATCATCCAAGCACTAAGAGAACATAAATGTCAACCCAGACTGCTATATCCAGTGAAATTATCTTTTACATTAGAGGGAGAAATTAAAACTTTCTATAATAAAGAAAGCCTAAAGAAATTTACAACCGCTAAACCAGCATTGCAGAAAATACTCAATGGAACTTTAGACGGAGAAAGGGAGACTAACAACACCAAAGACCCCAGAGGAAAGGAGATAACAGAAACAGGAGAATGACATGACAGAGAGTAAATCAAGTAAACAACATTGAAAACTTATAATGATGGCAGGACATGCCAAATACAACTCGATACTAACTCAGAATGTGAATGGCCTTAACTCACATACCAAAAGACATGAACTGGCTGGCTGGATCAAAACACAAAGACCCACAATTTGCTGATTACAAGAGGTACACTTTACCCATAGGAAAACTCATACCGAAAATAAAATGATAGAATTTAATATTTCATGCAACAGGACACGGGAAACAAGCAGAAGTAGTTATACTATTCTCAGGCTCATCAGACTTCAAAACAACACAGATTAGGAGAGACAAAGATGGTCACCATATACTGGTTAAGAGAATAATAAAACAGGAAGAATCCACAATCATCAACATACATGCTCCCCACTCTGGAGCACCCAATTACGTAAACCAAAATTATTAGATCTGAAAGGACACATAGGCCCCAACACAATTATAGTAGTATAGACAGATCAACTAGACAGAAAATCCAAAAAGAAATACAACAGTTAAATGACACTATAGATAACTTTGACTTAATAGATGTCTACAGAGTGTTGCACCAAACATCAACAGAATACACTTCCTTCTCAGCAGCACATGGAACAGTTTCGAAAGACCATGTTATAGGCCGTAAGTCACGCCTGAATAAGTACAAAAGAATCAAAATAATTCCTTGTGCACATTCAGATCACAGTGGAATAAAATGGATAATAATAGCAAAAGAAAATATACAAATACATGGAGACTAAATAAGTTACTGACTAAACAATGAGTCACAGAGGAAATCAGAGAAGAAATAAAAAACTTCATAGAATTAAATGATGAAGGAAGCACATCATTCCAGAATCTAAGGGACACAATAAAAGCAGTACTTAGAGGGAAATTCACAGCCATAAACACACACATAAAAATAACACAGCGATAACAAATAAACATGTTAATGATGCACCTTAAAGTTCTAGAGAAACAAGAACAATTTAAGCCAAAAAGTAGTAGAAGAAAGGAAATTATAAAGATCAGACATAAAATTAATAAAATTGAAACTAAAAAACAATAAAAAGATTAATGAATCAAAAAGCTGGTTCTTTTAAAAAACCAACCACACGATCATCTCAATTGATGCAAAAAAATCTTTGATAAAATCCAATATTCTTTCATGAGAAAAACTTCAAGAAAAATAGACATAGAAGGTCCTTACCTCAGACTGATAGGAGCCATACATGTCAAACCTACTGCAAATATCGTAAATGAAGAGAAACTGAAAGCATTTCCTCCTAAATTAGGAATGTGACAAGGAAGTCTACTCCCACCACTCTTATTCAACATAGTCCTTGAAACTCTTGCCATAGAAATCAGGCATAGAAAGTGAAGTAAAGGGGATATGTATCAGAAGGAGGAAGTCAAACCATCCTTATTTGCAGATTATACGATTATCTACACAGAAGACCTCAAAAACTCCACTTTGAAACCCTTGAAAATAAGGAACAAATTTAGCCAAATCATAGGCTACAAAACAATACTAACACAAACAATGAATTTACTGAGAAAGAGCTCAGAAGTATAATTCTATTCTCAATAGCTCAGCATAAAATTAAATACCTAGGAGTAAACCTAACCAAGGAAGTGAAGGACCTATATAAAGAAATGGACCACAGAAGAAATCAGAGAAGAAATAAAAAAAACTTCATAGAGTTAAATGAAGAAAGAAATTGTAGAAGTTATCAACAGTGTGAAAACAGAACTGACAGAATGGGAAAAAGTATTCACCACTTACACCTCAGATAGGAGGCTCGTGTGCAGAACATACAGGGAACAAAAAAAAAAACTAAGCCTCTCAAAATCAAAGACCCTACTGAAAAATGGGCAAAAAAATGAATAGACAGTTCTCAAATGAAGAAGTTCAAATTGCCAATAAATGCATGAAAAGGTATTTAACATCCTCAGCCACTAGAGAGATGCAAATTAAAACATCACTAAGATGCCATCTGACTCCAGAGAGATTGGCCTATATCAGGAACACAAACGGCAATCAGTGCTGGTGAGGCTGTGGGGAGAAAGGAGCCCTCCTGCACTGCTGGTGGGAGTGTAAACTGGTACAACCACTATGGAAAGCAGTACGGAAGTTATTTAAAAGACTGAAAATAAATATTCCCGTTGATCCAGCAATACCTCTTCTGAGAATCATCCCAAAAGGGTTAAAAACAACTCATAACAGAGATACAGATATACCCATGTTCACAGCAGCACAACTAATAATAGCTAAAATGTGGAAGACGCCAAAATGCACATCAACAGACCAATGGATACATAAATTGTGGTATTTATACACAATGAAATACTACTCATCTATAAATTCAGATAAGTTAGAGGCTTTTGTAGGTAAATAGTTGCAATTTGAGACCATCATACTCAGTGAAGCAAGTCAGAAGGAGAAGGTTAAATACCCAATGATTTCTCTGAGAAATCAAGATCACAATCATTTCATAGAACTAATTGAGGGGAATAACGGGATTCGGAGGGGAGGAGAAGGGGATGAAAAGGTCAAAAAGGGAGAGGGGAAGGATTTGTAATTTTTTCACAATAGGTATATGCAGAAAATACTCAAGATCAATGCAAACATTACATATTGCATCTATACATATCAATGAAACGGGAAAAACACTTTCTTGTTGTGGAGTACATGTTAATATTATTTTAATAATGAAATAAAAAGATTCACTGTACTAAAAACGGTATTACAAGGTGAGTAAGGTATTCACTTTGATACAGAGGTTTTTAGGATTGAGTTCACAAAAATTAACTGGTAAATGTGACAACAATGTATTACTTTCATGCTTTCAGTTAACAGCTTGAAACATCATTCTTAGTTGCTAGCCAAACACAAAGATTTCCTGTGCTTCATGGCAAAGGTAATGTTTATGAGGAGACTAGGGGCTCCACGAGTGAGGGAATGTTCCAGAAAAGTCTGCAGTCGTTGTTACCTGCTGAATCACTTCCAGGCAGCTCTTCTTCATCTGCCAGTGTTTAAATTTCTCCAGAGCTTCATCCACAGACATTTTCCCGTTTTTGACTTTCTCCTGTAGGAGGATGAGCTCTTTCTGCCCAGCCGCCAGGCAGCCCGTCGGAGTAGAAAAGGCTTGACTCTCCATCCAAGCTTTATCTAGGTATGAGAGAAGGATGTGTCAACAGGAAGTCACTATGGACAACGGAGACAGAGAGTCTCTGAAGACAAAGCCCTTGACGTTTGTTGTTGCTGGCTATGTAGGAGCAAATCCAGAATCAAACAGTATAACAATTTTGTGCACTTTTGTTCCTAAGGATGGTGGTGCCTGGGGTCTAGTGCTGTGAATAAAAAGAATACATCTTATTTCTGAAAAGCGTGGAAGCAAAAGCAGAGAAAAGATACTGTGTTATTTGTAGGATATGCTGATTTTTTAGCCCTTTCTGTGAGAATTAAAAGGGTTACGCCACTGGTTGTTCTAACTGCCAGCTATAGGTCCACCACGTTCATACTCTCCTCTAGAAGGGAGTGTCGATACAGCAGGACCACACGCACAGTGCCTTGCACAACAGGGGACAGGTAGACTAGCATGGATGGGGCTGGATATGCTGCTCTAAAAATCAGAGTAGAGAAGGCTCTTGTCCTCTGAGACCTAAGGCATGGGATGCTCGTTGATCTGAGAGCAGGCATGGTGCCACCTATAGATGCCTGGAATAAGCCTGTGCCACCACTGGGGGAGGGAATGGAAGAAGGCATGACACCACTGTCCTCCAAGAATGCCCGTCACCTCGGGTGACTGGGTGTGGACTCATGCCACTTCTGGTTTTGGGTTTTAGCTCACATCTGGGGCTGACTGCGCTTGGTTCCCAGGCCTTCTTGCTGCTGCCTCCCCACCAGGCAGTTGGGTGGAGGCCGTGCTGGTGCTTGGACGAGGCCCAGCAGTGCTGCATGGCTGCTCCTTTCTGTTACTGACCCCTGCAGAAGGCCTGGTGTAGGTCACATCCTCTACTGTATATAGAACAGAGAGTGGACTCAGTCCCCAGGGTTCCCTGCTGGTGCGCTCCCTGTGTCCAGCCATTATTGGGCCTGCACCTCTATGAGCCTAGGAGTATGCAGTGGTTCCACACTGCCATCTTGTTCTGTGCCCAGCCACTTGTGGGCTAGAACTGTAGGCAGGTGCTGAGGTCCCATGTCCTCCCACTCATGATGCTATCTGTCCCATAGTTGGAGAGACTACATAGGGGGCACTCTGGCCCATCTCCTGCATGTGCTAATGCCTCCTGGGCCAAGCGTGTCCCCACCTCTGCATGGCTCTGAGATCATGGGTCTCTCTGATCTTGCTAGGGCATACACTGAACCTAAAACAGCTGAATGGGGCTAAAATCATTGTACCAAATGGAACCAATGCCAACTGCATACAAAGCTGACATGCCAAGACACTCCTTAGGGGGTGGCTGCTTACCATAAAAACTACCTTGTGAAATTCATCAATTCATGCATGTGAACGTAGGGTGACAAGATATATACACGCACACACACACACACACACATATATGTGTGTGTGTGTGTGTGTGTGTGTGTATGAACAATGCCTCCAAAAGAACCCAACAACTATGTAGCAACAGATCTCAAAATCAATTCCCATAAAAATACACTGATGACATGGATAAAAGAATGAGTATTGGAAGCTCAGTGAAATTCAAGATAATACAAACAGCTGAACAAAATTAGGGACACTGACATGAATGAAAAATCTAGCAATGAGATGAAGGCGACGGCACAGAGCCAAACAGAAGTCTTGAAAATGAAGAATCGTTAAGTTAAATGGAAAATACAGTTGAAATCCTCAAAACTGAACTAGGTCAAAAAGAAAGCTTAATCTGAGCTTGCGAGCAGATACTCCGAAATGGCCCACACAAGAGAAAGAAAGAGAAAAAGGAAGAAAGGAAGGAAAGAAAAGAAAGTTCTCGGAGATCTTTAGAACATTATCAGACTAATATTGACATTTTTCAGCATACCGAAAGGGAAAGAAAAGTAAAAAGCCACAGAAAACCTGCTCAATGAAATGATTGCCAAACTGTCTCCAGTCTTGGGATTTATACAGACATCCAGGCACAGAAGGCCAATACGACCCCAAGTAGTTATGAATAGGAAAGATTCTCATGCTGGCACAACACAGACACACAGTGGATATCCTAAGAAAGGGGATGAGGATGTCCTTTAGCGGTAGGGTGCTTGTCCAGCTTGTGAAAGACGGTGGGTTCCATCCCCCAAAACACAAAACAAGAGTGACAACAAAGCAGAGGACAGACAATTCTAACGACTGCAAAAGTGCTATACAAAAGAATAATATCTTATCATTTGTAATAAAATAGTTAGAACTGGAAGTTCTGTCAGGTGAAATGAGTCACATATGGAATGACAAATACTGCATCTTCTCTATTATTTGCATGTTAAAAAAGCAGATCAGAATATATAATACAGATTACCAGACATGGAGAAGAGTGGCAGAGAGATGGGGTAGACGGAGTCTGGACAGGAGATACAAAAACATGGGGACAAGCAGTCAGTCCTAGCTTTCTACAGAACAGTGGGAGATTACAGCTCACAGGAACCTATTATATATTTGTGACTAAGCTTGAATCCTTCAAACACAAAGTGATCACAAGGAGACTGAAACATTAATTACCTGATTTGATAGGGACTTGTATACTCATGTTGAGACTACTCACTATACCCAATAAGTTTGTCACAAATAGAAAATAGAAAAAATAATAAAGAGCAATCAAAATGAAATAAAAGATCATGTACAAAATGACTTAGTCTAGTGTCTGTCATAGAGCAAACTAAATGAAGGTTAAGATTATTGTTAATAATTAGTACTTGTTTAATAAATCAGGGACCTCAACTAAAATCTAAATGCTACAAAGAGCTTGGGATCATTTGAAACTTTATTTCTGAAAGACTCAAACTGGTCATTTTGTAGTGAAATATTTCCTTCTCAAAAGTAATTATTTTAGAGCATGTCATGGTGGGGATTTCTCAGCACTACAAGAACACTAGAAGGTCCACTTTCCCATGTAACATACCAAAGACTGGGCCTGAGGCACTGAGAGCAGAGAATGGCAGGCTGGGGACAATTATTTCACTGGCCCGTCCTTCCTTCCTTCCTTCCTTCCTTCCTTCCTTCCTTCCTTCCCTCTCTTTTCCTTTCTTTTCATTTATTTATTTATTTATTTATTTATTTATTTATTTATTTATGGTACCATTACAGTATTTAGAGACATAAACACACCTGCATGCCTTCAGGTTACATAATCGCCGCCACTCCTAACAACTACTGGATACCACACGGTGTCACCTGGCTGGCTGCAGAACTTACAGGCATTTGTGTCTTCCCCTTTACACAGTTTCTTACACTTGGGGGAGTTTCTCAGGAGGCAGAGTGGTGGGTAGCTGCTCGTCTCTCACTGTGCCATCAAATCTAAGGATGCCATCGAGTCTGGAAGGACAGAACAGCCAGCTCTGCCCAGCTCTATTTCAGTTAAGTTGTCCCTAGAGAAATCTGCTCATTACTGGGAGAAGTGGATACATGGGGCTGGATCTACAGCCTATTGACAAGAATTTAGGAACAAGGGAGCCATTCGAATTCTGTAGCAACAGATTCCTTAATAGAATTAGGGCTGTCTTCTCATAGAGAGAGGTTTCAAGTATTCAACAACAGATTTTAAGGTTTTGTAGGGAACCCGAGACTTGGAGCTGTCCTGGAATGACCCATAGTGTCCCTCTGAGTTTTGCAAAGGATTCAAACATGAATCTTGGAGGAGGAACACGGAGAGGTTTCTTTCTGCAAGGTTTACTTGCACACAAAACTGCTCAATGGCTGGCTCTTCTGATTCCCTTGGGGCATTTCTTTTCCTTTTTGTCTTCAGAAGTCTATTCCTCCAGCTGACAAGATGTCAACAGATTCTGTACTCTGAGTCTTCTTTCAGAGGTAACAGAGCTAGAGGGCCCCGGGGAGCCGGGAAAGCACGAGTCAGCCGGAGAGATCACTGGTTCAGCAGCAACAAGCACAGATAACAATTGAGATCGTGCTTCTTACGCCATTTGCTTTTTATGGGTTCCCACACTCAAATTCGCCTTGTGGAATGCAGTTTATAGTAGCACGCAGGGTGCCACCACTGCCAGAGGGTGGGGGCTCCCTGTGGTCCCCTCATGGCTCCCTTCCATCACCTCTTTGGCCCTAGGTGGAATCTATTTTTATCTCAAATAACCCACGCAGGTACATTTTGTGCTTTTCCAGAAGTCATCTCAAGTAGAGTCTGCCCAGGAAGCTGTACTAATTTGCTTTACTTCATGTACAGTCTAGTTGGATTAAAAAAATAGCAAATGCCTTTAATAATATCCATTTAAATTATTCCTTCTCACTCACATTCTCACTCTTAGAATATAAACGAGATGACTTTTTGGTGTGTTTTTTTCAACATTCATGGTTGTGCTGAGAGAGGAAAAACAAAGGTTAGGGGCCACCGATGACCCAGAAACTCATCCTCAGAGTGAGTTGTGTACAAATAAACTAATTTTATATGCATCTGCTGTTACTCTTTTTCCCCCACACTCACAGTATTAAAGCATTTAATCTTGATAAATTTTTTCTTTGAGACAGTGTCTTGCTCTGAAGTTCAGGCTGGTCCTGGATTCACTATGGAGTCCAGGCTCACGTTGAACTCACAGCAATAATCCTGCCTCAGCTTCCTAAGTGCTGGGATTACAGGCGTGCACCACCACTCCTGGCTGGGGAATCGAATCCAGGGCGTTCAGTTTTCTAGGCAAGCACTTTAACCACTGAGCTAATCCTCCAGCCCCATCTTGGTAAATTATTATTAGGCGTGACATGTTGTAAGAAAGTGTCCTGGGCATTTTATTATTATTCCTTTTAGAGGAAGACTAGTTAAACCAATGATAGTGGGGCTTACATAATTATTTCATTGCATTTATATTATTATTTGATCGGTGGTAGAACTTTCTCCTCAGTTTCTATTTCATTTTAGTTTCCTTTTGGAAGAATGAATATGAATTTAATATAATTTTCACTAGAAAGCATCTGTCTGTCTACTAATTGTGCATATCGAAGATTCTAGCTATTTTTATTAAAAGCTTCAAGCCAAAACTATAGTTTAAAAAATTTTTAACTCTTTTTACATCAATTTCTCATTACAGGACTTTTTTATTTTATCAACTATTAATCACAGAAACTACAAGTAAATCATTATTGTGAAGATCAGAGTGTAGATTAGTTTGCAAGTTCTTATTAAAATCGTTCAATTACTGAGTGACTTATTAGAACATATTTTTCTAAAAATTTTATAAAAGAAACAGTATAATTGACCTTGTTAACCAGAAATATCTAAATTATAAATATCAAGTAGTTAGGATAATAATAAAAAGGCCACACTGCCACATAAAAATGTGTGCAATATAATAACAAGTACAATTTATCTATACAGGAATTTTCAACAGCATAGAAGTTGTACACATAATTAAGCACTGAAGGAAAAAAATTAAAAGTGATACAAGTAACTCTGTTGTGATGATATCAGAGGTCTTTATTTGAAAATTTGTGTTGGTATGTGTTTGTGATACCCAATAATTACATTCTCACTGGGGAATAAGGGAATATATATATATATATATATATATATATATATATATATATCACATCTGTGTATTTTTGTCCATTCTCCAACTTTCTGTAATAATAGTGTATTGATCTTGCAGTAGAAAAGTGCTGTCATCTTGCACTAGGTTTCCCAGTGGAACATGTACCAACTTATGCCATATACACTGTGATCATAAGCATCGTATCTGGCTACCTACTTTTACCTTTTTAAAAATACTAAAACATTTAAAGCATTTTGTATACTATATCATTATACCAAATCATCTTGTGGTAGTTGCCAAGAATTACAAAGAACTTAGTGACGCAACTTAACCAGCAAGAGTTAAATAACTATTAATCATTAGTTTTACACTCTTCATTGGTATTTTCTGGGTAATACCTTTTCAATGTAGAATATAGTTTTTGTTTTTTTAAAATCCGTATTACAGCCCTTGTCTGTGTAACATGATACTTGCACCCAGTAAACATGGGGTCAAAGCTACTTCACCTGAGCTGGAGCAATCCTAAGCAACGAGTCAAAAGCAGGAGGCATCACAATTCCAGACTTCCAGTTACATTACGAAGCAACAGTGATAAAACCATATGATACTGGTACAAAAATATAGGTGGACCAAAGGAACAGAATTGAAGATGCAGAGACAGTCCCAGGCACCCTCAGTCATCTGATCTTCGACCAAGTGGCCAAAAAGATACACTGCAGAAAAGACAGCCTTTCCGAACAATGGTGCTGGGAGAACTGGTTATCCACATACAGAAGAGTAAATTTAGACCTACACTCGTCATTCTGTTCTAAAATCAAATCTAAATGAATCAAAGATCTAGATACTAAAATGAAAACACTGAACCTTTAGAAGATAAAAATAGGTGACAGCCTTGAAGGGATAGGTACAGGCAAGGATTTTATCAATACAGCATCTGTTGCACAAGAAACGCCACCAAGAATCAACAACTGGAATTACAACAAATTAAGACGCTTCTGCACAGCAAAGGAAACAACCAACAGAGTGAAGGGGCAACTGGTGAAAGGGAAAATGTTTTTTCTTTTCTATCTACTCCTTGGAAAGAGGACTAATATCTTGACTATACGAAGAACTTAAAAAATAGACTGCCACGAATAAAAGACTCAATTAAAAATGGATAATTCAAATGGACAGTTTTCTAATGGAGAAGCTCAAACGGCTGACAAATACATGAAAAAAAACTCCATCATCTTTAGCCATTAGAGAAATACAAATCAAAACAGCACCAAGATTCCATCTTACCCCAGTAAGAATAGCTATTATCAAGAACTCAAAAAACAAAACAAAACAAAAAAGTAAAACAAAAACTCACCAAAAAACAAATGCTGGGAAGGCTGCGGAGAAAAAGGAACTCTTGTACATTGTTAGTGTAATTGTAAATTGGTACAACTACTGTGAAAATCTGTATGAAGATTCCTCAAAAAACTGAACATAGATATTCCATTTGACCCAGTGATACCTCTTTTGAGTATCTTTTCAAAACAGATAAAGTCATCCCATAACAGGGATACACGCACAACACGTTTATAGCCGTACAACTCATAATAGTTACATTATGAAAGCTGTCAATACACTCATCCACAGACCAATGTAAATTTGAGTCACTGGTAGGAAAATGAAAATATTTCGAGACAATTATATTTAGTGAATGGATTAGATACTGAAACTTAAATAGCGCATGGTTTCTCTGAAATGAGAAACCTGAAATATAAATAAATAAAAGAGTCAAATAAGAGAGATGGTAGGGATCAGGGAGGCAGATGCATGGGGCGGGGAGATGCTGGAGGGGCGAGGGGGCGGGACAGGGGCAAGGGTATTGCCAATGCATACTAAAAAAAGAAAAATTTCCTGGGAAAATACTAAATTACCGCGGAGTTAAAAAAAAAAAAACAAACAAACCCATTTCACTCGTGTATATATGTATCTGGTACTGGGAATCAAGCCCATGACCTTCACATTGACCTATGAGCCCAGCTAGATTTTATTTTATTATTTTAGTTTGAAATTTTGAGACAGAACTTTTTCTAAGTTGCTAAACAGCCAGGATTGGCCAGAATGCTGGGATTACAAGCCTCTGTTGCAGATTCTGTCATTTTTGAAACTGATTGAGATTTATTTTAGTGTAAGATCTAAATTAAATTATTTAAAAATATTTTAGGGTTCTTCATGCGTATAATCGAAAAGATTTGGTAGGAAGCTTGTCAATCTGGGAACCCTTTTTTCCTCCTTTGGGGACAGCAGTCAGTCCATTCAATCAGCACTCTCATCCCCCCCCCCCCCCCCCCCCCCCACACACACAGTTTCCACCCTGTTATTTTGCTCTGTCGTTGATGGTAATTTTTATTCTATTTTTAAATACTTACCATACATGAGTTAGTGCTCTTCATATCCTGTAATTATCTTAAGTCTTGTATATATCAGAAAACCCCTTTCCAACATTATTACCCGGTGTCAATCTTTTTGTTCTAACTAATGTGGATTTTCATTTGCTAGTGAAATTTCATCTCTTCTAGTTTGTTTATACTTTTCTTTGTGTCACATGTTCAATACCCTGTCATCTTGCTCAAATGTTCTGTCTGTTTTGCTTTTATCTCTTCCTGACATTGATCTTTTCTATTGTTTTTTTTTCTGTTTTAAATTTATGTTTTCAATTTTCTTTTTGGTTTGGCTTCTGCGTATTGTCACCAGGCATCCAGTACCCAACCTGAGTTGAATATTTCAGCTTAAATTAAATAAGTGAAAATTCAAAGAAATACATACTTCTTTGTGTTATTGCCTTAAATGTTGAATACTTGTAAAAAGCTTCAACTTAAACACTTATAAATTGTTAGGTGAAAAGTTACGTGTGCAATTTCTGTGATCTCCATATTGATGCCCTGCTGCTTTTGGGAAGATATCTGATAAGTAAGTAGTAAGTCATGTAGGGACGTACACCTATCTCGATTTTTCAGGACGAGCTTCCCTCCCTCTGGAGGAGTTTCTCAAGTCTCCATGTCACGTGCGTTGTTCTCTTCTTCAACGCTTTTTGAAAAATGACACGTGCACGGAGTTCTTGTTCGCTGAGACATTTGGTGTCCACTTGTCCTTTGGTCCTGTGTCCTGTGTTCACATGGCCTGGATCCTAGGATTGCAGAGGACTTGGATAGGAACAAAGTACAACTGAATTTCCATGCAACTGGCTTTTATTAATCCTGGTACTAGGTACCCATAATTCTTTGCTGCAGTTTGTTGCAGAATTCTTGGCTACCTCATCCTTCCATCATAGAGCTTTACCTGAGAGTCGCCTGGCCAGCCACATATGACACTGATCTGCACCCCTACTCCCTCTTCACTTTCAACCGGGAGGACAATTTTCTGCTTGTATTTATAAAAAGACAAAATCTGGAGAGCAGACACTTTCAAAATTGACATTTGTGTAGTAGGGAAATAGCTAGGGTTTAGTGGGTAAGGAAGGGGTTAGGGGTTTTCTCTCTCTCTTTTTTTGAGACAGGGTCATGTTCTGTAGCCCAGGCTGGTCCTGAATTCACTATGGAGCCCAGGCTGGCCTTGGACTCATGGTGATCCTCCTGCTTCAATCTCCCAAGTGCTGGGATCACAGCTCTGTGCCACCACACCTGGCCTATGTGGTGCTGGGGAATCAAACTCGGGTACTTAGCACTTGCTGGATAAGTGCTTTAACTGCTGCGCCATTCCTCCAGCCTCTCTCATATTCTTATGGGCAAGTGATCTGCTGTGTTTTGTGCATAGTAGGGGCAGAGTACAGAGTACAGATTCTTTTTTTTTTTTGGTCTCATTCACCTTTTTTTAAAAAATGACATTTAAATGAACTAGAGAATCTCGAATTCTAGCAAGCCTCGTTTCCAGTTGCTGTTTCTACAATTATTCAGATTTTTATGTTTTTTTCATGTCTTCTGAAAGGCCTCACTGTGGGCTTCTAACCACCATCATTTTAGGTAAGAACTCAGCTATTACATAACATTTTCCAGGTATGACTTCCACAAAAAAATAAAATAAAACAAAAAACTTTTGTGAGTAATATGACAAATGGAAACACAAGTCATACTGGGAAAGGCAGAGAAAGCCATTATTCTTTTATGGAGTACAAATGACCATATTTTGACAATTTTCCCTCTTTTCTATTTAACATCTCCAGTACTGGCAAAAACAGCCTGATGAAAATACCTGGGAGATCAGTATTCTCTTTTTTTCATGTAAGAGTAATGCCTTCCACATTTCCCAAGGTCTCCTTCTTGTAGACAATTTTATTATTTAACATTTATCAAAGTGCTGCAGCACTGGGCACTCAGAGAACACATACAGCTCTATCTTTCCCCGGGCAAATACATCCCCAATACCGACCCATCGTGGTTCTGTATTTCACTGTGAGCAGATGGGAGCAGGGACCATGCCAGCAGTTGCAAACTCATAGCTTACAGGGGTCAAGCAGATAACTACCCCCCCCCCCCCCCCAGGAAAGAAGGCATAGTGGCTATTTATTGAATATTAACACTTGGCTCCCAGCACATTCCACTTTTTATTTTGAGATAAAGTCTCACCAACACTATGTTGTTTTGGCTGGGCTTGTGATCCTCTGGCCTCTGCCTCCCAGGACAATAGGATTATGGTCATGCACCACATGGCCCTGAGTGGCTCTCTTGACATACCATTTATTTTCGCACCTTAGGTTGATTATGATTTTAAAGAACTGTATCACAAATGTAAGCAAACAACAAGGAAAAACTGAAAATTTGAATTTTTACGTGAAACATGGTTTTAAGTGCCTGAAAGAAAATTAAATTATACTGTGAAGGCTATTTTTGAAATATAGGTTTGAGGCTATGTTTGACCACATGGCCTCTAGAACATACTGTTTTTGGTGGGATCCTGCTTTTCGTGTGTTGGTTTTGAGACTATTTTAGCATTATTATAACTATTCTCATTTGTTCTACTTTTAGTGCTTAAACAACCAGATTTTAGAAGATCTAAAAAGTAGCAGTTATGCTCACGTAGAGATGGGAGATTTTGTGTTTTTGCATGCTGGTGTTGAAACAGTTGCTAAGATTATCGTCACTATCTTTACCTGTTCTACTTTGAGGATCTGTCTACGGTAAGGAGGAGGCAACCAAGTTCTAGAGGCTTCCCACAGAGTTTCACGCTCATCCAGAGGTGGCGGTGACTAGCAGAGGACAAGCTCCTACTCACCCGGCCCCACCTAAGGATGACAGCAGCAGCCCATCCTTGATGACATTCATTATTCAACAGTGTGGTTTAAGAAGTTTGTAGACAGAACCTATGATCACAGGAAGCAGCTTGTTAATGTGCAGACCTAATCAGTTTTCCCATGTCCTATTTTCAATAAGACAATCGATATTAGTGAGAAAGGTGGTTCTCAGTATGAATAGAAAAGGCCCCTCTTCACAGGTGAAGAGAAACAGAACTGATCTGCAAAGTAGGGTCATCTGGACCTTAGATCGTTGTGTGATTTAGTGAGGCAGGGAAAATTCAGCAGACAGTTTCACGTCCAGAAGGAGGAGACACTGCACAGCCCTGGCATCCACTGACTTGATCACTTTCGCCTACTAGTCTTCTAATTACATTTTATGGAAATTTTATTATTTGGCAAGAACCAAATGAGTGTGAAGATTCTAGTTACTGGGAACAATCTTTCCCTAATATATTTAGTATATTGGTTATAAACTAGGCCTCTGTGAGAGCGGTTAACATAACTCAGACTTCAAAACCCTGGCCAATTCCAACACACTGACAAATTCCAGTTGCCTGGCTTATTACCGAAGAACACACCCTGGTTGCCTCCTGGGTTCCCAATTTTGGGAAGCAGAGTAGATATGAGGTGGCTGCACATTCTGTCTGTGACTATACTCTTTGGTATTTTAAAATTCTAAAACCAGTTTGGGGAAAATTCATTTTAAAACTATTTCCATGGAAATATTTTTATCTGGGATCTGCAGTCCTTAGCACGTTCCCTTGCATGTTTTCAAGACATGAACACTGAGTTGAAGAAATGTGTTGAGTTTCTGTGAAAAAAAGTACCAGTTAATATTTTTTTTTCTGTTCCTAAGGAAAATTCCTTGGCTTAGCAATACTGTAACTTCCTGGCCATCCCTTGGCAATCTGGCACTAAGGACTTCTAAAATGCTTGTTCACTCTTTGGGAAAATAACTGTCTCTCACAATCCCTTTTCCTCTCAACATACAGTAGAAGACAGAAAAAAAGTTCAGATAAAATGTAATTGAAATTATCGCTATTTTCGGCTGGGCATGGTGGGGCATGCCTGAAATTCCAGCACTGTGGGAGGCAAAGGCAGAATAATTCCAGTTTCCATCCCAGCCTGAGAAACTGAGTAAGAAAAATATAATAAAAAAATACAAAGGGCTGAGAATGTAGATCAGTACAAAGGCTCAGAGAGAGAGGGAGAGAGATCTAAAAATCTAGTAATAGTTGACTTTGCTGAGGCAAGTTAGGCAATATGGCGTGGAAAGATATCACACCAGTAAAACACTGCACAGCCAGGCCCTTGTTTCACCATTTTCTCCGTCTCTTTCACGTGGCTGTACTCAGGCACTACTTTCCCAACACATCTGGTCTACCAGGCTTCCTGGCCCTAGCACCCGCTCCTCACCTCGGTTCCCTGTGGGACAGCCGGCAGGCTGACGGGTAAGATCAAGCCTGTCAGGGACTTTGTCCTGCTTGCCATTTGTCACCGCCTTCATCCCCAGTGGTCGCCTTCCCGTTTCCCCTTCGTTCTAACAGAATTTAATTAAAAACATGATACTTGAATCATTTATAAGAAAAATGCTCCCCAAAAGCTCAAAGCCTCTCCTCTCTTTATTCTTTATAAGGCTCCGTGAGGGAT
This sequence comes from Ctenodactylus gundi, assembly GCA_004027205.1. Classification (NCBI taxonomy): domain Eukaryota; kingdom Metazoa; phylum Chordata; class Mammalia; order Rodentia; family Ctenodactylidae; genus Ctenodactylus; species Ctenodactylus gundi. The sequence continues at coordinate 182,350 of PVKB01001149.1, forward strand.
GTGGGGGAGAAGGATCTTATCAACTCTGTCTAGTTCGTAAGGAATTGTTCTGATCCTAATTGTACTCAGATCTTGCTTGGGGTTTCACAGTGATTTCTTGAGGGCGCTAAAGGCACAGTGGGGGGAAAACAGTAGACTTTAAAAAGAACCTTGCCCCCTCCCCATATGAAATTGCTAAAAATGGAAAATTGCCAAGTAAAAAGGTTTATGTATTTATTTTTTGTGTGTAGATTTGCAAGCACCACCTCAGAGTGACTCACTCTGGAGAGTGTCAGCTCGGCTCCTTCGTGTACTGCTATCAAACACCATGTACTTAACTGCAAAAATGCAAAATGCCAGTCAAAACAGCGGGCCGCTCACTGAGGACATGAAGCTGCAGGCCCTCTGGGGGGGTGGGGAGTCTCTGTTTTAGGGCCGAGGAGGTGTACGAAGCTGGTACATTCTGCATCTTGCTATCTCCACAACGACACAAGGGGACACGGACTGCAGGAAGATTTGGTGACTGCTGTGGAACAATTCCCTGGTTTTATTCTAATGCCTTGCTTCTTGCTCCCTGATTTCCTGGTATCAATTTCAAGTTCATATGATTGAGGGCTGATGTCATTTCAAAGGTGGGGCTGCATGTGCTCACCGATGGCCATCGACAGCCAATGTTCACCCCCGTCTCTAAATACCTTGTACTTCTTTCATAGCTGAACATCAAGTCAGACCTGGTCATCAGAAAAAAACCATCACGATGAATAACGTGCTATTGCTTGTCTTTTGAAAAAGTGACACGTGGTTCACTAGAGGCAAAAAATAGTCAGTCCACTTATGTGAGGTGTTTCTGGTGCTACAATTTTCAGTTCAATTTTTGCATGATGAATAACTGCCAAAATACGGTGGATCAGGTGCCAAGGGCAGAAGTGTGGAGAAAGGGTACAACCTCTGATTGGCATTCAGACTAGAGAACAGAAGGGCCTCTCTGCCTCAGCAGGCCCTTGAAAGCGTGGGCTCAGTTACACTCTACGCACCTTTCTTTCCTTGACCTTCCTGAAGCCCTGGTAACAACACCAGCAACATCCTCACAGGCGTCATGACAAGGCCATTTCCTGCTTCTGTTGATATCATCATAGTGGGTTTATGGCAAAATTCTATTTGAGTAGGATACTAACTTTAGAGTAAAATTAACCAAACATACAATTATTTACATGTGTCCTAGGAGGCTTTACTCAGTCTTCATAAGATTTCTTTAAATGTCACTTAAACATTATGAAATAAAACAGTGTCCGTACCTGGATTCCTAGGAAGACTGTAGAACTTGTAGCTATCAGATTGTCTTCTCGCTGCCTTTTGTTGGAACACTGTAAAAAAAAAAAATTAGGATGCTTTGTTTGTTGGATGTAAACATTTTAAGAAAGCAAATGTACCATGAAAGTCTCCAGGATGCTAGAATGCAATATATCATTTTCCTCAGCAATAGTTCCTGAATTGTATTATTTTTGAGAAGGAGGATTATTGAATTTGCAATTTTTCTCATTTGTACAATTTATCAGTCATTTCAGAAAGCATTCTCTTTGGGTTGCAACGCTGATGGAATGCCTCATTAAACTAGTTAAATCAAGATCTGATTCCACTTTGATATCAGGTAAAGATAAAAGCTGCATTTTGTTAAAAGTGGAAAAGTTGAAACCACGTGAAGAATTCCATTTGCACAGAAATTACTCAAGCTGACTTGTTGTTGATAAGGATGACAACTGCTTCTTCTTAAGCTGAGGTAAAGACTGTTGTGTTTCACAGATGTATTAATAAAAAAGGCACTTCGCTCTCTCTTCAGCCAGCCAGACCTCAGCCCTATTAAAGCAGCTTATTCGAATTACTTCATTATCTAAAAAGTGCTTTGTTCTCATTTATTATTTCTCACCAAAACTCTGGAAGATAAGTCAGCATTACTCACCGCATTTTGCCGATGAAAGATGAAATTGATTGTTTAATATTTATTGAGCACCCACAAAGTTCTATATAGCTTCTGGCATTTGTTAATGAAAAAAGTCCAGACCCTTTATGACTTTACTTTGGAAAATTAGCATCCCAGAGTTACATTTATTTTTTACAGGCAGTCTGAATTATGGGTTTTGGGAACTGAAAGAGGCCTGGGAGATCTAGTCCAACTTCATATGTTTATAGAAGAGGGAGGTGGAAGTAAATGGCTTGTAAAAGGCCTAAGTAATTTTGCAATGATCCCAGAGCTGTTGCGAGGTAGGAAAGTGATTTAGACCTGGAAGCCCTGAACTCTGACCTGCTGTTTGGTTCCTTACAGCACTGCTGACCTTCTCATGCTGCCACTACTCCCTCTGAAAGGCAAGGAAGGAGACAGACAGGCTTGGAAGGAATTCAAGGGCATTTCCAACATGTTCGGTGTCTTGGTGACTTTCCATCACGGAGACACAATACCCGACACCCACGTTAAAGAGCAGAGGTTTACCTTAGCTTCAGAAAGCCTGGGTCCCGCATGGCTGCCTGCAGTTGTTGCAGGGCCTGATGAAGAGGAAAACTGCTCACAGTACGGTGGGAAGAAAGCAGAGAGCCAGAAGCACAGAGGTGGGGGCAGGAAGACATCTTTCTGGACCACTTCCTCAGGGGCTCAGCCCTCAAGAGGCCCTGCTTCCCTACAGCCCAGAAAATCATTAATGGATCCAGTTTGGGATCCAATCACCTTCCCAACTGGGGGCATTCCAGATCCAAACGATACCAGGTGGATCTCTTGTTCCTCTCAGGGGCTCAACAAAATGCCCTAGCACAGAGAAAATCGAGGTAAGATGGCACCTGGTCCCTCTGGTTACACGACACATCCCAGCAGCTACCAGAAATCTCCAGCTTGATTTTCATAACCTTTGAATCAATTGAATAAGCAAAGTCACATCTGGGATTCTTTCAGAAGATGGACTTTGAATTTAAAAGGTGCTTCAAATTAAATCAACAGTTATTTACTAAGCATACACTTTGACAGATGCCATCAAGAGAGAGGACACTCCTCCTTGCTCTCCTTGGGTCAGGCAAATAGATTTTCAAGGGATGATGCAGCAGAGAAAAATTATGCATAGAAAATAGCATCTCTGATGAAAAATTATGCTTCTTTTTCAAGTTCTGGGTTTGCATCTTACATTTTTCTTAGATAAAATCTTTTGAAGGATATATGGTACATGAGTATATTTTCAGATACTGGAGGAATTGTTTTTCAAGTGGTACTTAGTTTTTTTATTAACTAGTTCTAAAAGTCTTGAAAAAAGTTTTAATAACATGTAGATATTTATGTGAGGGTTCTTGGGCTGATATTGTTAATAAACAACAGAGGATAAAATTTAAAAGTTGCAATCTGGCATCACTAATAGGGGAAATGATTTGAATTCAGAGATAAATTCTTAAACTGAACAGTACAGATTTAGGTCTGCAGAATTCTGCTGAGGTTGGAAGCTACAAAGCAACTGAAAATGGAATTATTTTTCCAGCTTTTTTGGCTGTTAATTTGCTGTAAATCACTTTATTCCCTGTGTTTTACTGGAATAAGTTCTGCTGACAACAGATGTTCAGCTTGTGTCAAATACAGAAAATGTTAAGCAAATAAAGGCTGTCTTTCAGTTACTACATTAAGAAGTCACAACAACACACTTATTTATTATTGAGATTTCATGAGGGCTCTGCTCCGAAGAGCCTGGAGTGGGAATGGAGGGTCAGCACGGGAGAGTTAGATGCTATGAGTGGGGTGATTATGAAAATGTTAATAATAGAGTGCTTTTAAAGCAAGAAGTGTAGAGGCTCAATCCCACATTCCAAAGATCCTCTGCACCTGTTTAACCTGCCTTAGGGGATTCTCATGTGGCTTCCTCCAGCTGTGTCTAGTCCCCTGTTCTCCATCTCTTACCAAGAAACCTCATGTCCCCATGGAAACTCAGGTACCGATTAGCGTATTGCCAAATACATTGTCTTCTCAGCACTACAAAGGCTAGTAGGACGGGGAGTGGTGACACATGGTGGTAATCTCAGCTACTAGGGAGCCAGACGAAATTGAGGCAGCAGGGTCATTAGTTCAAGGCCAGACTGGGCAACTTAATGAGATGGCTCTCACAATGAGAGAGGCTAGCTCAGTGCTAGAGTTTCCCCAGGTTCAATCCCCCAGCACCACAAACAAAAACCAAACACAACGAATCAGAACAAAACAAAACAAAATCAGCAGGAGGGACTTTTAAATTATGAAGTAGCTATGGAAAAGATCTATTTTTTTTTTTCTTGAATGAAGAACTAGCCCATCACAATTATCCCTGACTCACATCGAGGACTCATGTTCCATTAGCCTTGAAAAAAGAATTAACAAGTCAAAGTTCTGGAAATTAGAACTTGTTAATCTTTATAGTTGTCATTAGCTGAAATATTTTAATTTGACCTATCAGCAAACTTTTATCCTAAAAAGATTCCTATACTTTAATACTTTATATTATTTATATACCATGTGGAATGATTCCATATAACCTTGTAAGAGCTAAATGTAAAATCCATGATAGAGTGAGAATTGGGCCTTGGCTTAAGAGTCATCACCAATAATGCTACCAACTTTTATTTTCTTAGTCATTCCAGGTCCAATAGCATTGGGATTGATTCTCAAGTGGGTATGGATTTAAGTAGAATACTGTGTTCTGAGGAAAAGACTATTAGCAATCTAGGGGATTCAACTAGTACAGAAGTGAGAACATTAAACCTCAGACAAATGTTAATTTCTTTTTACAACATATTGGGACATTCTTAATTCTATGTGCTTGAATTCTTGGAGGGTTTATTTTAACGACATTTTACAGCATCAGTGTTCAAAGAATGTTTATGGAAGCAATTAAGACATTAGTCATTTTTGGTGACCTTGTGCCCAGAGGAATCATATTTTTCATTTGCTGTCTAAAATTGGAATTCCAGAAAAGGAAACTCAAATGCATTGTTTGTTCTTGTTGCTACCTTTAAACATAAAAAAGTTTGTAGGGAAAGAAAAAACATTTTGGGTTTTAAAATCATCCTAAACAAATATCCCAGATCATATTCTCAGTTATTTAAAAAATTGGTAGAACACCCTTTGTAAAAGTTTCTGTGGTCTACAAGTGACATTGAATGAAAAATTAGCATGGCATTAATTATTTAAAATGTGAAGCAAAGCAGAGCCAGCAGAAGAGCAGAGGAGGACGAGACCGTGAAGTCGAGCGCACCCACTCGCACGGCTTGTGTGCTCAGCTGCTCCCGCAAGGGCGCTCTTCACGTCCACGCTATCCGGAACTTGAACTTCTAAGGAAATTTGATAAAGCTGATGTTGAGTTATTTTATAAGTGGATAAGGTGATAAAAAGCGTGCAACAGCCAGTAGCACTCATGAAGATGTGAGTTTTAAGCCATGAACTTCTTGCTCTTCCACTAAGGGACAAAAATGAAATATTCAGAGCAATACACTTACCATTGCTAATTATTTTTATAATCAGAGATTTGATATAACATACGTCTATCTTACTGTGCTCTGAGCTTTCAGGCCATGATACTGTACAGCAGCGTGCTCACTTTTCACTTACAGACCTTTCCCCAGGTTGCTAATTAGTAGTTAAGTACTGAAGTTGATCTTGGAGGTCCAAAGATACATGAGACATGCTCAAAGTTCTCATATGTTTTAGTCACTTTTATGTCACTGAGACAAAAATACCTGATATCCGCAACTTACAGGAAAGGAGATTTGCTTTGGCTCATGGGTTCTTGGCATTTCTTTGCATGGTAGGGTAGCTCCAAGACAGAAGTGGCATGGCAGAGGGAAGCTGGTCAAGCCACGGCAGCCAGGAAGCAGAGAGAAGGGAGGAATCAGGTGCAAGAATACACCCTTCCAGGTCACATCCACGGCGACCCACCCCCAACCAGGCCTCACCTTCTGATGATACTGTTCACTGCTGAACTTATCAAAGGATGGATTCATCAATTAGTAGAGCTTCCCAAGCACCTTCTAAAACCTTCACATTTGAACACATAAAACATTTGGGGAGCTTTTTAGATCTAAACCATGATATCACACTTTCCCTGTTTTACTGTGTTCATGGGTAAGAGCCAAAAGTGCCATTAGTGCCTCTGGTCAAGAGAGGCAAAACTGAAAACTACCAGGAAGAGCAATGGTTAAAATCTGTTCCTTGTAACCCTATTATTCCTACCTCGTTCCTTCATTTTGAACTACATAAAAGCCCATCCTTTTCAAAAAGGCAAAATCAGGTAAAAGAAAGCAGGGTAAACTGCCTTTGTTGAACCAGCAAATATAGGGAACAGAATGTTCTAACCCTGTAAGTGGCCAATTGACTAATCGGAAGCTCAGGGGAAAGATGTGACCTTGTTATAAATTGTCCATGGGAGTTTGAGCATAGCCACATAAGCACTCTAGTCAGCTTAAACACACCACTTCACTGTGCTAGCGGGAGTTACAGGTTGTTCATTTGAACAAATCTCTGAAATTTGAAGAGGTACATTTAAGAAGATGTGGACACAGACAGATAGTCACATCAGGTGTAGAATACGAACATCTTTCACTTGAAAGCAGCTACATGCAATCGGGAGTTTCAACTTTTTTTCTGGGGGAGAATCTGTAAGCGTTCTCCTGCACACATGCGGTTACTGACTGTGTCTTGAGGTTGGTAGAGATGGAGAGAGGAAAGCACTTATTTGCCTAGAGAAAAATGGCCCAGAAATTACAATTCAAAGTCTGTATCAGCAAATGTTTTAGTTTCCTAAGGATAAGCATTTATTTTTTGAAATCATAACAGAAACCTTAAGTTTGATATAAACATCCTCTCCCAAATTTGTAAGTTTCACTAGAAATTACTTTTTCTACTTCCAAGTAACTTAATTTTTGCTGAAGAAAACAAATCACTTTTACTTGCATATTTATTCTTTGTTATTCAAACAAGAGTACTTCTATTCTGGAAGTGCTTCTTAGCCATGAAGTTGAGACATCCTGAAAGAAGGCTCTTGGCCAGTGGGATTCCACGTCAAGGATAACTTGAGGGCACATCATGAGTTTGTCAGTCAAACCTCCACTCCTTTGGGGCAGGCAGGGCTCCCTCTAGTTACCAGGTAGGTAGCATATATTGAGCACCTACTGCTTACATGGCTGGACTAGGGGTTGACCTTCTTCCACAAGACTTCACTTGAGCTCATCATGTGACTTCCGTTTTTCACCCATTTGGATCCAGTAAGGAAATGATACAAAGGTAGACATTAGATAGATATGTAGGATAGATATGTAGGTAGACATCATTCTAGTAGAATGCCAAGTGATTTTTGCTTTAGTTTGAGACAACTGGTTTGGGTACGAAGGAAGCCAGTGGGAGACTAGAAACTATGATGAATTCACCTTTGGTTCACGATTGGAGATTACCAAAGACATCTTCCCATTTCCTCCTCTCTACTAAGAAATGATCTAAGAAGTATCAGTGAAAGAATATTTGCATTTTGTTGACTTTCACAGGATGATGAAAGTTGGTCTTCTAAATTTTTCTCTCTCAAACTAAAGATAAGCTACACTATCTTTGAACATCAGTTAAACATTAGGTCTGCTAATAATACTTCCTTATAGATACGTAGGTTGAAAATCCCCAAAGCCAGAGCTGTCCCAGATAATGTGCTAGACAATGCTCAACACTGGTAGTGAATAAGCACTTTGGAAAAGTCGTGCAAGATCATCTGTTAGCAGATGAAACCCACAGAAAAGAAAGTAAGCAAAAAGCAGGCTAACTGGGGAGCTGAGGCAGACCGGCTCACATCTCACTGCCTGTGACATACCTGTTACCATAGTGACAGACACCCTGCATCCTACTCCAAGGTGGCCACTGAACATATGTAGCTTATGAAAACTCTGTAAAGCTAGCACCATCATTCCTTAAAAAAAAAAAAAACAACGTAGCAAGGTTATATAATTTGTATAAGGTTATACAACTTCAAGTGGCCAAGTCACGAGTCAAGATTCAGTTCTATCTGGCTTCAACATCTCCATGAGGTTAATTAAGCCACACTGAAGGCCCCTTTGGGGAGGCTCCACTCAATGTGCCATTTCCACACAGCCTCTCTCTGTTAAAGAGTCAGTGAGTGAGAAAAGATGTAATGCTCATGTAAAAAATATTGTGGGTTCAGGAAATCTAAGGTGAGGAAAAAAAAAACCAGGTATGAAGGGCTGTTCAATACACCTGTGATATCACCTTTAAATGACGATTCTAATGAATTCAAATGTTTACTCTGGCCTGCAAATGGAGCTAATCTAGGTCAGAGTTTCTCAACGGTGGTGCTATTTACGTTTCAGATGAGATAATCTTTGTTGTTGCTGTGGAGGCAGGTCTGACGTTGTAGGTTGTGTAGCCATGTCCTTCCTTATCTACTAGATGCCTGACTATTAGCCTAACTGTGACAACCAAAATATCTGCAGACACTTGTCTTAAGAACCATTGCTCTAGGCCTGTTAAACTTCTTCTACAGATAGGTTTAACGAAGAGTTTAGGATCATCTTGCATTAAGGGTAGGAAAACTTAATCTTCTATTGAGTGAGAATTGAAGTTTTTGATCATATTTACATTCATTTTCTTACACCACACAGATTCTTTAATGTCAATTCACACACAGTTGGTTGCTGCCTCCCTCCTCATTCACTCATCTCAAGGAATCCTCTGAGCTAAGGCTGGAAAAGTTGGCCATTATTTTGACAATACTCTAACAGGTGGTCCAAGAAGTTTTTCTAAGGTTTTCTTCATTGTCTCCATGATAGAGCCAGGGATTATGTGTTCTACTGTGGTAAGGACAGAAGGGGCAAGGTAAGACACTTGGGTTACGCAAGCCACAGTGGACAAATGTGACCACAGGTCAGAAGAATGGCTTCTTTATAGAGCCATGTCACCATCACCCTAGCATGGAAAGGACCCAGACAGAGAGTGACAGGGAAAGGCAGGGACATTAGGCTTACCAACAGGAAGATAAGTGTGTCACGCTGTTCTAAGAGTACCTGTGATGGAGATACAATGTCCTGCAGACAGATGGTTTGAACAAGGTCACCTAGTTAGAGTAGCACCCAAGGCACTTGATCTAAGAATAGTTTAATCCACTTGACTGTATTTCTTCACTAATGAGCACAGAGACTACTCTACTCTGTCACATTTACAATTGATTTTCCCAAGAGTTTCTACAAGGTCTTTAATTTTTTTCTTTTTGCATTTTAATTACATTGTATGTGGTTAATTTCAAGTACAGGTGAATAACAAGTGAAGATTTTGCTGAGAACAACTGCGTTGTACTTGACACTTTTGGGGTTCCAGTAGCTGAGAAGCACTCAAAAAAGTCATGTACAATTTTTGTTGTACAAAATGTCAAAGAAGACTCAGTAGCAGGGGTAAGTTGAGAGGATAATTGTATTCTACTACAAATCAACCATATGAACTCTGAAGAAGATTTTTCTTTGATACAGGTGTTGCTGTGTAGTCCAGGGTGGTCCTGAAATCACTACAGAGCCCAGGCTTGCCTGGAACTCACAGCAATCCTTTGCCTCAGCCTCCTGAGTGCTAGGATTACAGGCATGTGCCACCACCACCATGCCTGGCTCATGTGGTGCTGGGGAATCAAATTCCGGGTTGAGTGTGTTTGCTAGGCAAGCACTCTTATCTTTATACTATTGCTCCCGCCCCAAAGTAGAATTTTTATTCTATTAATTTCAGAAGGGAAAGTAGAACTTTTTCCATTGATGTTGAATCATTTTCCCCAATACACATTCACTTCTTTGCATAATTTTAAGGTGTAGTTCTACAATCATCTCTCTACACTAGGCTAAGGATGCATTTTGTTCCTTGATATGTCATAAATCAACAATTCCGTCAATGCAAAATAATGTACGTCTATGTTCATTCTTTTGTCTTTTTGATGCTTAATGAACCAGCACCTGGTATTTTCCCAAAAAATAAGGAGATAGAGGTGAAGAGCATTTGGAAATAGGCTGACTTCAAAAACTTAGAAAATATAAGTTATTCTTTGGTTCTTAACATGACTTAGGTGTAGTACAACACTATGATAAAAAGATCAAAACATATCTCTTGACAAAATGAACCAACGTGGATTCAATTTTTCATTGGTAAGTTACATTTCTGGAATAAGCAATGATGGTAGTGTAGAAATCTTGTTTCTCGTCTGCTCTGTAACTGTGGCAGCGCAGTTGCATGTGAGTATCTTACAGCTTTGTTCACGGAGGGCTTTTCCCTTCAAGTCAGCAGTGCTTCCCACATTGAATGTTTTAAGACAGGAGAATCTTACCAGTTAGCAGGTCAGTGTATTCTTTAGGTCACTCTTAAGCGTGTTAATGAAGGCTCCAGCTAGATTGATGTGGGTCTTGTCACTGCTATTATTTATTCATTCAGTTAATATCCATAGTTTCTATTAAGAATTCAGCACTGTGTTTGGCAGAGGAGAGGTAACGGTGGGCAAAACTGCACAAAGCTGGTCTCCTCCTTCATGGAGGGCAGGAAGAAGGAGGAAGTAAGTATGAATCATGTAAAAATAAGTATACGAGAAGGAGATCTATGGTGTTGTGTGAACAACCGTGGGAAGGGCCCGGCGTGAGTCAAATCTCACCTCTTCTTTTTTCTAACTTTATTATCTGGGTGACACTCAAACACGCTGAGAATCAGTTTTCTTAATTAATATCAGCCATGGCTTGTTGGATGAATTGGAATTTATCACAAAAGGTGCCTGGTAACTATGAGGAGGAGATGAGACCAGCTCAGCCCGCTAAAGGGGGAGGACAGGCCTTCCCTCCTCCATTTACCCCAGCTTTATTATTTACTTGCCTTACTTTCTGACTTCACTAGAATGAAAGAAAGACAGAGTTACTTTCTCTATATTAAATTTCATTTATCAAAGTCATCTTTGGCCTAGAAATGTGAGAAAAAATAATGTAGAACTATTTTAAGTTATAGTGTATTAAATGTATATTCTATACCAATCATTGTGTTGGGTATTTGCTAATTTTATCTTATTCAAAGATTAAAAGTCTATGAAGTGGGCATTACTATTTTATTTTTCCTAATTTGCTACAAGGAAGACATATCTTCACTTCAAGAAGTTAGCTGTGTAGTTATATTAGCTGAGTCTGAATACGGGTTGTTCTGCAAAGCCAATAGGATCTTCCTTCTTTCTCTGCTCCTACATTGCCTGGTCTTTGCCAGTGATTCCTTTGCTTTCTGCAATGATAGTTTGAGATCCTCCATCCTGATTTATTTATTTTTTTTCATCCCCCACATCCCTCTCTTTTGGCTAAGTCTGGCTTACTCTGGATAAGCCAGTATTCTGCTACTGCCTCCGTGCTCTGGCCGACCATGGGACAAAGATTGTTTTTTTAAATAAGTGGCTTTCTGGGAAATGGTGGCAACTCTGTTTAAAACTCTGAGATGGGGGTGGGAAATGGACAAACCCAGCTAACAAGATGATCTGTTTCTAATGTGGGAACAAAAATCAGTGCCATAAACGACAAAGGCAGGAAGGACATTCCAGTGGAAGAGAAAGAAAGCTAAATTGGAGAAGGATTTTGTGATCTCATTTACAGTCCAGCTTTTGGTGCAGGAAAAATAAGCATGCCTGTTTTATGTAATTCATTGCAAAAACAAACACAATACTGCTTTCCATGTCCACATAAATAAAATACTATCTGAACAAATTAGATTGTCAAAGCACGTGAGACACAAGTATTATAAATGTTGAAAGACATTAGAGTTAGGACTGGTAGTTGAAATAAGAATCATTTAAGACTTTTTTTGAGACAAATTCTTGCTAGGTAGCTCAGGCTGGCCTGCCTTGGACTTGCAATTCTCCTCACTCAGCCTCCTGAGTGCTTAAATTATAGCACTCATGTTGCCTGGCTTGTATGTCAACATTCTAATGGAAATTCAAGATTTTTAGAGCTCTTTAAATTTCAGACGTGTGTGTATACATGTAGGTTAACATCTCATTGTAACACAGAGCACTGACATAATTATTACACAGAAGGGATTTGTCACTGGTACTCAATAAATCTTTGTGGACAAAACTACCTGAGTTGGCCTCTTTCTTCATTAATTAATGGCCAAGGTGTAGTAATTTAGCATAGAGACTGGCTTACAGTCCAAAGCCACCTCAGACCAAATTCCTTCTCTGGTCCTGTGACCAAGGACACTGCACCAAGATGGGAGATTGTCCACTACAGTAAAGGAGCGGAGGTAGTGGGACATGGAACTCACCGATCAGAAGGAGCCCTGGGGGACAGGAGTTGCACACTGGACTGGAACCAGGGAGAGCCAGTTCAATTTTCCTTCTGAACGGAGAAATTTCCCAGTCCTCTTTCCACGCTCTAATCTTGGTGTGCTGGCAACTAGCTGTTTTAAGTGAAGACTTTTTCTATGTAAATGACTCAATATACTTTACTTGAGAAATAGAGTAGTTTCAGAAATACTAAGCACAGAAAAGTGATTATGTTTCTCAGAGGTGGACTTAAAGTTACGTGTTTATATGTTCTTGTGTGGTATGCCGTAGGAATTGGGCTTCTCTCTTGCACAATTACGGGATAACTTTAAGTAGAAGCTACCTGTGCATACTATGGCTTCATGTTTTTAAGATTATTAACATCATCCATCTTACTTGATCAATTAGAATACAGAGCCTAATACATAATTTTTATTTTCTTTACCTAGTATACTTCTAAGTTAAAAAAATGGATCCGTATAACTCACTTGTGACTTGAAAAGATATTTTCCCTCTTTGGAGTTTCAGAGCAGGAATCATATCACCTTGCCCAAAACGGAAGGACACCCCCTCCAAACCCTCTACCAGCACCCAAAGTGGAGCAAAGAAGACAAATTGACTAAAAAAACCCTTCCCCTTCCCATATACAATAGGACAAAATTCTAGAAACAAACAACAAAACATTACCTTGAGCTATGTAAGGAGTAGTTTCCTCTTTCGGAAGGCTACTTCTGGGTCGCGGTGTAGGGGCGGGAGGTCTGTTCATAATGAAAGATCGACTTTCTGTTTTTTTCTTTACACTTATACTCTCCAGTATCATGTCATAGTCATTACTGTCAATCTCAGCAAAACTGTACGGGTCTTCTACCTTCTTTTCTTGTTCTTTGGGTTCGTCTCTAACTTCTTGTCTTACAGCAGGATCACTCCAGGTTTGACTTCTTGCTGTTGAGCCGTCTACCTCTTTCCCTGCTTGTGAAATATTTACATTGTGTTTACTCTTCAATTATGTGTGAGGTCATTGGTGCCTACCTGCTACCTGCTTGAGTTTATCACAGCAGCTTAATCGAGTACCACAAATACCAATATAAAGGTCCTGTCTCTGGAAAAATAGTATATATTACCTCACAAATTCCAAAAGATAAGAGAGCTGTGTAATTTACTAACAAAACTTCCAGTAGTTTTTGTAAATTTTGTCAGGACAAACTCTCTGACATGGGTTTCTCTGAAAACATATAAATATTTTCCACATCTTATCTTTATATATATGTGAAGTATCAGAAACTCAAGCTATATGTGCAAATCCTTAAAAGTTGCTTTTTCAAGCATTATAGTACTCTTAGATTTTTTTTCATTCGTTTGTTATACCTTTTGTATTTCCTGCTCTGGAAATTCTGCCTAAAACTCCATTTCCTGACAATAATAGGGGTAAATAGTCACAGGCCCCACTACTTGTTTTCTTGGAGGTTGGTTTCTGGCTACAACAAACTGACCTTCAAAAATGCAATTCAATTTTTACAAGTCACTATAAAAATTTGGGTTCATGTTATAAAAAAGAGGACATATAATTAATGTCTGGACCATTAATTTATGTGAAAAGAGTAAAAGATTTCAGTCAAATCTTTACAAACTTTCATAAGAATATGCTATTTTAGCAACACAATAGTTATTTAGAAACCAAAGGTGTAAAATTCTTGGAGTAATGAATAACTTGAAAAGACTTCACTCCCTCTCTAGTGGACCACCACGGGGCAGTTGTGTGTGTTTTGATTTTCTTATTCTTTTACCAATTTGCCTTTATTTGATCCCCAAAATTATTTACTTTACTTCTGGGGATTTTAGTGGAAAACTTAGAAGCTCTAAGAAAAGGCGAATAGTAGAGCAGTGTGAAAGAGTATTATTTTAAGAAGATTTAACAATTGTTCTGGGCAGACTTGCGAGAAGAGACCAAGGAATCTTCTGACAGTTTCTCACCTTACTGCTTCGGATAATCCAACCTGAGAGGCACTCACCCAGCGCCTAGGGCCCAGTGCTACCCGCACGACTTCCATCTTCAAAACCACGAACAGTACGGTTCTGAAACGCTCCTCTCGTGACTCCTGTCTCCTTGACAGCATCACAGTGAAACCTCACGATTGTGTGGGAACTGCTTTCACAGCACCACACTTCTACCAGAATGTGTCAGCCGTCTTTACTTTGACGGCCCCACTTCCCCAGCTGTTAACTCTTTCGGTTTCCTACCCACCACTTCCCCCAGTTCTTTCTGAAGTTGGGCTTAAACTGACAGGCCTGCCCCACCAGGCCCGGCGCGGACCCTGGATCCCAACACGCGTCGTGCGCCGCACGCTGAGTGAACCTTCCCGCCGCGTTTCCGTCAGTGTTCGCCACTCACCAGGGCCCGGCCGGGGCGGCGGGGCCGGCGGTCTGCGGCCCACGCGAGGCGGCTGGGCGCTGACCTCGGGATTGATCCCCTCGGGGATGGACGCGTACAAGTCCTCGTCTTCGGGCTCCGGGGGGCCCTCGCCACCTGTGCGCTGCCTGGGCATGATGCGGCTCGCTCCTTGGAAGCCCGGGCACTCGGTGGCTGCGTGGGAGGGACACGGTGTCACCTGCTGCCACGTGACTGCTTTGCACAGACATCGTAGCACTGCTGAGAAAACTTCGATGACCTGATACAGTGGAAAGTTGTCAACACACGACTTTTCCTGAGTCGACAGTTCGGTGATTTCAAAATATTTACCCACCGAATGGTCGAAGTCACACTGACCCTGTGTCTTGCTACACGCACACACGTGCGTCTGTGTAATGATATTCTAGGGTTAGTGCCGGTGGCTTCGGGTGTGTGATGATGTTGTGAAGACGTTTTATTTGAAAAGAGTATGGCTGACCCCGTGAAAGTAGTGATTAGTGAGGGATAGGTAAAGAAAAAGATGTTGCCTGGTTTGTAAATAATAAACTCAAGTGAACCAATGACCCTTAAGTTTATTATTTATGCTACATTAATTTTACTGTAGATAGTATAATTATTTTATAATGTACTATAATACATCGACTATGGAAAGTGCACTCATTTTTGAAAATATGACTTAGGAAAAATGTTAGTGAATTTTGGTGGGGAAGGCTTCTAAATCGTCCATGGTATTCAGGTATTTCCAAAGCTCAGTTTTCTCCTCTATAAAACGCATTCTATCTTGAAATTTAACTCAATGATTCAAATTCCTTCCACTTTAAAAATCATGCCATGATTTGATTTTATGTTATACACAATAAATATTTTTTAGCCACTCAGGAAGAGCACAGAAAAAATATTAGAATGTAATAACTTCAAATTAAAAAAAAAGCCTTTACTAAAATTTCTTCTTAAAAAATCTCTAAATGGAGTAAAAAATTTGATAAGCTTTTGGAGCTTCCAAATAGACTCTGTAACTCCTATAACAGACTTTAGGTAAGTTGTCATTATTTTTGATCCAATAATTATTATATTACTGCCAAAGTAAAATATTGCTTAAAAAGTCAAGTAGTGGAGTGCATAGCAAAGAGACTTTTTTTAAAAATTAAGAATTATACTTTACACATTTTAAAGCAATAGGAGAAGAATTAATCATCTGGAAAAATCACTCCCATGGCGATGGTCCATATTGTCACATGGACTTGATGGACTTGCACATTCTTTTCTTTTTCTTTTCATTCACGTGTGACAAAGAAAGATCCAGCTTCTTGTAGTAGAACTGAAGCGAGGCTCTTCATTGCCAGCCTGGGCGGAGTGGAACGACCCAGCTGCCCATCCACGCTTCATCTGCCTTCCTACTTCTAACCCCCAAACACTGAGTCTGTTACGAAGTTGTCCCTAGGGATGTTGATGGGGTGCACGGCCACATGGCTGGGAAGAAATATGGGTACTTCACTATTTCTGTCTGGACAAATCAGTCATCCACTGCGAATCACATTCATTCTATCAAAAATTACTCATAGGTCAATTAATCAGCACTTCCAAGATGCCTGTGAAACACGGAGTCATGCCTGGGAAGCTGAGGTCAGTGGGTCAGTGGGGTTCAGCACACTTCAGAGTAATGGCGGTGCCAGTGGAGACCTGCTGACTAGGGCATTGGGTACTTCATCCCTCTCCTGTGACAGTCGGAGGGCTGAGCCCAGACACACAGCTTCATATATGAGAGAGTTTTTGATTCCAGGCTGTAGAAATAACATTTCCCCACAAACTACTGAAAGAATATTTTCTTATTATAGATAATTCTTTTGAGAGTTAAATATTATTATAAGTATGTTATTAGTATCAACAATGGCCTGTGTCATAACTTTTATTATTAAAATGGCCATACATGTGCCCTTAAAACTTGAAACACTGTTTCAATATTTAGTGTCTGTGTGGCTGTGTTTTGCAGCAATGTTTGAAAGCATTCACTGATTTTGCCCAAGTGCACTAGTGGAGAATTGCATCACATTTTATTTGGTGTGCATGTTAGCCTGTCATTTCAAAAACTCATGATCAATAGTGCTTAACTGATATTTTATTATGTGCTTCTCTGCGTACTAGGGATATGACCAGAGGAGTGATGAAATGAGCCCAAATCTCTTCACATGTATAATTTAGAGGAAGGCAACAGACCAGATAAATAAAATAGGATGGCAAATAATGCTAGATTAAATGAAGAAAATGGCAGGGAGAGGGCAAGGAGCGCAGTGGTTGGACAGGGGGTCAGGATATGAAAGAAGTGGTTGAAACAGACATAGGGAGAAAGACTATCGAGGGGGAGCAAACACCTGGAGGCCAAAGGATGCTTGGTGTTTGTTTTCCTACTTCTAATCCCAAAGCACTGAGCGTTATGAAGTCACCCCTAGAGATGTTGATGACGGCATGACTGGGAAGAAATGTGGGTGTCACTGTGGCCTTAAGCAAGCAAGACAATGGTCAGAGATAGACTCAGAAATACTGACCTGGGGTCTTGCACGTGATGGGAAAGTTTATGGATGAACAGGCAAGGTGATGGGAGCTCTGAAGCAGCCCAGTGACGGGTCCGTCACGAGGCCCAAAGTGTGAGAGGTGGGCAATGCTGTTTCAGAGCCTTTTTGTATTATTTGTTTGTTTGGGACCAGAGATCAAACTCATGGCTATATCTTCAGTCTTTTAAAAAATTCTATTTTATTTTGATTTTGAAACAAGGTCTTACTAAATTGCTAAGTTGTCTAAGCTGGCCTTGAACTTGAGATCCTGCTGCCGCATCCTCACAGCAGTTGGGATTAAGTGTATGTACCACAGGGCCCACTGCATTTTTTAATAGTACTAGGGACCTGATATTCTGGACTGGATGATGCCATATTGTGATACCTAGTAGAATTTTTGATGTCTCTACCCATTAAATACCAGAAGCTAACCTCCTTCTCTGAATCGTGTTAATAATAATAATAAAAATAATATCTCCATATGTTGAGGCAAGGTGCGGGGGGGATGGTCAATAACTCTCCATCCAGAACCACCACGGTACTGCACAAACTTAGGAGATAGCAGACGACCTCGTGAACTGAGATAAACGACAACAGAAAGCATGAGACTGTTGAAAGCCAGGAGTGTCTAAAGGTACAGCTGATAGCATTGTCTAATCGATTGGATACAGGGTAGGAGCGCAATAGGACTAAGAGTGACCTCCAGGATTTCAGAATGGCTTGAATCAAAGAAGAAAGAAGAAATTCAAGAAAGAGTTTCATTTGCTAAGATAAGGTTGTTTGTAGGCAGAGAAATTTGGGAGTGGCAGGATCTGTGTTTTCAGAAATGCTGAATATGAGATGTCCATTAGAAATGCAGGTAAAGACATTGAGCAAGCCTTTGCATGTTAATGGGACCTTGGCACAAACATGTTGGAGCACCTGGACTGACCCTTCTGACATGAGAACACGGAGCAGTTGTCACAGCAAGGACAGCCTTCAACAGGGTCCAGTTTGAACTTCTACCTACTAGCCGAGGAAACTAAGGTCTATGAAGAATGTGATTATGCTTTCAGAAGCAGACAAATTTGAAAAACTACGGTGATCAAATGCAATAAAAATATCTAATAAGTATGACCTGCATTTTTTTCTGGGTGGTCAAACCAGTGCTAAATTTTAAAACTTGAATTTATTAAAAGTACTTAAATTAGAAAATATAGTAGCAACTCCACTATACTATAAATTAAAAGTCATTGAGTTAAATACCTTTCAACATCTTCAGTTGTACTTATCCATTACAAAATCATAATATAAAAGACACACATATAGAGACAGAGCTCTGTCTATGTATGTATGTACCAATCAGTCAATCAATCGATGTATCTATCTATCTATCTATCATCTGTCAGTGTATTTGTAACATGTAGGGAAACTTACAGGGAGAATTTGCAGAAGACAAGACACGATTCTCTTCAGAGTCACTTTTTTCTTCATTATTTCTGAAAATTTCTTGGATCTAAAAAAAGACATAATTTTTAATAATTCATTCTAATCTCAAATCTTCACTTGGTTCCTATAGAAATAAGAAATAGTTTTAAAGTTTTGTTAAATGTTTTCATTCTATTATACAGCAACTCCCAGTTGGGCGTTCATTTACAGTCTCTGAAACATGAAGCCTACAATTGTATTTAATGACATAGTGTACTGCAGGAGTGAGGAAATAGAACATTTCTGATAAACAGTAAGTTGATTTAAAAATGAAAATTAGGTGTAAGAGAGAACACCCGAGTCATATTAAACATAGCTATTCTCTTAAAACCTGTGAGCTTTGCTTCCTTTTCACATTCCTGTATTTTTTTTAACTTATTACAAAAGATACTCTTAATTATATCAAGCATTATGGTACAATGAAATTGTATTGACCTGGCTGACTAAAACTAAAGTCAAATTTTGTTAACAGGAGCTGCAAGTGATTATTCAATGACTATTCAAATAATTTCTGTTTTTGTTAATAAAATTGACTAAAACTATTAGGCCATTTGCCCTACTTTAGAAACATCCATATTATGTATTTTAAAATTTATCATACTTTTATTATGAGGTTATTTTATCTACACATTGATTTTATCAGCTTGGCTTATCTACTTCAACCAATGGGAGCCTAATGGCATTTATTCACTTTGTTTTGCTTTAGTTTTAAAAAATGTATTGTTACAAAAAAGCACCATAGTCCCTAACTTATAGTGAAATCTGGAAAAAAAAAACTCCTTTGCTTTTCTTTTTTAGTGAGTCTGATTGATTCAATAATTCAGTTTATACTTCAACCTTGGTTTCTCTTTGGTGACTTCTGCAAAACATTGACATCAAAGTTGAATATTTTGAGTAGAGAGCTTGCATGTTGAACAATAGTAGCATGTTTTGATATAAGATCATTGTTTAAGATAGCTATCCTTTTTAAAAAAATGAATCTAATCTGTACATTTTATAAGGTAGATCAAACACGTATTTTAGGAGTCAATAGAACCCTCAAAATTGTATAAAGGAGTGTTTTTACTAGTAGAAGATCTGCAATTGTTTTCACAGATTTATAGGAATTGAAAAATTCCCATATATTTTCCCCTAGTTTAGGTATTATAAGTTTAAATTAATGCAAATTAATAAGACATTGGACTAATGTATAAATATATGTGTGTGCACTGAATTAAAAATCTAAAAGAGTTATTTTTATGTCATAAATTAGGCCACGTGACATTTCTACAAAGAACAAACAACTCAAATCCCAGAATGTTTAAGAGCAACCTGCTTCCAAAAAATTTTTAATAGCCTAGTTAACTAATTTTAGTATTTCCAAAGTCATGATGTACAATTCATATTTTGTATAATTTAGGCCAACACAGAGACCTGTTTTCTTAGAAATGAAACCATCTTCAGAAATATTTACACTAGAAAAGTCCTTATACTTTCAATCACATTTTAAAATATGCTCCCTGGGTGTGGTGGCCCATGCCTATAACATCAGAATTTGGGAGGCTGAGGCAAGAGGATCAGGATCTCAAGGTCAATGTGAGTTAAATAGAAAATCATCGCTTCAAAACTGCGTCTCCTCTCACACCCAAAAGAAAAACATGCTAGCTCTAATTCTCATGGCATTCTGACATGTAACCACTTTTATACTCAACTATGTGATGTAGTGGGCAGAATATGGACTTTGAAGTCAATTTAAGAGCAAATTACAGATTTATAAATTATTAGCTGTATAATACTGGGTAAGATACTTAACTCCAAACTTCAATACTCTATCCTGTGCAATGTGGATATATATGTCATCTGTTTGCTGGGAGGGCTAAATCAGAGTGATGTGAGAAGAACTCATATTTCTTTACCATACCGTAAGTGCTCAGAAATTGTAGTTTGCACATTAGAATTCTCTTCTTCATATAAAATATAAGTCCATAAAAAGTTTCTGATTGAACTTAATATGTGCTGAATATATTTTAGTACAAGAAGTAAGTTAAAATTAAAAGTCATAATTCTGCCTGCCAGAAGTGTTACTTTTGCAGGTGGGCAAGATGACGCACACCTGTAATCCCAGCATTCCGCGAGGCTGAGGCAGAGGACTGCAAGGTTAAGCCCGGCTTCAGCAGCTGAGGAATGTAGGGAGACTAACTTAGAAATAAATCATAATTTTCTTGGGAGAAATATTTATTTTACTGTAACAAACTCTTCTTACAGGTGAAATACAGCATTAAAATCTGATCAAATAATTAGGGCACAGGGCTTGGTTTTGGGGCACAGGACTTGGTTTAAAAATCTCTCTTGACACTCCTTGTTCTTCCTGCTGTTCAGATGAAAGATCAAGATTAAGTGGTAAAATGTGTTATCTAAACACATGGAATAGCTGGACCTGAGTCTCCTTTGCTGCACACATTTAATGAAATTGAACATTCAACTATTATCAAAGATAAACTAAAAACTGAATTTCTTGTTCACTGAGATATATAAGAAACACTCCACATTGCCATGGCATCTGGTCCTGTACAGACTGAATGTAATATTCTGATTTTTGAATTAAAATAATTTTCACATTGCAATTGCTTTCCAAAATGTTTCATGAGATTTTAAAGAGACCGTAATTGTCCCCACTCTTGTCCAACTTTTCACTGACTTGATTATAAGTGATGTTTATCAATGTTTAAAGTACATAGAATAAGAAGACAAATAGGCCTTTGAAAAATTACAGATGGAACCTATGGATATTTTTGCATCCAAATGAACATATGAGGACAATAATACGAACTACTCTAATGAAACAACAGAGGTCCTTTTTACCAAATATTAAGCATAATCTTAACATCAAATCGTTTATTAACAGCAAACGTAGGTCCTCAAAGATAAAATTTGAAAGGAATATTGTAGAAGTGTAAAATCTTAGCTCAAATTGGATCTTATGATTTTTTTTACCCCTAAGTCCATCTAGAAATATGGTCTAAATGCAGATTCACATAATTTTCTAGGAATGTTTCCTTTAATATTGTAGACAGTAGAATAAAGTGCAAAAACGGAACAAGAATTCCATCCACGATGGGAGAAGAGTGAAGAATAAAGTAACGTGGAATGTTAAACTCAGGGGGAAAGACTGAACATTTTGTTAGCGTAGATACATGCTTTTTACCTAAGTATGTAAGCTTCATTTTTAAAGATAGAATCTTCTTTTTTTAATAGAAAATTACAATAAAAAGAGGCTTTTGCCAAGTGAGTAAAGCCCATTCTACACACGGGAAATTTAGTTTTCTAATTGTGAACAACAAGGAGAATCTGGTGAAGGGAGAAAAAATAGATGCCCAGAAGATAAGTGATGATTTCATCTCTTACTTCTAAGTAGCGAAAGAAATAACCACATTGAGATGCAAGTCCTCAAGATTAGAAAACAGAGCTCCATCGTGATTATGGAGAGACGGCCGCTGCAAATGGCACATTTCAGACAAAATGCCAGGCACTTTAAGCTTAAAGGAGAAGATATCCAGCTCTAAGGCAGAAATGGCATGGTGGAGGGGAACTGTTCACAGATGGTGACCAGGAAGCAGAGAGAAAAGGGGAGAAGCAGGGACCTGAGTACACCCTTCTGGATCATGCCCTTTCCCATCAGGCTCCACCACTGAACGTGAAACTTCTAAAGGACATATTAGTTCTAAGATATAATACCAAGGACAAATGGTAGTTTCATGCCTGAGTTCATGGAAAGGAAGAAACAACAGCCATACTGAGACTCAGTCCCTCAAATTTAGGAAAACTGGGTTGTAGTCAGAATAGGTAAGGCCACTTTCTGTACAGGCTTGGATTTCCAGCACAGCCGCTGCTGCCTCAGAGTCTCTGGTTCTGAGATGTTTTCACCTGAGACTCTTTTGTCCAGTGGCCTGAGATGGTGACCTGTGGGACTATCCACTAATGATAGCTTTTGGCCTTATTCTCTGCAGTGATGCAGCTCTAACTGCAATTTGAAATGCACTTGTCCTTGAAACTTACGTTCTAGACTCATTTAACAATATTTGGGGTGTGTGTGTGTGTGTGTGTGTGTGTGTGTGGTATGTGTCTGGTACTAGGGATTAATTGAATCCAGGGCTATCACATACTCTGAACTATATTCTAGCCCTTTCATTTTTTATTTTGAGACAAGTTCTTGCCAAAGTGCCTAGGCTGGGTTTGAATTTGCAGTCCTCCTGCCTCAGCCTTCCAGAGTGTTGGGATTATAGTACACATGCACCAGCATATGTGCATAATGTCTGTCTTCTTCTACCAGAGTTCTGGCTGTATCTGTGAGATGCCAGCTTCTTTACACGGCTGTGTGCTTGACTTGACTTGAGCACTTTGTCAGTAAAATGGAAATGTTAAAATTAAAATTCACTTTGTTAGGGTTGTAATAGCTAATGTGAAAAATAGCTATTTTTATTTAAGATTATGGAATCTCAGTGCAAATATATTTGCAAAATGCTGATAAGTAGTTGATTCTGCCTTTATATGCTGACAAAAGATAAAAGCAATGTGTCATGCTGAATATCTAATAATTTAGATATAGTTTCAAGCAGACTTTATTTTTAGATGTAATTTATGATCTTAGACTGCCTAATGCTTTTCATAAAATGGCTTTTCCCAAGTTCTATCCTTGTCCACCCTCTTGTTTCACAGAAGGTGTCCTTCGTGGGCCCACTGATTCACTCCACTGCACTTAATTCAAATGGCCAGCCTTCTCGTTCCTGCAACTCTGAGCTTCCTGAGGTCTAGCTTCCTGCATTTAGGAGAAAAAGGAAAAAATAAAACAAAACAAAAACAAAGATAAACAAACCAACAAAACCCTAGAAGTCACAGGAGCACAGAGGAAAAATTGGAACTATATCAGAAAAGTTAAGAGGGGAGGTTTCAAGTTGGTCACAGTGAGACATGCTGCAACAAGTGTTAAGTAAAGGTCCGAATATACGGTGTTTCAAATCTGTCAATTTTTCCTATGTAAGGCAAATTTTGGGGAAGCCTTGTACATTGAGTTCAGTGCCTGCATAATTCTTCCTCAGAGCATTAGTCATACCTCAAATATTAGGACAAATTCTTTGTGAAAATTTTAAATTCTATTTTATATTTTTAATTTTAAATGTATGGTGACCTGAAAGACACCCTGTAGCTTATGTTCTAGCTGGGCTCTTGGTGAGGAGAACTACAACAGAATTGTATGACTTCATACTAGGATGAAAAGTCCTTAAATGTTAGCTGAGGGTAAAGGGTTGAAGACCTCACATATAGTTTTCTTTTGGGAATAATAATGTGAAGAAAGAACATAGGGAAAATACGCTCAAGATTTTTTTTTTTTCAGACAAGTTAAAGATATGAGAGAAAGATGCTTCATTATGGCCAGGCTGCAGAGGTGCAAGGTGCTCACGCCCACAACACCTCCTACGACACGAGGTATAATGCGCAGTAATGGAAATGGAATAGGACTAATAATGTAGATAGGGTAGAGTGAAACATGATTTAAAAATATGAATATACTTGAAAAATGCTCTCAGAACGTGCAATCATTTCCACTGAGTAGAATGAACAGGAAATTTCACAGAGTAGGTGGTATTCAAGCGGAGTCTAAAAGGATAAGTAGGGTTTTAATCTGCAAAGAGAGGGAGGAAGAAAATTATTGGCCAATGGGCGGGCATGGCAGAAACTCAGCAGGAAGGCATGGTAAATGGTTTAAGTTAGTTTGATTAGGTTGCATGGAGGGGGATATTAGGTTGTGAAGATATGATGGCACATTAAACCTTTATAACGTTTTAAATGCTTTTGAGTATGCAATTATTCCCTAAGAAGTGGAAAATTATATGTTCCTGCTTGAAACTTAGAAAATGAATTCTAGTGACATTGAGTAAGAGGAAGAAAAGGCTCTTTTTAGTAGCAAGGTGAAGCATAATGAGAACCGATGAAAGAAAAATATTTATTCGGGAAAGAAGACATAAGAAACTCCAGGAAATAGTAGCTCTAAATGTTTAGAGCTTAGGTATTAAAGGCTGGAGGAAGGAAGTCAAATATGATCAGCGAAGTTGCCACCCTTCAATAGCTGGTGGCCAGCTCTAATGTTCGGCATTCCCTTCAGACACTCCTCCAAAGAATTGTTCTCATTTTCGGATGAGGCCACTGATTAACAACATCTTTTCTGTGCAGTTTAAGATGGCAATCTGAGGTCAAGAAAGAAAATTTACATCCTTAAGTAACTTTTAATTGCTTCCTGGAACACTTGAAAGCACATTTGAAGGCGGTATGTGATTACGAAAGAGTGGGATTCCCATTTATTTGGGAGGCTAAGAAATTTACTAACTTGGGAAAACAGAAAGCCGTTTTATGGAGCCCAGAGGAAGTATTAATTTGATCTATAAGACCAGTAGCCATGAAACAGGCTGATGGGATTGAACTGCAGAATAATCAGTACAAATTAGAGCCGTGAAGATACTGAACATGTGCTTAGACGTAATCAACTGAACACCAAGGTATAATTTGCATTGTTAAAACACTACTATATTATTTTCTAGGAAATAAAAATTTTACAAACAAGCTTGCCATGAAATTACATGCATCAGCTGGACGTTGGGCACTTACGAACTGTATTCTGAAAACAAGAGCCCACAGCTCCGTTATCCTCAGAAATGACCTTCCAAGGTGAGACAAGGGAAAGAAAGACATTCATAAGAGACAACAAGAGAGACAGGAAATCTCAGATATCATCACAAGGGTATAATCAGGGAAGTCAAGGTTAAAGGTCAGAAGCTGGCAACCGTTCTTAATTAACATCCCTTGGTTTCAGAAAAGGTATTCAGAACTCAGTCAAAAGGTCCTAAGAATAATAATGAATTTCTGGTACAAATGACATAATCTAAACCAGCAACAGCTGAGACCAGGAAAATTCTTGGGATGCTACCCAGTGTTTTGAAGCATAATTATTAGCATCAACATTGGTCCATCAGTCAATATATATACTTAAGTGACTTCTCTGTAGACAGTATTGTATTACTGGGCAAGTTTCCAATCATACAGAAAGCATGTAACATACAATATACTCTCAGTGCTGAATATTTAGCTGGGTTCAAAGTAAAGCTCACTAAAAAATTATTATTCTTTGTTCAGTTTGACTATAGAGGGCAATAAAGACAAGAATACGATCATTCTAGACAGAATAAGTAGCAATGGGTTTTGAAGGATGAGCCGTATTTGAGAGAAATACCCTTAATCTGGTTCTAGCAGTGAAGCACACTGAAATACCTAATAGATAAACGTAGACAGTGAATGAATTGGGGGAAGGGAAAAGAATGTGGATATCTTCTCATTTATCTAGAAGAAGACCTTGGAACTGTAGTCAAACGGATGTGGTGTCAGTAAAAGCAAGTTTGAGTTAGGCCATACTCAGAAGGCCAAGAGCAAGGACAGCCACTCATGCAGGCAGCAGACATTTGGGAGAACGTGAATTTCCATAGAAAGAATGAAGGCAACATTTGCTTCCTATGCTTTAGTTGTGGGGAGCCGGAAATATCTCCTCATGATGATGAAGCTGATGAATGATGGGAACTGGCTTTGCTAATGAATTTCCTACCTATATAAGTGCAGATCGTGTAGGTTAAGAGTTTGTAAACAGAATTGAATTCAGATCTTTCCCTTCAATTTACTTTGTACATTAGCTTAAGCAAATTCCTCTTTCTTTTGGCTTCTTGAGATGCCAAAATTAGTTTAAACGTGTATCTATGGTTTGGGTCTGACGTGTCCCCCAGAAGCCTCATGTAGTTGGAACCATGTGTTCTTGGGAAGTGGAGCCTGGCTGGAAGGGGAGGATGATCAGGGCTTTATCTGAAAGGGTTGTGCCAACTTGCTGACATGGGCAAATTATTGTTATTGTTATTGTTATTGTGTTACTGTTTGTGTGTCATTGACTTGTGGGCCAGAAAATGGGGGAAGGGCACCCAACATGGGTGTGTGGAGAGGCTCAACTAGCAGCCTGAGTTAAGCAAAGGAAGGAAGAAGAAACATTGTTAAATCTTTTTTTCCTGGGCAAGCTCTGGCCTTGCCTGAGTCTCCAGACTCTGTTGGTTCCCGCTTCACTTGGCTCCTGTCTGCAGTGGAGGAGCAGCTCTGCAGCTCTGCACCTCTGCTATGTGCTTCCATTGCTGCCAGCTGCTATGAATGGACTCTGTGAGACCTTAGGAAACTGTGAACTAAATAAATCATTTCTCTCTTTTGTTGTGGATATTGGGTATTCTGTTACAGCAATGAAAAGTTACTAAGACATTTACCTTACCTTACAGGGTTGCTGAGAAAATGACAGTGAGACTTACCAAGTACTTAGCATTGATCAGAGCACATGGGAAACACTCAACAACTGTCATCTCTATTATCTCCATTAAATAATTATTTTATTATAGAATTATTTTATGTCTTTATATTACTAACATATTCCATTATAAGGGTGAATAAAGATCAATTGTGTTCAACTTGAAATATAATAAGTGAAAATAAAGACCTCCAAATTTTTAAAAGATTAAAAAGGAAGACTTCGTCCTTTTTGTTTTGTAGCTTGCTATCATTAAAAGAATTCCCGTTTTTAAGAACAAGACATATTAGTACAGATGCAATAGGTAACTGAGCCACTTAAACCAGCAGAAGCTAAAACAGAGTCCCCACGCTTGGCTGTGTAGTCTGTGCGCTGAGATGTCCCTGGCTACCACCCCGAGACTGTCAGATCCAAGGGGATCTGAGAGCTGAACTTCAGCAAGCCTGGGGTGGCTTCAACTTGTTCTACAAGGTATTGCATTCCCAACAGCCTCTGTTTGATTTTACATTGTTGCTCTTGCTTGTTTAGGTTAAAACTAATTTGCTTTCTTTCAGCATAAAATGATTTTGAAGGAAGACAGGTGATACTCTCAATGGTGTTTCAGCCACAAATGCCAAGAGTAGGGAGGTGAAGTTGGCCATGGATGGGATAAAAAGCACACATACAAATAGGCCAGGATATATGAAAGAACCAGGCTAACGACATAAACCTGTCATCGCTGCATTCAGAGCCAAACTGTAGTTTTCTTGCCCTATAACATGAATAAGGGAATATACGAGACAGTAGCACAAAATCTACCCCTGAGCATCCTAAAATCTAGACATCCGTTTTAGTTTGAAAACTCAATCACAAGTTAATAAAGATCTACAGAGGAAATACAAAATATCAGTGTTATAAATATCACAGCTATCAGTTATAAATATCAGAGTTATAAATCATTGTTCTGTTTAAATTCTCACACCAAAACAAACTTTTATTAATGAAGCAGTAAGCTTGGAGGTAAACTAAATGGTAACTAAAAAGGGGGTGGATTTCTGTTTCTAAATTGGCAGGCTGAGAGTCAGAGAGAAGAAAGCATCAAGTTTCATGTTTATGGTGTTGACTAATCCTGAGTCAATACTCTTGGCTTTGTTGTTGTTGTTGTTGTTCTGACCCTTCCACAATTTGAGTGCGGACCAATGAAAAAAGAAGCTTAAAAGAAAAAAAAAAAACCAAGCAAAACGAGAGAAGGCTGGTGTTGTCATCACAGATCAGATGATAGACACTTCATTTATCTGAAATCAGAGGGCAGGTGGATCTGAAATCCAAGCCAGAAGCGAATGTAAAATAGACCTAGCAATTTCCCTGCAAAAATTATACTCTTCAGGGACGAGGTAATAAGCATTATTTGACAAATGAAACAAAAGATCTTTTAGGTTTCCATTACAACTATCAGCAAATAAGGGTTATTTGACAAATTAAACAAAAAGATTCTTAAATCCTATGTTGCTGCAAATCTATGCAGGAGGTATTTATGTGGCCAGGATAATCCCTACCTTCCAAATACCGAATGAGAAGAGTCGATTGCTACTGACTAAAGTGTCTAAAATATGGAGGATTAGCAAACGGAGGAGGGGAACCATCAGTTAGGGATGACATGGTGGGAGAGTAACATTTCTGGTGGGAAAGCAGGTGACACCTCAGAAAGGCCATTTCCATGGGTGAAATTGCAACAGGTAAAAGTATACAAATGTGCTTTCATGGGTAGGCTGGCTATCCTACCCACGAATCTGTCCCATAGCCAAGATGAGAAGGTATCGCTGTCGATGTTTGTAAACACTGTACACTAAGCCCTATTCTGCTTGACTTTGTAGCTGAGAACTGCAAATCTGCTGGTGATGAAGTGGAGGCTTAGCGTCTTAAAACTTGAAGAGATTTACTAGACAGATTTCAGCCACTGGTGAAAATAATTCCTAATCTTCATAGTCATAGCTTAAAAGAAATCAGGACTGCTCTGATGGAAATATCCATTTTAATCTGGAAGCAAATCCCATGAGTGTGTAATTTTATATGAAGTTTAAATAAATTTACCTAATGTAGTCTACTTTAGCTGAAGCTTTTCAAAAGGGCTTTTTTTTTGGTTTTGTTTTAGATATAGACAGCTGTTTACTTCCAGAAGGCAGGATCATGTGTTTGATGGAAGGATGAGTTCACAAAGGGCTACAGAAAAACTTAAGAGTCTCTTTAAATTAAAACAAAATTTGCATGTGAATAGAATATTTAATGTTATCCATTTTGTTTGAAAGTGTCTTTGAGACTGTGTAAAATTCTACAGAAACTAACAACAGCTTAGAACATATAAAGGTAATATTGAAATGTGGGTCTGGTTTTGTGACATCACATTTGTCTAAACAGTTGAACAGTTTTACATTGTTAAGGACTGTGTAATTGAAACAGTAAGATAAGGATGGAGTTATATTACCCGGGATTTGCATTTATTAGCTGCAGAACCAACTGAATGAATAAAAAATTATACTCTGTATTTGAGGACATTTAAAAGTTTTATAAAATATGTCTTATTATAAAATTAAACTGCTTTTTTATTAAAGCAATATCAACCTACTATAAGAAAATTCAATCACTAAATAATTGAAATAATGGTAAAGGAGATTGATTTTTATTCACTTAGTTAAAGGCATATGTTGACAGCCTACTAAGTATTAGAAGGTAGTTTAGGCCCTAAAATAAAAATTTAAAATGCTCTTAGAAAACATATTATATATATATACACATCACATATGGTTAATATAATCATAGTATTATTAATAACATGTAACTTTTTATGTACCAGACATTTCATTCTGTACTTCCACAAATTTACTTGATTCTTAGAATGTTTATGGGTTAACAATTGAAATTCTTATTAAATGAATGAAAAACTAGACACCAAGGGGTTAAGCAGCTTTGCTTAAGACAAGAGAAACAAGACGTGGTCCTCCAAGCAGTAAAGGACCAGAGTAAATGTAAGACCAATCAACCTGGACGCCAACAGTCCACGGAGAAGCAGCTCACACCGGATGTGCTAGAGGCCCACCGCCCGGGGAGACGGCATTTGGGACAAGCAGAAAGATGATAAAGGGCTGAAAATCAGAGCCAGAGGCAGAGGAAGAGCATCCTGGTCGGGAAACAGCACGGTCTAAAGGAGACGTGGGAGTGGGGCCACAGGCCACCTGTGAGAAGCAGTGTGCCCAGGGCACGCCCCACTGCGTGATTAGTCTTCCTGGATTCTCCTCACGTCGCAGCAGTTTGGCGAGGCAGTGGAGTCAGGCTGTCTGTCAAAGCTGCCTATAAAGTGCCCAGGAGATAAGTACTGTCCTGGCTATTGTCTGAGAGCGGAGGGGGGGGGGGGGGGGACACGGGGACACACAGAAAGTCCTCTCTCACTTCCCAAGCAGGAGATGGAAATCACGCCCAGGGAGGAGGATCGGGCTAGGGGCTAAGGGGCGCAGGCCCGCTCCAGGGGGGAAGCCCTGGGCCTCCCCGTGCACTCTCACCGCGGTCCCTGCTTGCCATAGCTTCAGGGAAGCAAAAGTATGTGCTGGTTTTTCCTCTGGCTTGGATACAAATACCAGGAAAGCACCTTGTGCTTTTTTCTGTTCTGTGAAATTAAAAAAAATAAATGGCTGAGTGGAGATATGTACAATAAATGTTGCTTCGGACCCAGCTTAAAAATTTGTAAGATAAAAATGCTACAAGTAAGAGCATATGGGTTTCAGAGTAATATAGTTTGATAACTTAAGGTGCTGTGACCCCCCTGGCGGCCCAGAACTACAAAATAAGTCTGGCTATTCCTTCTAATTTCGCCTCCAGCAATGTGCAAAATTACCTGTTACTGCACATATTACGGAAGGAATAGCAGGTAGAGAAGAGTTATTTTTTAAAATGATTTGTTCTGTGTTCCTTAGTTGAAGTAAGTTTCTCAAATTAGTGTTTTAGCCACAGCCCTGTTCTTAGCTACATGTGCTGTGTAGCTAGAAGCACTAACCTCTCCATTTTATTGTCAAATGGAACATATAGATTCCATGATTTTAAAGGACCTTGATTCCCTGACTTCATAAAGCAATTAGTTGTTTTCAAAGCATTTTCCCACTTATCACGGTCCTCATATCCATCCTGCAAGATGGGCAGATGGACAACGTTATTGAAAGAGCCCATGATGGCTTGTCTACAGTTCAGTTACGGAAGCCGCGATCCAATGTAGGTTAACCTAGGGGCTCATGGCTGTAGATTCAACTCCGGTGTCCCTTCCACTCCAACCCAGTGCTTCCTTTTCCTGCCCATACCATCTCTGCCACAGACAGGTCACTCAAAATTGATCTAGTAAAAGATAAAGCTACTGGGAAGTGAAATGTCTTACATAGTGAAGAAATGGTGTTTCACCACAGCTCAAAGGTCTTCTACTCTATAAATGAAAATGGAAGTTTAAAAATTTGTATTACTGGTGAAAATGAATTTGGAATTCATGATCTCCATCTTTGATTAGTCATGTGATATTTTAAAGAATATAAATAAAGAAATATGGAATTAATTTAACAAAATCTAGATTCAGGTGGCACAGTTCAGTGTGAAGGATAACCATTGTGACTTTAAAGGTATTAAGGGATAATTATGAGTATTCCTGATAATTTCAGAAAACCCTGAACAGTCTTGAAAGTGTCACCTTTCTCAGAGGAAGCATTTTATTAGGGAGGCTTTAGCTAATTTTTTATGGCCAATATTAGAGGGAAAAGTAAAATTCTACACATCAGAGGTACATCTGTCCAAATGTGACAAGCGGACCAAAATTAGTTGTAAATTGTGGTTTCAGGTTACCTTGGTTCCCCGGCCCTTGTTACCACGAAAGGCGTTATATTGATATTTTCTTTCTTATTTTCTGAGTCTGAAGCCGACCTTTCAAGACAGTCAGAGCCCTTCACTGTCTAGTACTGATTTGTGACTGGAACACAAATCTCCCTCCTTTTTGACAACCTCTGTGATCACTCTCAGCTCCTCCAGCACAACGCCTATCGACAGGCCACTTGCTACAGCAGCTTTCAGGTCTGTGCTTGTTTCTTCTAATTTTCTTTATCTGGTCAAACAAACGTGGCCATTTTACCAAAAATATTTACTCACTGTAATCCAGTTGTTAAGTGTTCTCTTTTTTCCATTCTTCCCAGAAGAGCCTGTAAGCATTTCCTTTCTTTTTCCTTTTATATCTAAAAAGGAATGAATGCAGACCACACAAAGACAGGGTTTCGCATGTGAAGTTAGTACCATATACGCCGTAGCTTAATGAGGCACGGGTGGCAGGAGTTAGGTGGTCCTGGGACACAGTTTGTTGAATCAGAGCTGCACGAGCTTAAACAATGTCCGCAGGAGACACAAAAGATAAAATTATAGTAGGAGGGCATAAGATTCCGTAGATCATCTATTCTAGAAAGGATATCAGTTGTAAAGATCAGGGGAAAAGAAGACTGAAATCAACATATCCTCCTACCCAGAACCACCTAGTTATCCATGAACGGACAAAGAAATCTACTTCCCATTTAATGTTCATGACTTGTATTCTAAAATCTGTGTAAGAAAGCACGTGAGACGCCTAATCACTTAAGTTTCTCGTTCACACCCAGTCCTCATCCTGGATGGAATAATCTAGACTTGGCATGTCTAACCTGCAGCCCAAAGTTTCGTTTTCCTTTTTGTTCTTGTTTTATTTTTTTGAGTGAAGACAAATTGTTCTTGCAACATATAAAATATGTGTTATAGTTTTAAAGCACTGTATATAAATACTACTATTTTCTCAAAAATTTTCATTATGACATTAAAAAATCAAGGGTAAAAAAAGCAGGTCACCAGTTGCACACATCTGATCTAGATCACGGTGTTGTAGGAAACTATCAGATTATGTTGTGTAAGGTTTTTTTTGTTTGTTTTACTTTGGGTTTCCCTGTGTATTAAATGCATATGCAGAGCTTTTACCAATTTTTCTTCCCAGCTCCATTCACGATTGGTTAAAATAGACTCTTCAGACAGGGACACAGCACAGACAAGGCGCAGCTGGGGACTGCCTCTGCATGCAGCAGGAAAGGCCGTCAGGACAGGGGTTCCAAGAGTTGGAGTCAATGAATTAAGTTCAGTGACTCCTGACTACTGCTATCATTAGATATGAACAAGTTATTTCTTTGTTTTAGAGCTAATTTTCTTCTATAAGCCAAATATTTCCTCCTTTGGGTTATTTCAAGGATTAGATGAATTTTCTGGTTGGCATAAATAAGTACTACTACTATTTCACAGTGAGGGAGAAGCCACTTTACACACAGGCGAAGCGTAATGGTGTGTGCCAGTTTCTAAAACTGTGTTGGAATTTTTGTACCCCAGAGACTCATGGATTCAAGATGCCCACCATCATACTGCTTACTGAGTAGAACTTAATTTTCTATTGGCAATGTTGTGCTTTCTTGTAGAAATATATCAGTATGGTCAAGAGAATTGACTCTGGAACCATCAGTCAAGTTTCAATTCTGACTTTGCACCTGTTGTAAAGATGCGACATTGCCAAATGTCGCTTAATTTGTAAAATGGGATACAAACAGTATCCGTACCTATATCAAAAAATTTTTTTTTGATGAGTAGGTACATTAATATTAAATTCAGAGTTTACAATTTCCCATGCATACTGTAAAATACACAATAAATGTTTTCTATTATGATAACAATGATGCTGGTTGTACTTCTTCACTGACGTTTTGACTAACGGTGTTAGCGTTTCCTTGGTAACATTGCCTGTCAGTCTTTTCCATTCTTCTGCTGCTCTCCCACCCACACCATGGCCACTAGAACCAACCATAAAGAATACATTTCCACAGTCAAATTTTACATCTCTTGTTCACCTGCCAGTTTATGGAAATGTTGACGTTAACGGCTCAAGTTCATTTTTAAAATGGTCTGGACACACATGTCATGTTGATGGCTGACACACAGAGTGGCTTTGTCCATGCATTTGTTTTCTATGTACTTTTGATCACCTGTCAAAGGGTTTTCTGTGATCACATGATCTCAAGTAGAGCTTAGGAGAAAAAAAAGCAAGAGAATTTATAAACTATCGCTGTGATGCCGCTCTCTCACAAGAGGTTGCTTTTTTGGTTTTAATAACAATATTTTGCTGACATTTTGTACAAAGACGTTTGATTCCCTCTAACGGTATTGAATGTCACACTACGGTATATACTATTATTTTTTAGTCACGTGTACTCAAACTTGGAGATTGAAAAAAATCCTTCACCCAGAAACGTTGTAGAAGTCATGCCCTTTCTTGTTCTTCCATCCAGTGTACCTTTTCAGTAGTGTTTCAGCAGAACCAAAATGTCTGTGGGGATGACAGAACACTGCCAAGGATCTGACTGGATATTACGCTTAGCACTCTCACTATAAGGTGTTTACAGCTAAAGCTGTGGAGGTACATGTCGTGTGGGATTCATTATAATGTATCTCATCTGACAAAAAGCCACATAATAATATTTTATTGCTTTTTATGCTTTGAGGGCTTTAATTTTTCTAACTCCAAACACGGTCTTTTCTCGTCTTTTTTTTTTTTAACTTGACCCTTTATATGCCAAAAGGTATCTGTGAATAATAGCTCACATGTGTTCTGAAAGAATGCTATTATGAGCTACTGAAAACACCTCAAGGCAAAGCAGGCAACTTATTAACTATGACTTTATGAGGCTTCACGAATCCCATATTGTGTCAGGGAAATCAAATCCTTACACCTGGCACAGCTTTTTCTTAATACTTCACAGCTGCTGTCCAAAAATTACCTCTCCACAAGCTTTTTACCATGGCTGGTCGATGAAGGAGTCATAAAATACAGAGGAAATGTGGTCATACAAGTTACATTTTCCATAGAATTGAAAATACAGATGTTAGGAGCCTTGATGACATTTCTTTCTTTGTCACGTGTCAAATTTATTATACATGAAAGACAGTGTCACAAAACACCATTTAACTGTGCCCAGCCTGAAAGCCAGCATCCATGCTGGTGAATTTATGGTCCTACGCGTGGGAGCCTGTGTCTGTTCACACATGCGTTCATGCACTTAACAACTAGAGTGAGCCCAGTCAGGACTAGGTCATGATCCAGGTAATAAGGTTATGGCTGGAAATGAAACATGAGGATGTTCCTGCCTCTGTGGAGTTTTATTCTTGTGGAACAGAAGACAGGCCATCTTCAAAGAGATATATATTGAGGGCATGTAATGTGATTGTAATTGCTGTTGTGGGGGGGAGAGTGAGGCAGTGCCAGAGTACAGTTAATCTACACAATTCAAACTACATATATATATATATATATATATATATATATATATACACACACACATACATATCTTTATATATATGTAGACAGAGGTATGTGTATATACATGATTACAAATATATTTGAATGTAAATGTATATGTAGAAATACAAATGATATATAATTGATACAAAATAAGCATGTTTCCATGCTTTCACATGTATGTGTTTTGTGCACACATTAATACATTTTCCAAGCCTCCATGCTTTCTACTGCAGGTGCTCTCTCAGGAGCTTTCTGCCCGTCACCAACGATGTTTTGTAGGCCCACTTTGGCAAGGGTGGCCCTTGACTGCCCTAACTAAAGAGCTGAGTGGAAGGGCCTCTACGTGACTTCTGCAACCAGGTCATGGAAATGACACAAAACTTGCCCATCTGTCTCTCACAGAATGTCACCCTCAGAACCCGCATCGTGCTGCAAGGGAGCCCAGCTGACATGGAGCGCCGCGGGCACATGAGAGAAGCAGAGACCCTGCGAGTTCCATCCAGACATCCAGACATGTCAATAATCCATTTTTTGTGAGTGTATTCTCTGTCATTTGAGTTGACCCCAGTGAAATCATATAGAGCAAATATAAGTCTCCCCTACTGAGCCCAGTCCAAACTGCAGATTCATGAGTAAAATCAGTCACTGTCATGGTTTTAATCCACTGAATTTAGGATGGCTTGTTACACCTAATATATAGTAAGAATGGTGTAGGCCCAGTGCAACTGAGGCAGTGCAAGCTCTATTGAACATGTTCCTCCCAATTCTCAGGACAAAATGACAACTCAGACAACTTGAAACCAACCTGGGTATTCTGAGAATGGGATCACTGATCAGCCTCCTTAGCTACAAATTGCACCAACACAGCCTATATTTAAGGGGGTGCCACCTTTGAGTGGTTCTATCTGACTGAATCCCAACAGAAGGGTTGGATACACTTTTAGAATTCCTTTGAATTAATTGTCCAGATCTGTCAGGAGCACCTCAGGGGTGAGGCAGATAATGAGGGGCTGAGGAACAAAGGAGGATCTCGCAGGCCAGAGAGCCGACTGTGAGTCACGGGACAGAATGAGTCCCAGAGAAGAGGAATGCAGTGGATCGTCTGGTGACTTGGAAAGTTCACCAGAGTGGAGGTTTCCGTCAGTGTCAGAGGGTCCGGTGTGAATTACTGTGAGTGACACAGACTACTGGGCAAGAGAGCAGCAGACAGCAAGCGCCAGGCTGCACTCACCTTGGGGTGAGAGGGGACTGAACACAGCAGTAAACGCAGTCACTGTTTTCAGAATGACTCCTCCGGGAATATTAAGTAAATAATTATGAAACATAAATACTGAATGTTAATCTAATGAAAATGAATGTAACAACATATATGAAAGATGGGGTGGCTTCCAGAGAAAGTTATGTTTGGTTGAGGATGCGCATAAGAAAGTTAAATTGTCATATTGTCTTATAACAATTAACAGATAACATCAGAAACTAATGATAAAGACATAACAGTGTAAATATTTGTTTATAAATATGAAAATAAACATCAAAAAGAATAGCTAAGAAAGAGAATGTAGGCAACTTTGACTCATACATTGCAATTGGAGGGTGCCGAGGGTATAACCTGGGGGTCAGAGTGCTTGTCACACAAGCACAAAGCCCTGGTTTGAGCTCCCAAAATCATATAAAAGTTAACCTGGTGTGGTGTCACACATCTATAATTCTAGCACTTTGGAGGCTGAGGCAGGAGGCTTGCTATCATTTCGAGCCCACCCTGGCCTACATAGTGAGTTTAGGACCAGCCTAGCATACACATTAACACTCTGTCTCAGAGAAAAAAAGAAAAAAAAATCAGGTGTAAGGAAAAAAAAAATCTCTGCTATGTTTGTTGGTGTTATAAATCTTGTAGAAATGTGCCTTCTTGCCTGTGTTCATAAGAACCTGTTTGAGAAAAACCCAGAAAATACAATTTAAAGCTTCGCTTCTTCTCGTTCCTTCTCATTTTGAAGTAAAAGCCATTTTAAGTCATTAGAAGGAATGTATGCATGTGGATGAGAAGATGTAATTTGCTGGCGACATAATGACAGAAGAGAAATCGAAGGTGGAGGGTCAGTGTGGGGCTTTCTCCTCATCTCCATGATGAGGGAGTCGGAGTGGCCGATCTCTGGGGCCCCAGTCATGCCGAAATTCTGTTTTTGAGCCCACTGTCATGTATCACGTATAATAGTGTGTTGTACACATTCTTTTGAATTTTTCACTTGACACAAAGCATTAAACAAAAAAAATCACAGTTTCACTCAATTAATTAGGAAAACAATCCTGTCCAAAAGCACAAGTTTCACTTAGGAACAAACCTCTATTTTTGTAGAAATCTTCCCTAAAACTTTGGGCCATATGTATTCAACACACAAATCAAAATCTAAGTCAAAGAGCCCTTGTTTTCATTGGAAAGCAACCAAACTTAAATCTATCATTAAAAAAAAATTTTTTGGAAGTCACCAAAAGAAATTTTCTTTCATACTTAACTGTCTTCAGCTTTCAAACCAAACATGAGCTACAAAACATTAAAGCTACCTTAGCCTGAAGTTTCCATGTCACCGGTCAGGAAGGCTCGTGCGGTAAAGGGCTGCGCCTGAGGTTACAGACACAAGGGTTCGGCCGCAGTCACGCCCAGGTCTCTTAGCCTGTGAAACCATATCGGTAAAGGGCACACGCGCGAACATAATCCTTATGAGCTTGCTCTTTAAGTAAAAATGAATCAGGAGAAACCAAGCAAACGTCAAAGTAGCAGAAAAAGATTAAACTGCAAGTTCTTGGCGGTTCTTTCAGAAAATGAAATTCAGAAGGTCCATGCCACCAAGAGGCTCACAGCACTTCCTGTGTTGTGCCAGCTTTTTAATTTGGCAGAAATAATATGTTCTCTGTAATCAAACACCCTGCCTAGGATTTTGGGCTATAATAAATTAATGAAGTGCGTTTCTTTTCTGTATTAGATTATCAGTGGCTGCCGTTTTCTAAGACAGAGATAATAAAATACCACCCCATAAAACGCTCTATCAGCAATTGTTTCTTTATTGCCAAGGAATTATTAATGCTGGAAAGGAAATACGCTTGGTCAGCTTTGGCAGTGCCTTGAGAAACCTCAGGTCCTGAAGTCTCCACAACCCCACGTCCCGTTGTACCAAGCTCGCTTCCTCTGCTCCCCCTCCTCCTATTTCTTTCTGTAATGAGGGAGTTATAGAATAATTGCAAAGCTTTTATAGGGCCTTGTAGGCCAGTAGCTCAAGAAAGAGCGAATTAAATAGCTTAAAAGAAGTCATGATTGCTACCACTGGTAAAAGCCTGACCAAAAGATATTACAAAACTAAATACATTTTTCACCTATTCGACAGCCTGTGCTTGTCCTGTTTCAGTTACTGCCTCATTCTTTCAAAGCTAAAGCATGCAGATATGCAAACTGGTAGCTCATCAATTTGGGTTGATTTTTTAATAGAAATAAATGGTGAGAGTCACAGTTAAGAGTTTTCATAAAATTGTGAGTTAGAAAGCTGGACAATAATCTACAGCAGGTGTGTCCAACTGCAACTCATTAATTTTTTGTTACCCATTTTTTTTTGAATGAAGCAGAACTGTCTTGGGCCACATATAAATACATAATGTATGGGAGTTAAAAGATTTTCAAAAAAGAATTTAAAATAACATACAAAAAAAAAAAAAACCAAGGGCAAAAGAATGGCAGGCTGGAGGTTGGATATGTCTGGTCTCTCGACTCCACAAGAACTGACGGTGCCTTTAAGAGAACTCAGAGCACCTGTCTGAGAATGAGTATTTCTTGAGGGATTTGTGAACCTACGCTTGTGTCTTAGTCAGTACCCTGTTACTGGGACAAAATAGCTGACACTACCACTTCAAGAAGAGGTTGGTTCTGGCTCGTGGTTTAAGTCAATGGCTGGCTGTCTCCGAGCAGAAATGGCACAGCAGAAGGGCACGG
Source organism: Ctenodactylus gundi (assembly GCA_004027205.1). Classification (NCBI taxonomy): domain Eukaryota; kingdom Metazoa; phylum Chordata; class Mammalia; order Rodentia; family Ctenodactylidae; genus Ctenodactylus; species Ctenodactylus gundi. The sequence continues at coordinate 221,745 of PVKB01001149.1, forward strand.
CAGCATGATGCGGCTCATGGCAGCCAGTGGCAAGAATGTAGAAAGAGAAAGAGAAGAGCCAGTGACAAGAAAGCAGCCTCTCAGGTCCCGCCCCCAGGGCCTCATCCCTCCAACCAGGTTCCACCTCCTAATAGCAAAGGAAAGCATCAGCCGACAGCCGTTAGGAGTACAGCACTCCCGTGATCAGAGCACCTTCGGAGCTCGTGAGAATTTCGGGGGTCCTTTTAGACTTAAACCATGATGACCTCCAAATAACAGCTTCCTGAGTGTAAGATGTTGAACCCGAAACTGCCCAGATTCTAGGTCTCCAAGCCACGAGCTCTATAAGCCCTCAGCTCTAGACAATCTCTAACAGTTGGTGCTTCATTGTGGTGGTGTTGCTTTCATATATATATATATATATATATATATATATATATATATATATACATACACACATACATATATATACATATATATATCACATATATGTTTATGATCTCCCAAGTAATTGGGGAAAAATTATCACAAGATTATATGTTGGCATAAAATGAAAACACATGCTTGAATCTTAAGAAATAGGCATTCACTTAAAGATTCTTTTGCTATTTAACAGGTCAGCTTGCACAGGTTTTGGATTTCTGTAAATGTACCATTGTGCTTTCTGTTTATTTGCAATTGAAACGCTTCTCCCGAAGCCCAGCGGGGAGGGGATGCCCTGCAGAATGAGTCGTCCTCTGCAGAGAGGTGAAAGAGGAGAGGAGAAAGATAAGCCCTGAGGAACGTTGCTATGTTCTATTCTGATACAGTTTCTATGAATTTCTGGACCCATTATACGTACGTCTTTAACACAAACTCTATAAAAAGTGATAAGATAATGATAAAGGCATTCTGGATTCAAAATCATAGGATCTAAGAACGGAAGGAAACACTTGTGCTCATGTCTTGGGAGGAGTTACGCTACTTCGGGGCTCTTCCTTTTCAATTCCAGCTGGCTTGTTTACAGCAAGCCTTTTGCTCTTTTATTCCAGGTACACTTGGTTTGTTTACAGAAAGCCCTCTGTACCTGGTCAGCAGCACATGATGCAAGAAGCTTTTTGGTCACCTTATGGTTTTAAAAATCACTGTTTGTTGGTTTTCTCCATTGAACTAAAATGGTAACATAGCCTAGTAAGAGGAGCATGTAATTGGAACGGCAGAAACCTGAGTTCAATTCCCAGCTTGGCCGTCTCCGAGCCATATAATTTTTGACGAGCCCCTGAACATGTCTGAAAATCCAATTTTTCAAGTGTAAATTTAAGAGTTTCAATGGCACAGGATGAAAACATTTTTTTCATGCTATGCATTCTGTGCAAACCAAAAGGTAACGGGAAAGAGCCTTGTTCATTTGCTCTCAGACTTCTGAAAGAAATCTGGCTGTTCAGAGGCAGTGGTGAATTTTTTATGCAATTTCTTTTTTGCATATTCCTTAAAGCTGGGGTCCCCAGTCCCAAGACCACTGACTGTAACCAATTCTTGGCCTGTTACAACCTAAGCTGTGTAGCAGGAGGTGATTGATGGGCTAGCAAGCAATTAATCTACTTACAGCTGCTCCATCGCGCCCACTCCCACCTGAGCTTTGCCTCCTGCCACACCAGCAGTAGCGTTGGACTGTCACAGAAATATGAACCCTACTGTGCTCCGTGCATGTGGGGCATCTAGGTTGCATGCTCCTACGAGAACCAATGCCTGGTAGTCTGAAGTAGAGATGAGGCAACACTAAGCATCCTTCTGATTCTTACCCCACCCAGCTGTGGACAAAGCTGTCTTCCACAAAATTGGTCCCGGATGCCAAGCGGCTGGGACTTCCGCTTTAAAGAATACGTATGCTTAAAAGAAAAGATGGCCTAAGCAGATGTGCACATGTGTTTGCACGCACGCACACACAGAAGTGCATGGTCTCTGTTGACCTTTGAAGAGGATTTCTTGGTATTCAGCCTCCCCCGATACACATGAAGGAGCTCGTGAAGAGCAGTGCTAGGTGCTCAGAGAGGCCCGGCGGGGCTTCTGCACAGCTAGTTACAGCTTATGTGGATGAGAGATCCACAGGAGCACTGGGTTGCAGGCCAATAAGAGTATTTCCTGGGATCACTCTAAAAGCTAGGGTATATATCCCAGTGGCATGTATAGGAACCATGCTCAGCTGCCTTTCATCTCTCTTTAGCCCTTACACAATCAGATCTACAGATGGACACTGTAAAAAGCCTGCAAACAAAACTAAAACAAAAAGCTATTTACCCACCAAGAAAACCAATAAGCTTATCTGGGACAATGTGTGCCTCCGTGCCTGCTAGTAGTAGAGCTGGTGCCAGGTTATCCATATTTTAAATTCTTTACGTAAAATTTAACACTTTTGTAATATTTGTCATATTTTAAGTTCTAAGCCACCACAGTAGCAGAAACTATCACAATCAACTACAGATTCATTTCCTTTTAAGAGATCAGTGGGAGGGGTTTCAAAGTTCACACACTAAGGAAGATGTACAGTACCGAGGTTTTGTGGTCTCATGGAACAGAGTTCAAATCTCAGCTCAGACCCTCACCAGCTGTGTGAGCTCTCACACACAAGGAAGCTAAGAGTTTTCACTATTAGAATAGTGAATGGTAGTCTAAAGTACAAAAGCTCCCAACACAGTATCTTGTATAAAGTGTTCAGTATACAGATGTCATTATTAGAGACAGTATTCCGGTACCTTATTTTGAATAATTACCAAGTACCAAGCATTGTTTTCATTTTCTAAGCTTACTACAACAGTCTGAGTTAAAATACTTGATCTTCTCAGTTTTACATATGACACAATGGAAGGAAAGACAGATTAAATAACTTGTTTACATTTTCTGGCATGAAAAATCGATATCTTGTTGATTTTAAATGTATGCTACTTTCTGAAGTGTCCTACTTTGTGCTCATGTTTTGGCAGTTTGGGTTAACAGAAGTAGAGTCGCTGTTTATAAGTGACAAGGCCAGTATTCAAACAAGGGATATTTGGTTCTAGATGTTATTTCCTTTACTTACTGTACACATGCTGTTTATGGAGTTCCCATGATTCTCTTGAGAGTAAAATAATTGTATAGAAAATGTATTCCATCGCTCACATGTCAAAACAGTTTGTACACGTGATTCTTTTTATAGGAAGTTGGCAAATGACAGTGCTTGTTTGGTGAGAAATACACTAGCTGTAAGTTTTAACACAAACGCTGTGAAAACAAAGGGAGATAGCTGGGAACTCACAGGGTAAAGTAACATGATTATTAGAGTTTACAGGGTAATCAGAATGCAATACATTTGGAAGCCCTTACAGATGTCGAAGTTGAACATGAACAAATTACAATCATAAAGTTATTCATGCTTATTAGCATTAAGACCAATGAATACTGTGTCTGTTTGCAGTTGGGCTTGCTTTTTTGCGAGCTGACATGAAAAATAATTAAATTGGTCTTACAAGTCCAAGCAATGCTTAGAACACTCTCTGATTATAGGTTGGCAACCTCCAAAGGCAGAGGCAGACATTGCATATTTTCACTAATGCAGTCATTAATTATTAGTCTTGGGCGGAAGAGAATATGGATCCATTCTGGAAGTTTTCCTAGGATGTGCAACCTTGCGAGGGATTCCGGGAAAGCGGCCGACAGTGGTGCTGTGATTCTGGACGCTCTGCTGGTTTTGCAATTTAAGACAATCACAGTTAGCTCACAGATGGAGGATGGAGACAGGGTGTCCAATCAATGGCCACAGTGCACTATGAATCTGATAATAATTTACTTAATTATGTCCTTCTGCCCATTCTTGCCTATCTTCTCCATTTCCAGCCTTTATTTAAAAATCTTAAATTCCATTTCAAACCGTCCTCTCCTAGCTTAACTTTTCTTCTGCCTTACTTGCATCTTAGCCTCATTTCAACCTGTAGTTCCTTGACTACTCGTCTTGTTCATTTTCATCAGTCTTCTGATGCTTTAATGTTTGCCCACTGAACAATCCAGACTCTGTAGCTAATTATCACATTTGCTTTCGGCAGCATCTTCACTGCAAACCTGTCTTTCCCTGCACCTTCTCCATTCTTAAGTAATTTACCAATCACTTTCCTTTGTTATCTTCGGAGGGCCATGCATTGAACGTAAGTGAAGGTCAACTTCAGGTATGAACCTACAGACAGAAATGGTCCCACACAGGTAATGTTCTGAGGAAGTCATTTGGTGACGTCCCCTAGTTCAGTCCCCAAGGTTGACTTGTCAGTATCAATCTAAGATGTAGGCCTTCTTCTACTTTTGCTTCTACAGATCAGATTTAACACTCGTTTCTGAGTCAGACTTGTCCCGACAACTATGGAGACTCTCAACAACCCTCTTTCATTTTTTAAAGTTAAATCATTGTATTCTACTCATGGGCTTTCAGAAGTTAACCTTAGCTCAAATTTGTTTTTATTTCTCCCTCATATTGATTCATAGGCTACAGTCATCTTGTCACACTAAATTATAATAAGACAGTCTTGCACAAGTTGAGCAGAATGCTAAGGAAAGTCACGTAAGACATGAGACAGAGTTAAGGCAGCAGGATGCTTCAGCTTGTCAAGGGTCACTGTTCCTAGGAAAGTCACCTATAGTTTCTCCAGTCTCATGCTCTAAAAGGTGCTGGCTTTTCTGTGTTTAACAGTCACGCAGGGATGAGGCTCAACTTCTTAACAGTCAGCTGTAATTCAAATGGAGAACTTCACAAGAGGTCATTTAAATCCCATGACAGATGTGGGAAACACGCACTACTTTAAGTGGTAGATCCTTGCCTTTTATTGATGAGTTTTGTTCTGAGGAAGATACGGAGATTGGCACCATCTCATAGTGGTTTGTGTTTTAGGTTTCCATATTAGGTACTTTCTAATCATGTCTTATGATACCTGTCTGTCCATCACACCACCTTTCTATTTTGTGACAAGCACACACTGTGTTTTTGGTCTTAAAGCTTAGAAACCCAGAGCTGCAGAACACTTATTCTTTCCTGTTATCGACTCCTCCTACCACCACCACTGTCAGCTCCCGAGTGACCCTAGCTCATTAGTGGGTCTAGATAATTAACAAGTAAATAAATTTTACCTTTTTTTTGGTTTGGTGATGTAATCTGACACAACTGACTTACATTATGCATGAGACTCAGTTTCCTTAGCATTCAAATGTAGGTGGAGCAGGGTAGGAGCGACGAGGCTTACTTAAGAAGGATGCTAAGCGTGAAAGTGTCATATGAAAAGTTAAAAATGAGGTAAAGATCATTTATTATGTTAAATATTTAAACAAAAAGTCTCTAAGTTTTAATATGCTTTATTTCAAATATCATATGATGACATGATTTATCCAAGTAAAATTATTTTACAGAAGACAGGAAAGCAACTCTAGTGCTCAAATGCCTTGATTAATGAGGGAGAGTGAGTCCGAACCTGTGACCCCAGTCGGATGTGGTGTGTAACTCCTGCGCGTGCCTCTCTCTTGTCTCTCTCATGCTGGTGACTGCCACAGTGTTCCAGCCTGCTAGAGTCCCCCAGGGCGGTCTCTGTCACAGGACTCCTAGCCGTGAACCATGTGGCTTTCTTCTTTTCAGGTTGTGTTCTGGTTGCAGTCTGCCTGGTGCCTTTACCTGCCCATTTTCAGAGAGGTGTGAGATCATTTCTCTGGCCTCTGTGAACCTTGGATGGTGCTCAGTCCTGCTTGAGTTATCCAAATCTGTCATCTTGCACTGCCAAGTGTGTATTGGATTGTGAGAGACTCTGCTTTCAAGGTTCTTTCCCTAAATTATTTAACAACTGGGGAGTAGGTTGAGAGCAAGCCCGTGTTGCGTCAGAAAAAGGAAGTCAGGGGAATGGGTAGTTAAGTAAATGGGAGAAATTTGTGGAAAAACTCAGTGCAGTCCAGTCCAGTGGAGTTGTTTTCTTCATTTATTTTTGTTTTCTTAATAGAATAGATAGAAAGAGATATAATTCCAGTTTTATTTCAAAAGCTTTAGCTTCAGAATAAAGCAATGTCAGCTTTTCCATGCTTGGGACAGAATACTCAACACCTACAACTTACAGAAGGACTTTTTTTGGCAGGCAGTGTTTTAGGGAGCTCAGTTCATAGCAGACTGACTCCAAGGCCGAGATGAGCACGGTGGAAGGGCCTGGTGTAGGGATGCTGCTAACATTATGGCTGCCAGGGAGCTGAAAGGGGGAAGGAGGAGCTAGGAAAGAGAATAAGCCTTTTCTGGTCATGCCCCAGCAACCATCCTCTCTGGCCGGGATCCATCTTCAAAAATGAGACTTTGGGGGGATACTTTAGATTTAAACCATAATAAGCAGGATATAAGTAATTCTTCCTTTACTCTTCACCATATGGCTGCTGCTGGGTCTGGTGTTATGTTTAGAACCAGAATTTTAAGAAGATACTAAGTGTGTCCTTAGGCTAAATTACTTTTAAATTACTTTAGACTACATTCTTATAGGCACTTCTTATAAAATTAGGTCTTTTTTTCAGGATGTCATGATTCTGAAAAATATACAGTAAATCAGGAGTAAGCAGGGAAAATAATACTGGGATTCCACTAGTTTCTGTTAGTAGTTCTTAAATTTCATATGATTACCATTTCACATATTTTGGGAGGAGAAAGAGAGAGAGAGAAAGAGACAGAGACAGAGGAGAAGTGCAATCATTTCAGTTAGAAAGCAAGTGACTTGACGCTAGAGGAATTACGTAAACACTGCATCGTTCAACTGATCACAGTTCGTACCCACGGTAATGAGATAAACACCCCGGCACGTCTCTGATCTGATGCCCCAGGATAACACCTCACTCTCTTGGCTTTCTTATTAGACCTGTACCCCGAGCTTAATCACAAGGAGAAAAATCAAGTAGGCTAAATGGAGGGACACAATGCCAAATAACCTCTGCTTTAAAAAAATGTTAATCATGAAAAATAAAGGCTGTCTCAGGTAAAAGGAGACTCAGAAGTAAACAACAACATGAACTTAGCACAAGTTGGGTCTTGGCCCAGGAAAGGTAGGAATCTTTGCGGAAACTGACAATACTGGAGTATGTTCTTTAGGTTAATTAATAGGACAAGCAAAGGTTGCTGGTGTATCCTTGTTAGCCTCTCTGTGTGGGAGCATGGTGCAGAAGGATTACAAATTCAAGGCCAGCCTGGGTAACTTAGCAAGACTCTGTCCCCAAAATAAAAATTAAAAAACGGCAGTTGCCTAACCTGTTTTAGGCCCCAGGTTCAATTGTCAGTACTGAAAAACAAAACAAAAGAAAACAAAAAACCCTAATAGTATTATGTCAATAATATTTTCTTGGTTTTGAAAAAGGTAATGTATAAAAAGTCAATCATTTGGGAACATATAGAAGGTCACATAGAAGTTTCTTTGCATAATATTTATAAGTTTCTATAAGTCCGAGATGATTTCAAGTAGAAAATTTTAGAACCACAGGGAATTTTACCTGTTCCAAATCAAATAGTCTTTCCATTCCGAAGTCATGTGGCTAAGAATACAGAAAAAACAGTTGACTTGTATTTTAAATTCACGTTTTATATTCTGTTACTACACCTGACAACTGGATTTACTGTTTTATAGAAAGGACATTATTTGGTGACTTACCACTGGTTATTAAGCAACTACAAGCATTTTATAACTTAATGTCAACTAAAATTTTTTTTGAGTCTAAAATAATGGTGCAAAAATGATAGCATTGAGTAGAAACTTTGATGTTTGGATTTTGATCATTTTCTTGGCTAACAACCTGCTATGACATTCTGCTGACACTGGTGACACAAGGAGCCAGGTGATCATAAAGGCAAATCACATGACTGAAGTGTCCAGGTGGTACCATGTTGCTAGGCTATGAAGTTTGGTAGGATAGGTACTAAATGCATTTCCAACTTGCTATATTTTCAATTTATGATTTTTTGGGGGGAGTAGTGAAGGAAGGGGGCATAACCCTGTGGTATGTTGAGGGGAATTTGATTTGAACTGGTTCCTCGATTCAGACATATCATATTTGTGTGGGGAAACAGTCTGAATTAATCATCCCAACTTTAAAAAACAAGAAACTTAAAAATGATTATTTAATATAGCTTTCCCCCCTCTTAACCTAAATCAATTAGGAGAGAAACCACCGTCAGGGCATACAACCACCTTAACATTTTTCTGTGACTTTCATGAGGAGCTGAAACTGTCAGCTTTGATGATCCCTAGCATAGATTTGCATCACTTCTCTCAAGTTGGAATTAACAGCAAGAAAAGGTGACGTCTTGCTGACTTTTGTGTTTTTGAGCCAACAAATAGTAAAAAGTATGTTGCTTGTTATAAAAATAATAAAAACTCTACGGAACAGCTTTTGTATGAGTCATATTTTTATTTTCCCCTAGAATATATCAACTTTATTACTATAGATAGTCAAACATTAACTATGCCATTGAATATGGAAGAACCACATATTTTTCCTGATGAGGCTGGTAATGTCGAAAATAGTCCCCCTGAAGGCTAAGTACACTGCGAGGGAGGAATGGAACATTGAAATTCACAATTCTGAGAAGGGATAAACTTACCAAATGAAAACCATGAGGACTATCACAAGCAAGTATGGCAGCTCAAGCTTTATTTTAACTTCGGTTTGTCCAAAAGTTATGCTCTACGATAAAACTACAGTAACTCTTCAAAGAACAACTTGTGTGCTCTAAAGATCAGACCAATGGGTGTTTGTTCCAGAGCCTCCTTGTTTACACCTTCTGACCCAGTTCTGCCAAGACTGCTCCCAAACCTTGAGTAGCACCCCTTCCAAACTCTTCCGCACTGAGCTGTCTGCACCCCTGCCACCAATCAGTTGCAATCTCCTTTGCTACAGCAAGTAACAAACCTAAGTTTGTTGTGCTCAGGTCATGTTTCTAGAGGTCTATGGCTGGTAGACAATGTCAGTTGTTATTTTAGAGAGCAATTATAATGAGCAGAGTCCAGTTTTCTGATTTTAGGAAAAACTACTTCACACCTTGTAAAACAGGCGGAAAATGAGCACTTATACAAGAAACAGAATAAGAATTCCTGAGAGCTGGGAGTGTAGCCCAATGGTTAAAGCACTTGCGGAACAAGTGCAAGGCCCTGGGTTTGACTCCCCAGCACCACATAAACTGAGCATAGCGGTTCATGCCTGTCATCCTAGTTCTCTGAATGCTGAGACAGGATAATTGCTGTGAGTTCTCTGCCAGCTTGGGCTGCACAGTGAGCTCAAGACCCGTCTGGATTGCCGGGTGAGACCTTGTCTCAAAAAAAAAAAAAAAAAAAAAAAAAGTCTGTATAATTGGAAGCTGTGAAGATCTGAAATGCATCCACAATCCTGTAGGAGGATTCAATGCCTTCTGCCCTAGAGTTGACTCTAAGCAGTTGCTCTCACCATGGCTCTGTATGAGAATCACCTCTGAGATTTTGAAAAATACAGATTTTCCAAGAATCTAATGAACTCAAATCAAACCTCTGGGAATGGGTCCCAATCATCTACGTTTCAAGACTTCCCCCACGTATTTCAAGCATTTAACCAGAATTGAGAATCACTATTTTAGGACATTTACCTATTTTTTCACTATAATGCTTATTGGTATTTCTCTCTCTCTTTCTTTCTTTCTTTCTTTCTTTCTTTCTTTCTTTCTTTCTTTATTGAGACAGGTCTTACTCTGTAGACAAGGCTGGCTCAGATCAGGATGTTTGTTAAATGCTGACTCATTCCACTATTCATCTACTGCAAAACACCTATTCAGCACTTGGTGGGAGACACAAAAAGAGAACTGAATCTATAAAACATCACCTGACTCAGGATAAGTCTGACAGAAACACAGTAAACTCAACCTGAACTTGGCTCCTTCCTGGCACATATGATGCTTCTGAGAGCTAGATGGGCTGATCTTTCCAGAATATGCAGCTTGTGGATACAAGTACCCATAGCAGGGAGGGTGGTGGATAGCAGGTCAGATACTCAATTGATTGACACCCCAACTTGGAGATAATGGGGTGGTAAATGGGACAGAAGGATTGCGTTTCTCTCTTCCAAGATGCACTGGGTCATGGCCATCTTCCACGAAGACGCTCCCTCATAGCACCTTATGGAATGATCTCCACAGTCAAATATTAATGTGTTTTGGATCAGTTCTGATTTTCAATTTATGTCTACCGGTATTTCTTTCCATGAGTCTGAATAATGAAGGGCTTGGACATTACACAATGAAATTTGAGAATGATTCAAAAGCTGATGGAAATTTTGGAGGAGTTTCTTAAGGTTGGTCAAAATCCAGTTCACAGAGTCCAGGATGAACAGACCTTAATTATCTGTCATGTCAACAGTCAACAGCAAGTACAGAGATGGGAGAAGCATTGTGGTTGAAAACTTAAGACACTTTGAAAAATCCCTTGTTGATGTGCCCTGTGACCAGCAGCAAACAAAGAATGCGGAAGATACTAGTAGCAATGCAAAAATAATAATGCAGAACACGAATGGCGCTATCACCTATGTAATTACAGACAGGCTTATTTCTCAGGGGACATTCCCGCAAGCGGAAGCATAGTACATTTCAGTGTTAATTAGAACTTGAAAAGCTGTTTTCACACCTTGGAAATATTTTCGTGCTTTATAGGAAACATATGTTGTAAAAACTCACAAGCAAAGAATTTGAGTCAAACTATGGCATGTAAGCTCCTAACTAAAATTATTCTAAATTCTATTCTAAAATTAAATAATTTTTGCTAAATACATAAACTATATGAAGTATCTGTAATGATAGTTAGATCTCAAGGGTGTCAGGAAGTGGAGTTTTGGTAGTGAACAAAAACTTCCCAGGTGTTTAACTCATGAGTGGTTTCTCTCTTGCTGACTGAGTCACCGTGAGTGGCGAGAGGCTATTGCTCCACAGGGCCGCTCTAAGACTCGGGCTTTTTCTCTGCCAGTGCTGCTGTGATCACTTCCACAGAGGGAAGGCAGGGTGGAGAACTGTGCACTGGCTCTTCGTGCCCTCTTCCAGATCAAAACATATACCTGCCACTCACATTCCACTAACCAAATCACCTCTAGTGTCCGTGTCAGAAATCAGGGAGCCGGTGGGAGGACACCATCACATGTCCAGAAGCAGGCCTGTGGAGTAGCGTCTGTGCAGGAAGTTCTGCAGCCTGCTTAGGGAAATGCGCAGAGTCACAAGCCATGGTGCGGGCCAGTGACCCCAGCACTGTGGCATGCTGGGGTAGGAGGATGGTAAGTTTGAGCCGAGCCTACTCAGCTTAGTGACTTGGTGAGACTCCTGAAATATAGAAATGTGACAGGAGTTATGTATGTGACTCAGTGCAAAGGCTGTGGGTTTGGAAGAAGGAAAAATGGAGGGAAGAAAGGAGGAAGAAAGAAAAAGAAAGGAAAAGAAAGACAGCTGAACGGAGAGAGGCACACCTCTGCCTTTGCTGCCCCAGGTGTGGCCCCTTTAATCTGTTGGAAGCCTGAATAAACAAAAGACTGATCAGAAAGAGTTCCTTCCCTCTGCCAGGTCTTGAGCTAGGCACTCATCTCCTCCTGCTTTTGGGCTTGGACTCAGCTGGAACTTTTCCTACTGCTTCTCCTGGCCCTCAGGCCTTCAGACTTGGACTCAAACTCATCAACTCTCCTGGGCCTCTGGCTTGCTGACTGCGGCCTCCACTGGCCCTACATGGGCCAATTTGTCCTAATAATTTTCTCTCTTTATGCAAGTTATGTGTACAAATTCAAATTATATATATATATATATATATATATATATATATATATATATATATGACATATACATATCTACTACTGTAATGAAACAGCAATATTAGCAAGAGATATAAAATCATGCATTATATATAATCTATCTTCTATTGATTCTATTTTCTTGAAACCCATCTAATAAAGATTATATATGTGTATATATATAGTGTGTGTGTGTGTGTGTGTATATATATATGTGTATATATATATATATATATGTATGTATGTTTGGTGTTGATCTTCCTGCCTCAGCCTCCCAAGTAGTTGGCATTACAGATGTGTACCATCATGCCCCACCCAGCTGTATACATGATTTAATATTTTGCTCCATCTTTATTTAGTCAGTGATCTTTACAGGTTTTCATTTTTTATAAATGGTTGTCACTTCTGGTCACATTCGTGACCACACATTACCAAAACTATTAAGATATTAGGGGATATCACTCCATTTCTTTTTATTTTCTCATGTGGAGAGCTTTTAAAACTAATGTAGCAGGTCAGTTTCCTTTATGTTTTTAAAGATCTCTGAGATATGTATTTCTCTCCAAGAATCTATCATTTTAGAACAGTGAGTAGTACTTCGTTCTTAGATCTAAGTGAAATTCTGTCTTTAATTAAGTTAGGGCCTTAAGACTTACTTCATTCCATAAAACTATCAGTGGAAGTAACAGTATCCTTTAGTAGTTTTGAATCTAAAGTTCTTAGTATTTGTCTCTTCACATACATGTGATGTGTAAAATAATGCTGCGGTCAATGGTAGGCCAAAAGTTTGCCTTGTTTCTGGACAGTCTTTCTCAAAGCCAAGTGGTTTCTCTGGTAGATGGTGGCCTTGAGCCTGGGACTAGCTATCTTTTACATATAGAAACAACTGCTTAGTGTCATTTTCATAAAATCCCACCATAGTCTCAAATGAGAGGGGGATATTGATCTTGGCTTCTATGTAACAGTTTCTGACAAATGAAATTCTCTGTCCTCCGAGGCCACCTAATTTCTATCCAGTTTCAGGAAGTCTTGAAGAGCTGTGTGTTCACTTTTACCCACAGTAAACATAACTGTGATTTAATCCAGTGAGGACATACTATGATAGGATACGGACTTTTATTTCTCAAGACTTTAGGCTATCCTATTATCTTCTGAGTACTTTTCTTACGTCTTTTTTTTTTTTTTTTTGCCAAAATATCAATGTTGTCCAATGTGATGTTTAGATTAGTTTTTGGCAAATGAATTGCGTTCATACTGAAAATGAATAAGCTAATTGAAGAGGCTTTGAGGCACCGACGGATCTAATGTTTCAAGCTAAATAATTTCCTTTCCAAAAATTCCTTTGTGGTGGGAAGTCTTTAATCAGATCCACCTATTTCCTTTAATCTCATGGTTAGCCTTTAAAGGTCTGCAAAAACTACATTATCCTTGAAATAAAGTTATTCATGACACAGCCTTGCAACAACAGGAAGATTCCAATTAAGTGAAGGTGGTGTCTTGAAATGGTAATAGCTACCAATCTGCACCAGGCATTGTCGTAAGCACTGCATTATCCTCACAGCATTTCGTTTTGAACAAACTTGGAAGATCATATTTTGTGGATGAGGAAATTAAGGAACACAGATTTAATAATTTTCTTCAAGTAATAATGGCTACTAAGCATTAGAAATGTGGTTAAAATCCACACAGTATCTCTCCAGAGTCTGATGTTTTGAACATTGCAGTAAATTTCTAATAGCTTCTAAAAGAGGTTTTTTTTTTTTTTTTCATGCTTCATTCTTCTAACATCTAATTGGCTGAATGTTAATACCATGTATTGGAATACGTGGCAAATGTGCGTTTCAACATTGAAAAACATCAGCTTTACATTCAGATTGCCAGCATACCTTACAGGAAAATAAAAGTAGAGTAAATTAAGATCTTTAACAATTTTAACCAGAATATTAAATAACAAATTTTCATTAAGGGGATTAAATTTTAGACAAAGCCTCTACATCATGGTAAAATTCTATGTACGTAAATATGTATAGTGTCAGAAAAAGATTTTTGAATATATAAAATTGATTTAACTTGTGTCAGCTTGACCTGTTTTTAAGTTATACTTCACAGTTATAGTCATTGAATATATTTGGCAAATGAATGAAACATAATGCAAATATTCCTCTGCATACAACAGTGATGTACTGGTGAAATATTAAAAACAAAGGAAGTACAGGAACATGCATGATGATGCAAACATGTAAAAAGAGCTCTATATTTTATGAATATCATTAGAGGCACTTTTGTTGAATAACAAACTGCTCTATAAAATTACTGTTCACTCACCATTTGAGTTTAGGAGAATCTAATGTTTAAATAAATCATATTTGTCTAGTGCAAAATAAATGTATACCTACCTGGTGAACTACTCCTTAGGTGTTATAAATAGCATGGTATATGAAAAGCAATCCTTTACTAGACTTCACTGTGACAGAAATTTCGGCAGCTAATGGGCCTAATACTACAAGAACATTGATGAATATCAGGCTCTAGGTCATCAGTGCCATTTCACATGGGCTGTCAAGCTCCTACTTGTATCTTTAAAAAATACTCTCTGGTTTTGCGTCTAGTGTCTGTATATATAACTTACCATTGCTCCCTCCTTCTTTTGGAAATCATCCAGAAGCAACAAGAAAGGAGAACAAATGTAGTAAACGCTATTATTAATGAAACTAGAAAACAGATACCAGAAAATATGGAAGGTCACCGACAGCTACCGAGCACACTTGCAGAAATCTCCAGAACAAAGGTGAGGGAGGCATGGAAGAGACCCTGAGGGAGAGACCAGTAACCTCAGGTCCCAGGAGGAGAGGAACTGCCTCAAGGTGAGGGGCCCGGCCCGGGGCTACTGCCCTGCTAGGGGTACATGGAGGCATGTGGACGAGCTGGATGGAAGCAGAACCACGCCCCCTGACTCCGTCCAGCCATGTTATTTAGCTCACAGAAACAGTGAGCACCAGGGCTGCACTCAGCAAAGTGCAGAGCAGCCATGTTTTCAGGAAACCTTCTTCTACAGCAGCTGAAACTCAGTAGGCCCAAAGAGCATCCAACTCACCTCCCAACCTGATGAACGTCTTCAAGGAAAACCTGACTCACTATCTGTTAGGTTCTAACAAAAATAAGAAATGGGCTGGGGAAGTAGCTCAGTGTGAAAGTCTTGGGATTGATGCCCCGTACACACACACACACACACACACACACACACACACACACACACACACACACACACACGCACACCCCTGCACACAGGAATAGATAGCAGAAAAATGACGACTAAAGCATATTTTGTCAGATGAAAGAACTCCCATCAGATAAATATTTAAAGATATATTTCCAGGAATCATAAAACATACCAGAGCCTATGAAAAAAGGAAATGTTTCCACACTTGATCCAAGCCATACAGACTAAAAACAAACAATGATTTCAGAAAAAAAATGCACCACAGAATATTTTCATCCATGCATTTCAGGGGGACTTATTCCAGGAATACCAAAGCAATGTTATTATATCTATTTCTTTATTTTATTATACTAATTCTTCTACAGAGAAAAAGAATATGTTTCCTTACATTAACACTAAAAAGATTCTTTGACAAAATTTACCATGCAGTCTTGCTAGAATTTCCCCCCAAAAGCAATTGGTGAAAACTCATATAACTAGATAAACATATAAAGCTATTTCAGTCCTAATGACAATATCGGACTCAATCAGGAAACATAACGTGACATTTTCACTAAAATTGAAAAGCAGCAAAGCTGCCCGTAATTAACTATTAAATAACATATCATGGCTTAACGGTTATAATTAACAAGAGAAAGAAATGTATTGAAATTAGAAAGAAAAGAGGAAACTATTATGATTTGAAGATGATACATTGTGTGCTTGCAAAAGTCACAAACAACAAATACAACATAGTATAAACATCAAAAGAATTTAGTAAGGTATCAGAGTCAGTACACATACACCAAGGCCTGCGCCAGAGATAAATAATAATATGTTGCAAGACATTAATAAAAACCTTCTTTACCAAGCAACAAACAACTGCATAGTGGCAATTTATTAAGAATGAAAAAATAAGGAAAAATATATAACTGCCCCTTGGACCATAAAGGAAGGTAAGGCTGAAAGAAATGACAGACTGTATGTAATTTTGCAAAAGGCCACACCATAAGCATGTGAATTATTTCTTAACTAGTAAAGGCAATCTCAATGTATTTTATCTTTCAGAACTACATGCGATTGTTCTAAAATTTAAATATTAAGAATAAATAAATAAAAACCATTCAAGATTTTCTGAAAAGTCAGAGCAAAGGCAGGAGGGAGGCTAGCCTCATCCAGTTCAAAACTAATGATTCATTCACGAACAGGAAGAAGAAAGGACAGAATAGGACAATGGAAATTAAAGAAGTCAGCCAAAGCGCCGGGGATGTACCGTGTGGATGAAGGCGGGGCAAACCAGTAAGTGAAATCCATCAGCAATTGTTGGGGCACTAGTGATACTCCCTTTTGGGGGAAAAAGTTCTGTTTTCACTCATGAAACTAAGATAATTTCCAAATATATAAGTGACTGAAATGTTAAAAAAATGAAGAAAGACAAATAGCTAAATGCTTTATAATTTTTGAATCATTTTCTAATATCGACACAAAACTCTATACAAAGACATGATTAATAAATTTGGCAAAGCAAAAATGATAAATTTCTTCACAGAAAAAGCATGATTGATAGAAAACTCAAAAAGACAAATAAGAAACTAGGGAAAACCCCTTTTTCATCTTATAGAGTCCTTAGGACAAAAATGGTAATCTTTCAAAAATCTCGAGGACTTCCTGAGGTGACGGAAAAGACTAACAACCCAACAGTAACCAAAGTCAGCCTAAAATATTAAGAGTTTTTGAAGAAAATATCATAAAAGTAGATGACACACAAAATGATATTTAATCTCAGAATAAGAGCTGAGATATCTCTTTTCCCCTCTAAAATGTCTAAATCCTAAATACCTTGTAATTTCTAGCAAGGAAGCCAGGACCCCTTCTGTACTGCCTTGAAGAGGGGCAACTGGTTTCTCTGTCTGCAGTGGGAGGTAATGCAGCAGTATTATTAAAATGTGCATCTTGATTCATATATTTACATAAATCTACGAATATGATTGTTAAAAATCCTACGGGTTTTATAATGGGGTAGTCTTTAAAAATACTACTTTTAATAATTTCATTTATTAATCCTTCACTGTGTTCTCCCAGCTTATATATTTTTTTTGAAAATAGCACATCCTTAAGAATGCCGAGAACTGACTTTATGAAAAGGAAACATTTCGGGGCAGTGTGAGTCAGTTGCAGTGCTTTGCTAAGGGCAGGTATTTTTCCTATTGCACACAATAATGGGTTGCTTACTGCTTTTGCTCTTTCTGGATTCTATCTGTAGCTTTATTGGTTTCCATTGAAATCATTTGTACAAATTACTTTTTATATGGTCAAAACCAATGCTATACAATTTTAAATGCTACCAGAGGCAGTTGATTTTTTTGTTTTGTTTTTAAGAAACCTGTACTGCAGTAAGATAGAACGATGTTAACCATTCTTTTAAAAAATCAGATTTTACACTGGCTGATACCTTGCAAATGCTTACTTGAATTTATTCCTCTGTTCTTATGCTTTATAGGCATATTGTATCATTTTATCGAGTTGCTAGTGCTTGACATTTGTATTATTGCTTCTTTTGCGTATATCCAATATTCTCTGACAATTTGCGAAAAAAGTTAGTAAGATGTAAAAGGCATGCTATTCCAAGCCCAATTATGAGCCAGCCATTTTGCCAAATGACATCTACGAATTTTTCATTTACAGAGGAAGATTAAATCTTAATTGGCAAAAACAAATGTTACAGTGTCTCAGTTTCTGAAGTTTGGTAGTATCAATTATGCGTGACAAATTTGTTGTTTTCAAGAAGTATAATACATCCTAGTCTAGACGTCAATGGGAAAGATATTTTAAACAACATTGTTTAATTAAATGAGAAAATTAACAAATGCAAGGATATTTTAGTGTGATTAAGCCATTATTCTTTTTCTTTAATTGCAAAGAAGCTGTGACAAACTGGTTTCTAATATCTATGTTCTCTAAGAATCCTTCAAAAATATCTTCTAAGAGTTTTGAGAGCTCTATAGATCTGGAAGTATTTGATCTGAGCTAAATATCTGAATCAAGAATTCTTGGGAATTAAGTGTGGAGAGAAAATAAAGAACAGGAGTATAATGGCACCTCTATTGTTTATGAAGACTTATTATATTCCTAGTCCACCATATATATATATATATATATGTTATGATAACTAAATAATAAATTGTAGGCAGAGATTTGGTCTTTCCTGTTCCTCAATGTATTCCTCTGGCCTTATTTTGCTGATTTGTAATATGGCTAAGGTAAGTTGAATGGTCTTTGAAGGACTACTTTAAAAGGGTATAACTCTAAGAATAAGGGCAATTATTTTCTGGTTTGGAATTATGAACTCAGTAAATGAAAGTACTAGAATTTCGCTATTTAACTTTCATTCAAAATTGCCTAATTTTGCATTACAAGCTTAAATATATTTAAGAAATGCTTCTTTAAAACTGAATTTTAATGTACCATAGTTTCATTGAGATTTATTGAAATTCAAGAAAGAAATTTTTGATTTTTGGAGAGTACATCTGCACACCAAGTAGAGTAATCTACTTTTAAAATAGCAATTCTTACAATAGTTCTGTCATTTTCTTTTCTCTAAGAACAATAGAGAGATAATAGAAATGACTCATGCTTTTGCCAAGGAGGAGATTTTTGGCGAGATGACCATGAGTCTGACTCAGCGGGATAATTCATGTGATCTTATTGATAAAAGGTCAAAAAACAACATGAAAGAAAGGAATTATAGGAACTTAGCTATTTTAAGTGTCTAGAAATAATTGTGTCCTTAACAATCATCTTGCTCCCCAAATTAACTTAGTCACTGGAAAGGTAGAAGAATGGGCTGTATCACTGAAATACCTTTGTAAGTCACTATAAGAGCAGCTTATGATGTAAAGATCGCAAGGAATACCAGTAGTAGCACTAGGTGACTCCAATGACAAGGGCAATGGAGGGCCATTTTGTTACTTCTGGGCTATTCAAATGACTTCTATGGTGCCCACTGAGGACTCATCCTAGGGTAAGCCTGCACCTGTTCAGTTCTTTTGAGTTTGGCTTGGCCTAAGCCTTATTTTGCCAGGAAGTTTTCAGAGCTAAAGTGTGTGACTCCACCTTTTCTTTCTCCTGCTGAAGGAAGTGTGGAAGTAACAGGTGAGGTAAAGGTTTGCAGCCCAGGTCTCTTAGTGGCTCTGATGCCCAGAGACACCCAGCCATACTGCATTCCCCATGCGGTGTAAACGAGTCTGGTCTTAAGCCCTTGAGTGTCAAAGACGTTCTGACTTCAGCTGCTTGATCTTGACACTGAATTAGTATTTCTTGAAATTGAGGAACTTCTTTCATCCTTGGCTCTGTGCACTAGTTTTGGTGAAACATACAATCCGAAAGATGTGCACACCACGAAAGAAACTTGATTTTCTAACTTTAATATATTTTTGTCACAAAATTAATTGAATAAATTAATCCTACCTTGACTATTTCAATGCACCACGTTCAATTGCATAGAAGAACTCTCAAGGACCAAATCCTTTTGCACCCATGGAAAATGCCTATTTTGACTCAACTTGCAGATGATTAATTTATAATAACACTATTCCTCTAAAGAATAAGCTTTTAGAAGCATCAGTCACAAGGCTAAATAAAACTCAGAGAGAAATGTTGTGATATTCATATGAGATATATGGTATTCTAGTGAGAATAAAATTAAATTTATAATTGAAGATTAAAATTGGAGGTTTAATCGGCATGTGAAGGGAGTAAACCTCAACTCTTTATTACTCAAATGTTTCCTTTTGGATGTACTAATTCTCAAAGCAGAATTGCTAGATCAACAATTTCTTCTGGTCAGAAAATTAAAGATAATGTTAGCATGCCAAGTGCACCTCGACTCTCATTACATTAAAAATTCCATTAAAATGACTAAGATAAAATTCCAGCTGTATGTTGTCTATTATTTTCTATATTCTTTGCCAGCATTCATCCAAATCCTGGGTAGCTCAATATTTTCCCAGTTTACAGCAAAGTCTCAGACTTAGAAGATTAGTTTAGAAAATGGAGAAATCCAACCCTCACTCTCAGCATCTTGTGTTATTACTATCGATTTTCTTTGTGGCATTGAAGTATAGCTCCAGAGACAGCCACGCTGTATTTAGAATACTGAAAAGAGGCAGAAAAGAGCAATATCTCTAATTCACTGTTTATGACCACAGATACTTTAGGTATTTGAACAAACTGCGAACCTGAGATGCCCTATACTGCTAGTCTATACACATACCATGAGTCGAAAATTACTGAATAAATTAATGTCTAAGCAGATTCTTGCTCTATCTTAGGAAAATACGCATTGTGCAAAAAGGTTTTTGGGAAAGATCTTATGTAAAAGGCCAAGAGAAAAAACAGCATATAAGAATAAGGAAAGTGGCAGGAAAAAAAAGCATAGATGTTATCAAATATTATTAGTGGCTGGAGTCTCATACTCATTCTGGTTTCATTATAAAAGGATGGAAAAATCATTTCTTCATTCACTCTCTTACTAAATAACTACAGGTCTTATGTCATGTCCTACAATTTTGCTCAATACTCGGGATAATGAGCAAAGCAGAAACGGCCTTCGTGGAGCTTACGGCCTATCAGGAAAGCCAGTGAATGAGACAAATGGTAGCACTTACAGTTGAAGCCGAATGTTATCGACACCCACAAATACAAGCCTTTTTAATAGATTAATTCCTCTGCTCCTTCTGATACTCTTAAGAAGCAGATTTTATTGCCATTTCACAGCTGAGAAAACCGAGACTAAGAATTATGTGTGGCGAGTAATTAACAAGGGAAAAAGCAAAGTCTGAAGCAAAGTGGACGGCCTGCATGTGCTATGTTCCAACCACGGCACCCTGCAGCATTTCCCAAGAACTGTAATGACCGTAGCATCTGAGGAAATCCACAGAGACCGTGCCTTTATGACGGGCATCATGTGGGTGGCCCAGACGTTCATGAAGAACTCATCTTTAACCTGGGAAGTAATGGAGTTAAATATTTTATGAAAAAAAAATAGCTAAGCATCTTTAATAAAAATCTAAATGTCATCTCCAAAACTACTTATATATAATTTACTTAAAACAACTTTCAATGGGCATTCCTATCATTAGAAAAGTAATTGCTTGTGAAGTCAGCACTTCCTATGAGCATCCTGGAGAATTTTTCCACTGACATCTTTGAAATGAGAGGCGAATAAAGTGGGTTATTTCCCCCCCTGTGTCTAATCTGTGTCTTATGTGAGACAATTAAAGAGCTATGATTATTATTTTCAGACTTCTGGGCTACTGAGGAGTCTGCTCAGTGCCCACTTTTAGAGCTGTGTACTCAACATAAGGTCCTGATAGGGGAAAAAGTCACAGCATCGGGAATAGAGCTGAATCTCTCAATGCAACATGACACCAGAGCTACAGTTTAAAGTCTATTAGATTTAGGGTCATATAACACTATTGGCAAAATCTGTACCAAAAAAATGAAACTAGCTGAAATAACAGAATTGCTTGTCAGAACAGGACTTGGCTACGATCAGGCCGTTGCTGGCCCCCTTACTTTCAAACTTAGAAGGCAGCAATACAATGAAATGAACCAACTCGGCCAGAGTGACTAGGCTGATCATAACGCAGGGGCCACCGTGATCACCCTCGCCCATCTGCCTGCTTCATGCCACGGAGGTGCACACTTGGTGCTGTTTTGGCAGGCTGTTTATAACATATTTATACTTTCAGGAAGGGAATGTTTAAAGAGAAGTGACAAGAATTAACAGCTAATTCAGGCTTCATGGTAGAAGAATAGAAAACAGGTAGGTTCAGTTAAATTCTTCTTGTCCAGGTAGATTTCTGCCATAAAACACGGTTATTACAGAAAAAGTGCGGAGGGCATATTTAAATTTCACTAAACAGGAATATTTAGTTTCAGTCAGTATATACATTCTTAATCTGGCTGGGCAATAAGCACTTATGGAGTGCCTGTACTAGGCACCTGAGTTGATCATGAATACCCAAGTGAAGAAAGTGAAGATCTATGTAGACTGAAGAGTGTCTCCATGGACGGATACGAGCTTTGAGATTCACCTGGGACAGTCATGCAGTGAGATGAGATACCGGGTGACCACTGACTGCAGAGACGGGCTAAGGAAGTCAGGGGAGATGGAAGATGAGAACTCCTAGGGAACTTAAGGGCACTGCTGAAGATGGGAACGAGGTCAATGTGAGGGTGACAGGCAACGTCTTTAAATTGCAGAGGATTACAGAGAAAGGCACATGACAATGGGAGTGCTTTCCTCACATGATCCTACAGAGGTTGGAAACTTTGTTACGTAGGCATCCAAGAGAAAGCAGCTCAAGTGATAATGACATCGCATCGATAAGGCAAACCAAAAGTGGACTGCAAAATGACTTTGGAATACTTTGAAAATCCTACGATGTTAAAATTTTATAGGGAATGAAAACACTCAAAGGTGAGGGTGGTAATTTGGATCAGGTGAGAGGCGAGGCCCCCTTCCCACGCATTTGTGAATGTTGAGGTGAATGTTGAAAATAGACAAGGAAAGCTGATGTGAGAGAGAATGTCCGAGGCTTGAGCTCATTGAAAGGACAGCCATGCCTACCACAGACTGAGCTCTGTGTGCCCAGCTGTGACTCAGGGTTTCCTGTATCTGGTGAAGAACAGGTTCTCTGCCTCTTCTGAGATTCAGATCAAAATACAGAGGACAGAGTCCTGACCTGTACCCTTTTCTAAACCTTCCTTAGAAAAAAATGAAGATGTGATTATCTTTAAAAAAAATTAGAATGAAATACATATAGAGTTTGAGTATCATTTGCTAATGTAAGTAAAACTGGAAGGAAATTGTGTCTGGCTAATAAAAATACTTAGGCAATTACAACTTAATTTAAAAGTTTGCATAATCCAAAGTGTATTGAAAAACAGAAGTTTTGCATATAATTTGATTAATGTGGGTAGCTAAAAGTGTTATGATAAATGGTACATGAGCTAAGACAATTCCAGCTAGTTTCTACAAGTTCAAAATTTTCATAACATGTTATATTTTGTTCTGGATACTGTAAAATTATTCCAAATCCCTCATCTTAGATGAGAACTCATTTTGAGAAAGGCATGGTGGCCTTTGCAGCTTGCACATTAATTAAGAAAATGACAAAGGCAGGGTGGATGTGAGTTCACTGACCCATGGCCGTCCGGCCAGTCTGCATCACCCTCACCAGCAAAGTCCCTCGGGATCCCATCATATTCCCCAGACAGGTATTTGCCTGGATAAAAACCAAAGCACTGGGAAGAGAAAATGGGTGAAATCCAGTTTCCCTTCCCTAGTGTCAACCGAGGGAGCTGGTGGGTACATCATTTTCTTAAGCCTTTATATAAGAGTCATTTTTTTTTCCCCTAAACACCCAGATTGTCACGTGTGTGCCACCCCGTCCAGGTAGGTAGGGAGATGTCACAGATGTGCTGTCTGCTGACCTACGACAAATGTTCTGATGAACAGTCTGTGCAGTGGGATGTGAATTGGGTCATGCATCAGGAAAACAGCAAGGACCATAGATAGCATAATTTAAGTCTTACCCAAAAAGCCTCAAGGCTTCCTCAGACACATCTGACAGCACATTTTGGCGATTAAAACTACACATTTTCTGTACAGGTTTGCTTCATATGTGAATATGTTTTATGGAGATCAAAAACCTACTCGCAACCTCGTCGGTGACATTAGAATGCCATTTCAGCAGACATTCCAAAGTGCCTTACATTTTATGCCTCTATCAAACATATTGTTTTCATCCTGTGGCTGTTTAACGGTTTTCTGCAAACAGCTCCCAGCAACTCGGCAGCTTCTCCATATTATTTTTAATACTTATCATGTATTATTCCATCCCAAAAGGTTAAATCAAATTATTTCTTGCCAGCAATTCCCCTTGCAGTGAACGCATCTTTTGACATAATACCTAATGAATTATTGATGTCCCGCCCCCTCTTCCCTTAGGTAGGCGTTAACTTAGTACCACCTGGGTGTCTTGCACTGACAGAAAATCATTGTTTTGCTCCTAGGTGTGTTTTTATTTCTTTTTTTTTCTGGTTCCCAGAAGCGCATGCTTTCTTTCCTTACTAGAAATCCCCCCTTCCTTTGTTTTCTCTGAACCAGGGTCGGTTTTACCTCACCCGGTGCCTTCTCTGATGCTCTGTCCCTGCAGCTGGCTGCTTGAAAACAGTCTCATTTTATGCTTTGAATCTTACTGTGAGTCAGGTGGAGAGCCCGCTCTTGCCGCCCAGCTGCTTAATTTTTAAACCTCACTTCTCCAGACCCTTTTCCTGCTCCCGGAGCTACCCTTCACGCTTGCACCGCAGCCTGGCCCTTTCTCAGCAGGAAGAAGAGGAGAGTGAGGTGTCAATCCTTCCCTCCAAAAACACCAGGCCACCGCAGCAGACAAGAGGAGAACGCAGAGACTCTGAAGTAGGAAGCTCAGATCGTCATATGTGAGATATACGGACCCTTAAAACTCTCAAAGCAACACTTTTTCCGCACTAGGATGGTGGGAGTTTCTGGAATGTAGTGTGATTTTCTTCGAACTTGCCACGTATTTGGTTTCTCTGACACCCATTCTACGCCCCCTCCCTTACCTCCACACATCCATCCTTCCCCTTTCTGTGCTGTTCTGTGTATCAGAGTCCCATTGACAGAATATTACAGTTACTTCTTAAGAGGCAGAACTAGCTGAATTCTGAACCCATGAACTGGAGTCTGAATCTTGGCTTCACATTGTCGGATATCTTTATAATTTCCTTGGCCTTATTTTTGTTTCCATTTCCTCAACGCAAACCACAATGGCACAGACATTATATAGCTATTACAATAATAAATTATTTAACGCTTGCATGGACTTCTGATCATGTCAGACACATAGTGATTGCTTAATAAACATCCTGAGTCTGGTTCACCTATGATCTGTTTCGGAGTAATATTTAGGTTTCACTCATTTATTTTTTCCTGAATAGAAAGCACATTACCTCAACTACAAAAATGCTTAATACTTAACGAATTGGATTAAATAAGCAAAAATTATCTGTGATGGCTTCTGGTCCATGTAAGGGTCTTGTGACAAGTTTTATTCACTTCTCTGCTGGGAAAGTGATCACAGTTATCCTGATGTGGAAAAAGTGTGTAACAGGAAACCTGTGAGTACTCCACTGCCCCAGTAATTACACTCCAGGTGTGCGGGAAGCTATGTGTTTTCAAGGTCAGGCAAGGACGGGCTGCTACTGCAGCCGACCGCGGCTCTTAGAAGATCAGTTCTCAAGTGTTGTGTCCTGGCCAGTGGTGAGTATTTCTTATTCTTTAGGATGTTCTCCTGCCATTTACTCCGGCTTATGAGCCAAAGCAAGAAGTGGGCTGTGGCTGAGGCTCAAAGTGTGTCTGAGAGCAGTGAGAGGTTCCTACCTACTTCGAAATCAAAGACGCGTCATCTGTGGATTGAAGAAACAAGCCTCTACTGTTTCCTCTTTTCTGCCACTCCAGAAGATGCGAACACCTCACAGAGCTGCGCCACCCACGCTTCTACTACCCCCACAACATCTGCATCACACAGGAAGTTTACTACGAGTACCAGTAATCACAAATTACACACGTGTGGTGCAACGTGACTTTCCTAGACAGCAAACTCTTGGCAATGGAAAGAAGTCTATGCCAAGTCTAAAGATCATGTATGTATTTTAAAAGATGTAGAAAATACTTACATAATGTTTTATGAAAAAGAAAGAAGAGGACAGGAAGGAGGGAAAGATTGTTCGACAAAGGGAAAGTAAACTACTCAGGAAATGGTTGGATGGGCTGTGTTTGGACAGCTTTCCCAGGAGGTTGACTGAAAGCAGATTTGCTACTTAATGAGCATCTCTTATCTTTTGGGACATCTGAATGGTAATCTTACTGCCATTTTAATATCACAGAACAACAGACAAGCAAGAACATACATTTCAGATAAGAAAAAACTGTCCAGGAAAGCAACCGTTCCTCCCCTGGGATCCGACGGGATTTCAAGTTGTTAACTTCACGTGAGCTTGATGAAGCAACAAACCCACACAGTGAGCTGACACTGATCTTGGGGACAAGAGGGTCACCAAACTCTTCTGGATATCCTAGGGCTATTCATCAGTTCCAACCGTGTTATCTAGCATTTCTCACACCATTAAAAGTGAAATTTATTAAAGAAAGACCAACTCAGGACAACTGGCATTAATGGAACATGTATGACACACTGGCAAATAGCCAGAAAACTCAGTGGTTTTGGCAGGGGAGTTTCAGAGTACTGTGGCAAGACAGGATCCAGCTGTGGGATCCTGAGGGTCATCTTCCATCAGACTGCAGTCTTACAGGCTCTGGGAGTGGTTTCATAGAGAAACGTGCCTAATTTTTTCAGTATTTTAAGAAACAGTTTTAAATGAAGAATAAGACGAGTCTGAGTTCCTCATTAAATCTCGAAATTTTTTCCAGTGGTGTTGTATACCATCACCTGGGACATACAACAGTGTTTTCCACATCTACTCGAGTACAGACCTGGTAGTTTGTAAAGCTGTGGCTCTGCCTTCTGTGCAAATGGTAGTGAACAGGGAAACACTGCAGTGGAGAATGGCAAAAGCTATTTGGTTTCTTCTGGATTTCAGAGAGCTGGCCATTTCAGACTGAAAAGGTGTTCGTTCTGCTTTGCAGTCAAAATACAGACCGAAGTACAGATGGCATAAAAATCTCATAGACAGGAAATGGTCCATATTTTATGCAACTATTTCTGCATTAGGATACTTCTGTTTCATTTATTTTAACTTAATTTTACCTCTCATGGAAAAAATGGTTGAGTTTTTCCATCCCCAAGGAAGAAGAAAAAAATTACTTCAGTGAAGAAGTAATTTAATGCAGAATCTTTGTAAAAAATGATATCCAGTTATTGCTTTTAACATAAATGGATTTTGTAAGTTTCATTGAACTCCAAGGTATATACTAGTTACAGTTGCAATATAGAATAACATTATGTACCTATAAAATAAAAATTAAATTATAAAAATAAAATGGACATATTTTCCCAAGAAGAACATTAAAACAGTTAGAGAAGAAGGCAATTATAAGCATCTCCCTAGATCTATAGATCAGTTAAGACATTTCAGAATTTTATTGTT
This sequence comes from Ctenodactylus gundi, assembly GCA_004027205.1. Lineage (NCBI taxonomy): Eukaryota > Metazoa > Chordata > Mammalia > Rodentia > Ctenodactylidae > Ctenodactylus > Ctenodactylus gundi. The sequence continues at coordinate 248,905 of PVKB01001149.1, forward strand.
TCTATGGGTCTGCATGATGGTGCATTTTAAACATAAAGTAGACGTATTGTTCTGTGGGAAGGAATTAAATACTACTTCCGATAAGCACATGTGAAGCCACTTTCCTTGTGTTGTGTTGCCCTCATCATTTAATTATTTCATCAGTGATGGATGGCCAATCCAAATTCGGTTCAATTATGATTCATGGTATAGCAATAGGATCAACAGAATACCCTGCTAAGAGTCCGGGCACTTAACATTTGATCCATCCTATTGAATAAAAACATACACATTTGGCAGAAGATACAGAGATAACAATCTGATATCCTCTGCCTCAAACTCATAGTTTAACCATTATGTCAAATGAAGTCAAAGGAGGGGACCCATCAACTTAGAAGGAGTTCCTTGGGGAGGAAAGACTGTAACAACACTAAGGATACCAGGCAAATCTTTTTCAAAGAGATAGAAATTTGAGGGATTAGTGGGTCATTTGAGTGTCTCTTATCTTTTAGGACTGAGTCAGAATGAGGTGGAGAAGTAAAGAGGGCCAGGACTCTGCTAGTGGGAGCTTTGGCCCAGGAATGGCTAAAGAACAAGCTTGGGATGAATGATTTGGCTGGTTCTTTGCATTTTTCTTCATTTTTGTTTATAATTTCCATAAAAACTTGTAGGTATTTTGATAGGAATTTCATTGACTCTATATTAGTTAGCATTAGAATTGATTTGAAATTAAAATAAAATGGCCAAGAAATGTTGTGATGAAAAACACAGAATCCTAAAAGAATTGAGTAAATGCTAAAGTTTGGCTGGATGGCCAAGAATGTTAAAAATCCAAGTTGTTAAAATGTCAACATCAAATCCTACATGCTAATAATTCGCATTTAGGGAATATTAATATAATATTAATAGTAATAATTATAATATGAAAGAGGAATATAACAAAGGAGTCCAAATCCTAACTAAAAGCCATTATAAATGTCATTGAAGGATGTTAAGACAAATTAAATCATTAGAGACCAACATGTTGCTTCTGAATGAAAATATTTTATATCATAATAATATCCAAATTATGTAAATATGAAGCAAGTAAATGATGATAAAGTGAACAGGTGTAAGTATAGAAGGACACATTAGATATGCTAAGATTTTACTGGTAGACTAAAACTGTGAAAATATCTTAGAGATTTTGGATGTAAGGAGTAACATGGGAAGAAATGCCTTAGCAGATATTGAAAAGCTATGATCCTGTAGTACATATGATTGGATGGCCCTCAACAACGTCTTGGTAAATATTAAAGGAAGCATATTTGAAGGCTCCAAGCAAAAAAGATCAGTGTATACACTGGGACACAAAAACTCATTTACATCCGTACAGAAAACACAGCAGTTCCACTGAGTAAACAGATGCTCTACTGGAGCAAGAGCACAGCTATGTCCTATGTCCTTTGAAAGTTGGTTTCACAGGAGTCTCCTTACTTAACTATTCACACCTTTAGATACAGAGATATCACATAGGCATATCAGTGGTGCTGGAGGCATCCAGGTAGCTGTGTCAGGACCCCCTCTACACCTCAGAGCCCCTGCGGTTGGGTCTAATTGGCACCACTCGCTGCAGTAGCCTGGAGGCATCCAGGTCACTGCGCCCATTCCCCACCATCACCACAGAGCCCACGGCAGCTGGGCCTAACTGGCATCCGTCACGGGAGCCTCTTGGAGGTTCTTGACCAGCTGTGCTCAGAGTCATGCATCACCATTGACACCAGTGCCACCGAGGACAGAGCCTAGTCCCCCCCAGCAGAGGGCTTGGCTCACCCGTGCACCACTGACACGGAAGGCTCACAGAGGGGGCCCCCACCGGAAGCTACTAGGAATGGGTGGAAACAACACTGGGCCTCTTGAAAAATTCTCAAGGAACAAAGACTGGATAGAATGATATCAGATTACAAGATCCAGTCCCCAGTGCCTGCTTCACATAAAACATACAGGGGGTACCCCTGCTCTGTACGCTCTGTCCACACTATCCACAACCCTGTATGGTCCCCCTGACAGCGAGAGGGTGTCAGGACTGACAGCTTCACCCAAAATGGAAAAGCCTTTCTAAGGTGGGCCAAGTAGCAACTATCAGGTCTGAAAGTGAGAAGTAGGTGAGCTATAATGAGGAGTCCCACCCCAGCGACATGGTCAGTGCATTGCACAGCTAAAGAACAATACTTCATATCAGAGTTCAGAGATTGCTTACAGGGCTATACCACAGCAAGTCAAAGGAATATTCAACAGCGAAATGCCTCAGGAAGCCCCCAGCTCACCAAGAAAGACACAGATAGAACCAGAAGAAGATCCAAAATTCCTGAACTTTAAAAAAAATATTTAACATGTTGTGAGAATACAAGGCTTACTCAGAAAACCAAATGCACAAGATACCTGAGGTTTTGCATTTGAGTCTAATGCACATTCTAACACGATAGAGGCAATGCATTACTGTGTAGACAGTCTGCTGGCAAAGTTGATATTTTAGGAATTGTATTTCAGATCTTAAATAAAATTTGTTTCTAAATGTCAAAGCAAAAAACAAAAAAACAAAAAAACAAAAAAATAAACAAACAAAAAAAACGACTGTGCCAAAGAAATAAAAGAGAAAACAAATGCAAAACTAATAAAGCTGCAGAAGTCAATACAGGAAATGAATGATAAATTCACTAAAGAATTTAAAAAATATGAAAAGATAAAGGAAAAGCATCAGGAGATGAAAGCCTCCATAGAAAGTTTAGGGAACAGAATGACAAAATGAGGAGAAAACTTCTGATTTAGAAGACAAGACCGAAATAATGGGCGAGACTTTCAGACTGCTAACAACCATGAAATAATTCAATTTCAGCGAGGGAATGAAATACAACAGATTATAGAAGACCCAAAGAAATTTAATCTCAGAATAGCAGGAATACAAAAAAAATGGAAATCCATATTAAAGGACTAAGAAATCTATTCATTGAAGTCATAAGAGAAGACTTCGCATACATAGAAAATCAAACAGACACACAACTGATGGAGCCATACTATACACCCACTGGATATAACCCAAACAGAAGCTCTCCTGGACATATTAAAAATAAAAATCATTGAGATACAATGCAAAGGGAGAATTCTAAAAGGCACAAGAGACAAAAAACAAGTTAAGTATCATAGCAAACCTGTTAAGGTAACAGTGGACTTCTCAACACAAAGTTTGAAGGGCCAGAACAGCTTGGAGTAAAGTTCTCAAAGCTCGAAAAGATAATAATTATCAACCAAGACTTCCATACCCAGAATATTGATGATGACTCAATAGTACCATTGCTTTTAATAAAAGAAAGTCTGGAACAACCTAAACATTTTACCACCAGGACATTACAGAAATTACTGTACACTAATATTCTGAAATATCTATTCAATAAAGAATAATGACCATATATCCAAAAATTATTGGCACACTGCAGGATGTCATTATATGACATGTGTTTTTTTTTCTTGAAGAAATACATGAATTAAAAAAAAGTTTAAAATATATCCCTTCAACTTTAATTGACAGGGAACACCGCAGATCTATTTACTAGTAGAAATGAAAAAGCAGTAACTTTGGTGAAGATGATGAATTGATTTTTAAAAAGACAACAGCTCAGACAATGGATTTTTTAAGTGGGCAAACCTTCTGAAAGAGAAGGTTGGATGGTAAGCGGAGAGTTAAGAAGAGAGGAACATGGAGGATCCTCTACATAGAGATGAGAATTAAACTGCAGTAGAGGATCTGCCAGAGGTAGACAAAAATCAGGAAAGAGGTGCTATCCAAGGCAAAGCTTCTGACTGTACTTGTGTTCAGACCAGAGGAGGCAGATGGGGAAGCCGACACAACAAGTGATCAAGAACGAGAGAGGAAAACTCAGTTCATGCAATGTCATGTTGCTAAGGAGGGCAAACCACACCACGTGCTATGGGAAGCCCACCCAAAGGAAATCGAAGCAAAGGTGATAGGTACTGCAGGTACTGGGAATTTCCAGGAGAATTTTCTAGGGCAATGTATCATGAGAGAATACAGATGACAGGGAGTGAAGGGTAGCAGCTCAATACTGTACTTGCCTTGGGTATTTCTATTTGTTTATTTCAATTTCTTAAATAATTTCTTTGGGCAGGGACCAGAAAACAAGCTGGAATTAAGAGAAGGTAACGGCAACAATAGCAAAATTACTCTGGGGACTGAACTCACATAGCAAGCACTTGTGAGCCTGCCTATAAAATTTTCAAATTTGTCCAGGAGTCACTTCGGTATAACACTGGGCAGGGTAAATTGCTTTCTGTCCTTAAGGGACCCACATAGTTGGATGGAGCTGAGAGGCCGAGGGAGGGCGGAGGATGATGGCATTTGAAACGGCACTGCAGGGCTCTATTTGCTTTTTCTCTTTAGTAAAGAACATACATGATATGAGCCGCAGTTCTTTAATCTATCTGCAACATTCAGTTGCCTTCTTCACTTACAAGGCAAGTTGACTTTTACAGAATCACTTATTTGCTTCAGATTCTCATCAAAATCAACTAAGATAATAAAGATAACCCAACGTGATGACAAGATCACACTGAGCTGTATCTCCAATCCACTTTCACTTTTAATTTTGAGATATGGCTAATTTTCCAAAGCTGGGTTCAGATTTGCGATCTCCTGCCTCTACTGGGGTTATAGGCCTGTTTCACCAGGCCTAGCTTCCTTGCATATATTTTTTATTGAACAGTTCCCTAGCTGGTTGGTGGTTTTTGATGGCACCTAGGCATGCTTTTTGAGTTGCTACTGAGTCATCAATTTGGGGTATGTTTGAGCAAAGCTAGAAGAATAACACAGAAACACTTAGAAACAGGAAGAATGAGACTGACTCTGCTAGTCACCCCCATCTTCCTTCGCCACAGGTAGAACTCAAATTCTGTCTCCTGTGCTCCGCTCTTCTTGGTTCTTCGCAGCCTGTCATCTCAGCCCGCAGCCTTTTCAGATCTTTCCAGTTCTCCACTGGCCCCTCCCTAATCATCCGTACAATCAGGGCACACTCTGCTGTGGGTAGGAAGCACACACAGTTATGCAACTCCTTGTGACGTCACCATTCTTGACCAGATAACAGAAAGCTCTAGATGGCCTTTGGTGCTTACTGCTTAGGGTCCTCAATCTTACTTGACCAACTTGTGCTTCTCCGTATATGGCTTTGTGAAGAATCTATATTTATCCTTGCGTAGAAAATTAGATACTTAACAGAAGAACCACATTGACCCAACTGTCTTTCAGCCATTTTCCACACAACTCAGTTTAGTACTGTGTACTCGAATCCACTTAGTAAATTCCACTCGCATTTTTAGAGTATGGTGTTTGATGATTTCCAGAAAAATGTCTTCATATTTTATTTCAGGAGTGATAAGTGAGAACTAGTATTGCCACCATCATTCACCTGGACCCACTCTTTCATGTACAATAAGGTGTCACACCTGCCCATTTGTAAGGTCACTTCTTATTCTTATGTAAATGGTCAACGTCAAAGGCAGGATGAGTTTAAGGAGGTCAGTAACTATATTTTCTAAGAATGAGGGTAAGTTCTTCTGAAGGACGGACGCTGAGTCGTAGCATCTCTGGCAAGCCATAATTCATTTATTATTCTGAAAAAACTGTGTGGTAATTTGGCCTTATAACATTTTTCTTATCAACTTAGCTCATGATGGGTACATTTCTGCTCTTCCATCGTGGTGGAAGAAAGCATGTGAACAAGCATCACCTTCACAGTGGCCGACTGACTGACCACACCTGAGCAGCTAGCCAGCCACACAGCCTGTCCAGTGCAAGCCCTGGTGGCTGCAGACGACAAGGGGGAGATCCTGGACAAATGGCAAACGACTAGTATATATTGATTACCCGATTCTGGATAGAGCCACTGCTTTCACCTTGGCATTTTCATGCTGAGGTTTATCTTTTTCCAAGTTCCAAAGACATTCCATCTCGATTTCTCTTGTCTGTGTACATCAGAATGCCAGAAATCTACTCTCTGGGAGGCAGAATAATAATCGTAGTTCGAGTGGTGAGAGTAAACGTCATTAGCTGGACAGAAGGTTTCCCTGCTGCACAGTGTCTGCCTGCAGCTTTCTGTGCTGCAACCATGAGTCCACAGTGGATGGCTGATTTTACGGGACAACGTGTGAGTTTTAATATATAAGAATGAAGTGTCGATACACGAAAAGCTATTACCTAGTCTTCACCAGGACTCTCGCTTATACATATTCTCAGTTGAGATGTAAGAATTTTCCGAAATATCTGCACTGCCATTCCGTCTGCCACCAGAGTTCTGGAACACAGCCACTGTGCCAGGAGCGAAGCTGTGCTTGCTGCACCAACAACTCTGTCGCGCTGAGTGTGGGACCAGGATGGGTGTCATCAGCCATACAGTCCTTGGGGTCCTGATGACACCCTCACACGCCACGCTCCTCGCCACTGAGCCTGCCCCAAGGTGACCACAGTGCAGTGACCACTGCAGGGTGAGGGCAAGAAAAGAAGGAATGCTGAAGCACTTGCTTGACGAGAAAAATAGTCCTGCGAAATTGAGGAAAAATAGCACCAGATGGGCCACGCTGGCACATGGCAGTTAGGAGCAGCAAGGAATATTTTAAGGAAAAAAAAATCATTGGGGGCAGCCTGCAAAGAGAAGGGAAAAGGACAGCAAGTTTCTTTTTCTCTGTTGCATGACTTTGGGTCTTGATCTGTTTCCTGCTGTTACAGCAGAATGCCACAGTGTGGATAATTTATAAACGATAGATGTTTATGAAGTTCACAGTTCTGGGAGCTGAGAAATCCAAGAGCAAGCTGCCAGCAACTGGCAAAGAACTTTGTGCTGTGTCATATTATACAGAGAGAGAGAGAGAGAGAGAGAGAGAGAGAGAGAGAGAGAGAGAGAGAGAGAGAGAGAGAATTGGGCTAAACTCGCCATCTTGGTCACAACCCACTCCATGGTACCGGCTGTTGATGAGGGCAGAGGCTAGTGGCCTAGTGGCCCGTTAAAGGACCCACCTGCTAAGACCCTAATGTAGTGATTAAGAGTGAACTTAAGGTTTGGATGGGACACTGAACTTATATTTACAGTACCGATTTCTGTCTGAGACTTGTTTTCAAACCCATTTACTTAATTTATTTATTTTTGGAGACTACTTAGCAACTCTGAATCTCAATTTTTAGAATTTTATAAGATGAAGGTGGTAGTTCTGTGAGTGTAGCATGACTGTGTGGATCCAGTGAATGAAACATCCACCTCATGACCCGCTAGATAATAATTAAAGGGTCAAAATACGACCAGACGCCAGTGTCTATGGAATAAACCTAAGACCATTTTCACATGCACAAAGTGGAGGAAGAAGTCTTAGCTTCGAAGTTTGTACTTCTGGTTGCAATTACAGCATCAGGCTCATCAAACAGAAGACTAAAAAAAGGAAGTGAAATGCAAAGAGTGTATACATATTCTAAGTGGAAAATCGAATCTTCCAAATTTTCCATGTACTCCTGAAATGCGCAGAAAGTGTACAGATAGTTTCATAATGGTTTTCCTTTTCAGGTTTCCAGTTTTTCTTGATGTGTGTATAAGCTGCCTCAGAGTCCCAGAGTTTTGGTAAGAATAGAGCCTGTTTTAAGGTGAGAAAGAGAACCCAGGTCACAGGAGGTCCAGCCAGTGACAGTGCAGTAATCCCCCCAGCTAATGGTGTCCTTCAGCAGTGGCTGTGAGACTGATGTGAGGGAAGAACACGCATGTGAGACGAGGAAGCCATACTGCTCAACCGAGGACGAGACAGAGGCTGGGACCCAGCTTGCGCAGGCCAGGTGACCGCAGGCACTTTCTGCTTTCCAGCAAAATAACGCAAATCTAACAATGATTTATATTTGTCTTCTCAGTAGTAAATGCAGTTGGTGAAATTAAGCTCATGGCTGATGTTAGAAAGAATGGAACTGTTGTTGACCGTCCCATCACAGGGGACGAAAAATGGCACTGGGGTGGTTGGAAAAACATGGTGGGCAATGCTCTTGCCATGAGTAGCAGCCAGTCCTGGAAAAGATCAAGATGTCGGGAGAACCGAATTTTTGGAATGACCTGATCCTTAAGTTATCTACCCTTGAATAAATAACTTGCTGGCATGCCTTCTGTCAATTTTCCATCTGTACTACAAAGACCTTGAGGTCTATATGGTCCATATGAGTCTGTTTCCAGGAAGAAACATACTAGTGAGCAAAGAGGACTGACTAGTCAGTTTCCCTGCAACCTTGACATGGGCATTTTTCTTTGCTCTCTGTTTTCCTTTATGGCCTTTTCCCGGGGTGTTTTTGTATATTAATACATGCTAATTCCATACAGGTTGGGGACTTGGTGTATGTATACATCACATGTGGATCTTTTTGGATTTCCCCTTTCCAGCCTCACCCCGTCTCCCCTCCCCTCTTCTCAGGTCCACTTCCTGCTTCCACGAGGCCACCTCCCTATTTCCTGTCCCTCTCTCTCATTTTCTTCATTTGGTCATTGCTATTTCAGGTTTCTCATATAAGAGACCCAGGCGATATTTAATTCTTTGAGTTAGATTAACTTTGCTTAGCATGATGGCCTCTGTGTCCCACTGGCAGGAGGCAAAGGGAGAGGCAGGGTCAGAGAATGAGAGGGGGTGTGGTAAGGTGTTCAGCTCCTGCTGCAGGTAGGTAGCAACCTTAGGCTCCTGTGTGAGCCGGTACTTCCACAGGTTTGAATGGCATCTCCAAGTGCCACATTCTCATAAGGTCTCTTACCAACTGTTAATAGAAGCCTTCTCAGAGGTTAGTGTATTATGAAGGCAGTTGTCCAAACCGCCTAAAATTTGGATTACAGGCCTGCAATGCAAGCGCTCTGGGAAGCTGAGGCAGGAGGATCACACATCCAAGCCCACCCTGGGCAATTTAGTGAGATCTTGATTCAAAGTCAAGACCAAAATATGGTCTGGGGATGTAGCACAGGGCTAAGGGTCTGGGTTCTGCGCACTGGGAAAAAAAATAAAGAGAGAGACAGAGAAAGAGAGAAAAAGTGCATGCATGAGAAAGAGAGAGAGAGATGTTTTCTCTGCTCTGAGTTTTCAAACTGTAATTAAGAATAGTTAAGAATATATATAGAAAAAGAGGAAGTTCTACAACTGCTTGGCAAGAATGTTCTGTGGGTAAATATGGCCACAAGAAACAAACTAATTGTCCTGATGTCCGTGGAAATGGTACACAGCCATTGGGTGAGGTGCAGGTGCCTCATTTCCACCTTGCACCTATGTGGGGTGCTGCAGGTGGCCACCCTGCCTTTGCCTAAACATTCCAGTGACACAGAACATACTCAAAATTATACTTAAAATTATATTCTGTTATATTCCTTCAAATACTATATAAGGAATTATTAAACCTATTTAATTTTTATCTTAATGAAATTGGTAGTAACAGCTTAAACATTTCCTAGGAATTATTTTGAAAAGACACTGTTCTTGTTTGGCTGGATAATTATTGAGTATGTGGTGCTGGGTTGAACATTTTGCGTCACTATCTCCAGTCCTCACAGCAGTCTTGGGAATAGGCACAGGCAGAATCACATGTGGGTGAGTGCCCTGTGTCAAGCAACACCCCAGGCCGACCCACAGAACCAGGACCCCAAGGAAGGCTTGGAACCGTAAAGCTGTTACAGAGCCAGGGGCTCTTTTATTTTTCATCCATGATAGATTAGCAAGAAGTTTGCAAGGGGGATTTTTCTTTCAACTCAAAATGTCATTGGTATAACTTCATATATGTAACTTTAACTAGGGGGAGGAGGGTTGACGCAGAGATCGTTTTCTCTTGAACAAGAAAGCGAGTTTGAAATTCCTGTTACATAATCCTGCTGCACTATCTTGCAAGAAGTCCACAGTAGATTCAAACACCGGGCGCCACTGCTCTTATTTTTATGATGGGGTGACAGTGTAAGATGCGTGAACGAGAAGCAGAGAAAACAGCAGCAACAGATCCAGCGATTGAGAAAGTGCGACTAGGAAGAAGGGCGTGCACGCTGCAGCAGGAAAAGAAAACCAGTCCAAGCCAGCAGCGCTGAGAAGCAGGAAGAGGCATCTGCCCCAGCCTTTGCGGGTATCTTTTTATCTGCGTCTGAATCCAGTAGGGGCCTTTCGAGCAATCTATGTGAATGCGTGGAACAACAGTAAACACACGGGCTCTGCTGGCAAACGCGAATCCCTGGGTTAACGATATTGTCTGGCTTAGTAACGATCTCCTCGCTGTTCCGGCTGCACTAGCTCTAATGCGCTTGCTGTACCACCGCCCCCACGGGGAAGAGCTCATCTGTCACGCCCTCTCTGTAGCACCTGTCACTGTAGCTTTTAAGGGTTGTAAACGAGCACTGCAGGGCTCATACCCCGCAGCTCTGCTATTATCCCTCATCAAGCAAAGGTTCTTCTTCTATTATTGATTAGTTCAACCCATATTCAACCCCTATCTACCTACTGCTGACCTGCTAAATGATGTCTCTATGCACCATATATTGATATTTGCAAACACCAAAAATCTGGAAAGCATTGCTCTGGAGCCCAAAAGTGCTGTTTCATCTAGCAGTAACTAGATTTTTTTTTTTTTGTGAAGCATGAAACTTTATCTTTCATAATTTTAATGTATACATGGCATTACAGATAATATTTCTATTGGATTTAAATGGTTGCATATAGTTTTTAAAATTCTATTCAGGAAACTGATCCCAAGTGAGGTTTCATGAGGAACATTGGAGTTAAAGTCTACCTTACCAACAGGTACATTGGAATCTGACTTTCACTCTGGTGAACACGATCTTGGTGCGGGGAACACGGGATCAGGGTCGATGTAGTCAAGTCAAGAAGAGGTCATGCTGGGTGAGCATGTGCTCTAACTTCACTAACATGTCCTCTTAGGAAGGCTTTGCAGTGACACACAGACACAGAAGAACACACAATGCAAACACCATAGCACTGACGGTTGGAATGTAGCTTTAAGCCAAGGAATTCCAAGGACTTCTGACAACTACTGGAAACTGTGAGAGAGAGGTGGGTTAAGAAGTAGATTCTGCCTCAGAGCCCTGAAGGGACTGACTCTCTTGGCACACTGACTTGAGGATTCTATTCTGCAGAACTGTGAAGAGTATGCACGTTTCTTTTCAACTATCTCATTTGTGGTAATTTATTACACCATCCACAGGGGACAAGAGGCACAAGAACCAGTGGACTCAAATACACACACACACACACACACACACACACACACACACACACACACACACACACACACACACGTATACCATCCTATTACTCACAAAGCATGTTGAATAACAATAAAATATAATTTCATGACTTAGTACGTTTATATTTAAATGGTCACTAGGACCATGAGATTTCTGGAAGTTAATCTTTACATTTAAATTAAGTTCCAAATAACAAATTTATGTAAAACTTGAACTATCAGAGAAGTGGCCATGAGCCATTGAAGACAAAGGTAGATATAGAAAAAAGCCAGTTGGTGGCTTTTAGCAACTCCTCTCCCTTGGAACACCTGACTGTTTTTGTTAAATGGATCAAGAGAGCCAGCACTAATGCATGCCAGAGAGGGGCTGCAAAATTTCAAAGTACTGTAATCATTTGTTCTACAAATCTCTTCTAATCAGTCTGCCATCTCCACACAAGGCTGCCATGTGGTAATCTTGATATTTACTGAGTGGGAACAGACATGTCTCAATTGTGGAAACGTCACTCACCGCGTGTTGCTGCAAGATCAAGTGCTCTGCGCAAGGCATTATTTATAAATATGATGAGAGATGGAGGGAGACAGAAGGGATCATTTCAGTCTCTACTCACCGATTATTTGTGCTGCCTTTGTTCCCGCCTAAGTAACATTGAGTTTATCTGTGTTCCTGCACATAGCAGAGCCTGAAGCAATGCAATTTTTTTTTGGTCTCATTTTATTTTATTATCTGAGCCTTGGGTAAGAATTAACCCTGACTCACCTCCGACCTCTCCATTCGCCGTATTTAAATAGGTGCAGGGTGCCCTCTATTGGTTCAGACATAGTCATAATCACCCTTCCCTTGTCGCTAGTCCTTCAGGCGCTCAGGAATTTTGTTCTTTTCCACTGCTAATCGTGTTAAAGTTCTTTATTTAATTGTATTTTATGGCAAATTCTCCTAACATAAATGAGATGTACGTGCAGATCGTGCAGAGTACAGACTTGGGAGCCATCGAGTCTTGGATTTGAGAATCAACTTTGCTATTCATTAACTATGGAAGACGTTTATTGATTGTTCTCATTTCTCTTTCGCAACCATGTCCAGCATAGAAGAAGTCCTGCCTCATAGATTTTTGTGATAAAGGCTCAGCATTCATTTATATGACAAATATTTACTTAGCAACTGCTATGTGCCATTGTGTTCTTTAGGTCCAATTTCTGTCTTTATGAAGCCTACAATATAGCAGATGTTTACCAAATTATGATCATGTAATACTCAATAAATGATAGTAACAGAAAAATAGCGATTTTTACTACTACTTTCATTACAGTTATTGTATAAAACTACTAAACATAAATGTTCTTTTCCTACAGTTTTATTTCTGTTTAACAAAGAATGTTGCATTCAATGGATGGTTCTTGTCCTCAGGAAACTTTGATCTAAAGACAAATTCAGTCAGCCACAATAGTTAGAGTCTTACTAGCTCCTATGCAAAGGCATCTGCAATTAGATATAATGGACTCCAGGATTTTGGAAAACGTATCTATTTTCATAATACACTAAAGTCAGGAATGTGTACATGGGCTAACCACAAGGCAGTTAATTAAAAGCGTTTGTCAGGTGCCCACTCACTTTGCTCTACAGGCAAATACTCTGAAACAGCATGGAGCCATTCTGTTATTGTTCAGCTCTGAAATTATCATACAATTTCCCATTTATAATCATGTGCTCATTTTTTATCTTCTAAGTGTAAATGAGCTCTAAGCCTCAAAAATAAAAATAAATTACTACTAGTGACTCAGATCTCTAATCTGGGAGGCTGAAGCAGGAGGATCACAAGTTTGAGCACAGTATGAATGACTTAGCCACTTAGCACGACCCTGTCTGAAAGTGAAATTACAAAAGGGGCTGGGGTTGTAGCTCACTGTGAAGGCCTGAGCGCAGTCTCCAGTACCAGAAAGGAAATAAAGGTAAAAACTAGAAGACAAATTTATTTGTATTGACAATTATTTAATTTTGGGTAGCTTGCTAAAGGAAGTCCTCTTCAAACATCCATAGGATTATTTATGTTGCTTGATATGCAGTTTAATGATTATATTTAGTTTCCAAATCCAAAGAGTGAGAAGTAACAATGACGAAGTATTTTTTTTTACTTGAACTTATTATATTTTGAAACCATTTCAAAGCTCACATTTTGGTTTGATTCCTCCCTATCGTCCATAAATGTCTGCATTACATAAATGAGCAAATTTAAGAAACTGTTTTTTTTTTATGAAGGGATACTCTGGTATCATTTGAATTGCAAATGGTAAAAATAAAAATGGTTTAGGTTTTTTCAAGGATCTGCAGAATAATAATGCAGTTATAAAGTATTTCAACTTGAAATGTTACCTGGTAAAGGAAATGTTTTTTTCTGATCTCCAAATTTTTCTAATAAATAGGTGTTTGGGCTAAAATTTAAGAAAAAGTCCTTGATGAATGAAAACTATATTTATTGAATATAAAATTGCCCACATTTTAATGAAAACCTTTATTCTTAGTTTATTTACACTAAGCTACATCCTCAGACTTATTTATTTATTTATGTGTTATTTTTAAATTTTGAGATAGGTTCTAAGTAAGTCATTAAGTTGATCAGGTTGGGTTCAAAGTTACAATCCTCCTGCCTCAGCCTTTCAGACTGCTGGGATTATAGGCATGTGCCACCAAGTCCAGCTCATTTTTTTTTTTTTTTTAGAAAGTTGTGGCTTCTTAACCACATGGTAAGTTAAGGTAGGTTGGTCAAAATATTCTCACTTTAGGATAGTTTTAATTGACAAAAAATGTTGTGAAGTTTTCACAGCGAGTTCCCAGGTTTCTCTATTATGTTCATATTTTCTTTTCTTTCCTTTCATATTGTCCTTTCCATTTCCAAAGTTCCTGTTCCGGTCACACCCTCGTAAACTCCTCTTGTTGGTGACAGATTCTTGTTTTTGATGACTGGAATATGAAGAAGTACTGCTCCGTTCTTTTGCCTAATGTTCCTCAAGTAGGCCCAGCCTCGCTGTGGCTATGGTGTGGGCGTGGAGACCACTGAGGAGCAGCCCAGTCCTCACCACGTCATGTCACAACGATGCCACATCCAGCCAAGAATCTCACCATTGCTGGTGTCCTCTTTGCTCACCAGGTATAGGTGGAACGTGTCAGGTTTCTCCATGGTAAAGATCCTGCCCATCACCTCTGCAAACTGTACTTTTTGGAAGGAAGTCATTGTGGGCCATTCACACGTACACGGTAGAGACATAGAATTTTAATAAATGTTAAATTTGACATGATTTTAAAAAATAATATGAAGCTGAGATGAAATAAATTTAGAAGCACCTGCCTGGTTTTCAAAGAAAGAACACCAGAAAATTCATATCTAGGTGAGTCGTCCTCTTTCTTCTGGAACAGCAGCTGGGAGCAGTGTCCCGGTAAAAGGATTTGTCTTGCGACAATTCCCGGTCTTGGGAATTTTGTTACTTTAGTTCTGAATTTCTCTTTAAATTGGTGAATGTGAGGAATTCACTGAGAGGTTTTATATGCACCCATTGCCTCTTATTCTCTTCTTTAAACTTTTGTCCACGGTGTGCATTACAAAGATCATTTTCCTTAATTTTCACAGTGTTTGCTTATCTTGCGTGGATTATATGTTTTAGAGCTGCTACTGCAAGAAACTGGGAAGAGCCTAATGAAGGAGCGTCTTCACCAGCTCTCACTCCCTTTGCACCTTCCTTTACCATCAGCTCATGCGGAGGCAAGAAGCCCAGCAATCTGAGACAGGCCAGAGATCCTATTTTTTAGGTCTCCCGGGTGAAGTATACACGCCAGTGTGTGCGCACACACTACCTCCTTAAGTTTAGTTACTGATGATCTTGTGCATGGTTAAATGGGCTGGAAGTTCTTCAGACAGTGTGATCCTAACCCTAACTCACAGTCTTCTGGTCCCCTGCCAAGTCGGTGCTGCCTTTTTAGCTTGGTTTGGCTTCAGATCAGTGACACACCTGAGGAAAGAGCTTATGTGTCTCCTCCTCCTTGCTTGCTCCTCTGTGTTCATGGGAAAAACACGCCCAGAGGATATGGCTGTCTAGACTGCTGGGAAGATGGAAGAGACTGATGTGTATGGAAGATCCAGAGGAGCAGAGCAAAGCTGCCCCGATCCTGTGCAAACCTGACCTCAGCTGACCTGTCTGCTGACCTCAGAAATAAGGGACATCCCAGACCTCAGCCCCAGGGTCGGGACGAGGGGAACACAAGAGACACACACTAGTGCCAAGCTCACAGGATCATCAGGAAAATCAGAAAGAAGAAGAAATAGCACTTAATGTGATAGTAAAAATATCTCAAAATTAATAAGAATCCACAGTGAACGCAGTATTCACATTTTCAATACTAATGGCGCGAATGTTACTGATTTTTTCCTTTTGCTCTGGGTGCAGCATGGTGCTACACTGTTCAGCAGGATCGCTTGGCTAACTCAAGAATTTGTGGAACATAACAAATGATTTTTGCTTCAAGCCACTACATTTAAAGACTGTTTCCTTCACATCAATTCTACACCGATCAGGAAAGCTTAATTTCAAACTCTCTCAGTTAGTACTTGGGTTGGGTATCTAGATCCAAAGCTCTTATCCACCTTTCACACCACAAGGCAATATTCACAGTCCACGATGCTGAAATACTATTTTAAATATAAATAAAGGAGTAGGAAAAATACGAGAAACAGGATCATCCAGCAGAATTTCCTAGCATCACTGCCTTGTTTCTAGGATTGTACCGAATTTACGACACTACCGTAAATCACTCCTGGCCTTCTTTGGAATGAAGATGTGACAAAGAACATGCAGTCTGAACCACATGATTCATTAACACATTTGTGTGTGGCAGCTGTGAAATCCTGCAACCTCTGACCCAATTACGTAACCTCCTGAGAAGCTAGGCTCTGTTCTCAGGAAACTTTGCTAAGGACAAGGTCCATGTCAGAAAATAGCACCTGTGTGGGGCCCCAGCAGCACCACTGCACGGATTCTGGAAGGTATAGGTGGCGAATTGGTGTTAGCACTGAGAGTTTCCACAGTTTTAAAATTCGGGGGATCACCTTCTTTTGTAGGGCTACTCTCATCCTCAGCTTTTGCCCTTGCAGAATATTTCTAACAGGAATACTTGAAAACCAAATATGCTTATTATAGTAAGAAATAACATGTTCTCATTGTTTTTATTGAATGTGCCAAATTGTGGTGTTAAAATTAATAATAGAATTAGGACAATAGCGATTATTTCCAGTAGGTAGCACATATTAGGCGTAGGCTGATGTTTCTAAATGAATGTGTAAGTCTATGTAGAAAAGAGCTGTTGCTTGGAAGAGTTACTTGCTGTGAATTTACATTGTCCCAGCAATTTTCTCTGACTTACAGAGGAGTAGAAACAAATTCTTCAAAAATGCTTTCTATTTTATATCACTGATTCTATCGATGCAAGAGAAGGATAAGCAAATGTGAGAAAACTTGGGATTTTGATAGCAGAATCATATTAATGAGCAGGGGGAAAAACCTGACCTGGAACATAAATTTTAGTGGAAATATGCAGAAGAATTGATGTTAATTGATATTATATTTATATCTTCCTTTGGATGTAACTTTGTAATATACATTTTCTTGGCTCATGGGCTGATTTATGAATCCAAGGGAACAAACGTGCAATCACTAAATCCAAGATGTAAGTGGAAAGAGAATGTAAAAGTGAGCGACCTGGAGCTTTAATAAATCTGGCTTCAATCACTTAGGCTTCTCTTGAATTATCAGACATCTTTAATAAATTTAACTAAATGACGTATTTTCCAGGTAAGTTTTCTTGTATGCCCAGAACTTCTTTATTTGTTCAAAATGTAACCATGGAAGTAAATGCCCAACTTACCCGATCTCTGCTGAATAACTAAATTTTATCAAAAAGAAAAACTTTTTATGTTTCTGATATTATTGCAAATGACTTTATTAGCAAATGAATTTCTCTAATAACTGCTCCCCAACAAAGTGAACTTCTAGAGTTTTCGTGGGTCTAGAGTTTTCGTGGGTATCGACATTGTATTTGTTATTCTCTAAATTCAAGACTACATCTGTCTTCTATGTTTTGGAGAGCCAGCGTACCCCTTAAACTCAGCATCTTTCAGGTTTCCATGATTTCTGAAGACCAACGGGGTTAACAAAGGGCATGATCTTTTTGTTTTAATGACCTGTATGTAATATCATGACAGCCTGAAAACTTGGACTCATTTAAAAGAGCAAAATGGTCTTTAATCCATTGGGATTTTTGAATCTTACGTTGCTTGGAGTTTTCTAGCTTGCGATATGCTCTCCACCAGAAGAGACACGATCACAGGTCTCTGAATAGCATCAATTGCCAATGAACAGCACCTGGCCACTTTTCATTATGCTAATTCTAAACACAGGTAAAGAGCTATGTCTATAATTATTTTTCGGACATAGGCTTAATTAACATAACCAATCTTGCAAAGTACCAGGCACAAGGCAATTCACGTACAGACTCATGCCATTATTTTTAAAAAATATTTGGCCATATTGGCTTGGTTACCTTGCTTTTGATATTTTTGACATACTTTAAGTATATGTACATCAGGAAAAAACAATTTATTTTCATTAAAAAATTCCTTTCAATGTCTTCTTGTAGTTGTCCAGTTAGAATTACATCAGTTTGGGATCACTAATAGATTATGATTATTATTTGTTTGATTATTGTTACTAACTCAAACATTCAATTTGCTTATTGTTTTTGTTCGTTCAGTTTTCTGAGAGATGAATTTTTTGGAAGGTCAGAATATGCCCTGTGTCACTTAATAGGTACCAGTTCTACATGGTATCTGGCTACAGTCCTCCCTCACCAATGTAACTTGTATATTTGGCAGTTTTATTGATTTATTTCTTATTATATTTTCTTCTTCTGTTTGTGTCATATGCAGCCTATCTCCTGATGTCATGTTATTTCTATTCTTTCATTTGTTTGAATAGATTTCTGCTCCCTGCCTTTTTGTTTTTATTTATTTATTTAATAAGAACTCGGCATCTACTCTGTGCCAGATACTCTTCTAAATATTTTGAGTATAACAGTAAGCACAACACAGTGGAAATTCTGTACTTTGGCTTTACAGGATAACGGAGGAAAAAAAAATCAACATACATCAGTAAATTTAGTAACCCATGATTTTGCATACTCTGTGACTCTGTAAATAGTGACATTCTTGGAAAATGCTGTCTTAATCTCCTCATGTGGCTTTTACCAATATGCCATTATTAAAATTTCTTGGTTGATACACTGACTACAAGGGAAACTGTTTACTGAGAAGTGTCAAATTAGCTGGGTCTGCACAGTCACCCAAACACATCCAAAACCACACCCACACTCACAAATTACTCATCATCTACAAATTCCAGGTGTTGTTCAGAACAAATTTTACATGTTAACTTACTTGATCCTTTTAATTACCATTCTTATATTACAGTGGGCACTGAAAGTCCACAGAAGTTAAATAACCAGAAAGCCGATTGGTAGAGCTTCAGAGCTTGGGCATATAATTGGTATGAATACAAAATTCTGAGAAATACTTTATGATTTTTTTTTTTATTGTTTTAGACTGTACTCTAGTAGAGGACTCCTTCCACTAGAGCCAACTGTATGATTTCCACTGCTCCCCCAGCACTGGTCTAGATGTTTTGCCTCAAATGTCAATCTAGGTATAAAAGTGCTTGTTAGTATTTAAACTGAGATAGAACATAATGTTTCAACTCAATCTGCTCAACACTAAGATTACAAAAGTTTCCCTCTCTGATCTTCGTTTTCCCTTAATTCACTGTGTCTGTTAACCGGCCCGCATGTAGGCACTTGAGCTAGGAACCTTCGGTCCCTCAATCCCCTTCCCAATTCACTGACCATGACTTGTAATTCTGTCACGTGGCACCTTCCAGTTGGGCCACTTCCCTCCTTCCTCTCTGATACTATTCTAGTTCTGCTTTTCATCAACAACCATATTTACTGAATGACAGGATTTCTTTTTAATGGAACGCAGCCTTTTAATTCTTAAAAAAATAGTTTTGAATTTTCTACCTTTTCCGTGATTTACCTTTCAGCATGTTCTCTCTCCTGTCTGTGCATGAAATTAGCTACCAAGCATGATTTTAAGTTAACACTTAGCTTAAGTCATAAGATTATAAACATGAAAAATGTAAGTTCTTTAGGACTCATATTTACAAGAGTTCACCTTTTCTCTGCACAGCGCCTTAACTTTACAATGTGTCACCAGCTCCAAATTCCTTTTAGCTTTATGCACTTATTTATTTTCCATAATAGACCAATGCCAAGCTGTGTGCACACTATGTGGTTTTCCAGATTTCTAGTTCACGCCTTAGCACACAACAGTCCACGGAGAAATGGGAGCCTCTAGTACACTCACAGACAGATCAAGTTCGAGATGCCCGCCAAAGCTCTGCACTGTTAGGTGGTCTATTTGAGGTGTTTCCCATTTTGGTGATGAGGAAGTCTGCCTGGTGGCACAGAACTTTCTGTGTGCATTAGAAGCAGGCTCCGGGGCTGAGGAGCGAGAGGAATTTTCTGGAGTGACTTTGGATGATGCAGCTGCAGAATCAATTAAGGTTGAATAGAGTCCCTGGTTGCCAATTTTAGTAATAGCAGAAAAATGGAAATGCTGAGTCTGGTCATCACCCAGATGTTTTAGCCCTGCTGACTGGCATATCAGGGCACATTCGTCCTGATCTCTCGTTGGTTCTTGGGCTTACCTCCTGATATAAAAAACCACTGCTCCTATTCTTTCTCATGCAGCCCAATTACTGGAGGGGCTCAAAATAGGACAGGAGAAAAAGACCTACGCCACTGTTCCATTTTCACAGCTGATTAGTCACAGTCACCCCATATAGGTGGATCATCATGGGGTCAAGGGACAACAATGATATCAGCAACAACAAACAAAATCGAGGAGGAAATTCATCTCCAATGAAACTGGAGACATTAGTGGCACTAAGTCAATGATGCACTCATCAAAATGAAAAAGTCACTGAATTAAATTCAGTTTTTATTGTTATTTTTTTACAAAGTATATAATCATGGTGAACACACACACACACACACACACACACACCGGTCAGGAGCCAAAATGAGAACATTTGGTCCACAATAGTCTGTGTGTATGATGAGGGCCACTGAAATTATCTCACTATGTGGTGTTGTAACTATCTTGCTGCAGGTACACTTTATAATGGTCACAGAATGATGAGGAAATCACCCAATGACACATTTTTCAGAATGTGTGCACATCATCAAGTGACCCATGACTGTATGTATAAAGTATGTTATCACATTTTGCACACTTTGAAACCTGACTTTGATCACCACCTTGTACTTCTGAGCAGTGAAGGCTATATTCTCCAGGCCAAAAGTATCACATTCATTCCTCCTGGGTCTTGATCCTCCTGAAGGTTTCCATACTATGAAAGTAACTCAGGTAAGAAGGAAAGGCCTTTTTGCCATTTGGTGGGGAATTCCAACATCTCTACTCAGCTCCTTAGTACCATCAAAGCCATCAAAGCCAAGGTCAACCTGAAAGACTGTCTCATGCAAGAGAAGCTTAAGGAAATATGATAACCAAACGCAATATACAATGATGTTTAGGACCCTGGAATGGAAAAAGGCTAATAGGTCAAAAACTAAGGAAATATGAATAAATGTGGACTTTAGTTAATGCCAATACATCAACACTAATCCATCAATTGGGGCAAATAATTGGGACCAGAGTAAGGTAAGATGTTAGTAGTGAAAGAAACTGCATGAAGGGCACATGGAAACTGGTATTATCCTCACAACATTTCTTTTAAGTCAAAAAGTATTCTAAAATATTAATGTGTAAAGAAAAACTCAGTAGGATGACTTTCAAGTTATTTTTCCTACTTGGAAAAAGAAAATAATAGGTGAAAAAGGTCCCTGCTATTGCAATATTTAATACAGAAAACATAAAACATTCTAATTAAATTTGCATATCTAAATATATTAATAAATACCCTCAAAACATATCTAAAAGAGGAAAATATGAAAGACCACATACTTCAGGAACAGATATTTAAAAAATTACTGACAGGGAGTTGATCAGAAGAGAACAAGCCCCACGTGCTTCGGCTCACAGATGCATCAAAGGGGCCAGCCAAGGAGCTGGCGATTTGCCCTGGACTTGTCAAAGTTCGAGCTAATGGTGTCATGTAGGGGATACTTGAGAAACATCAGAGAGACTAGCACCTCCAATGAGAGCGACTCTACTCCAGTCATTTTTAGTATTATTTTTAAAACTACGTTATCGATGTATCATAATTTATGCCTTTAGAACATGTAGACACATTGAAAATGCGGTTTTGTTGTAATATGTGGGTTTCAAAGTTTATCATGTCAGAGCCCATCGCTGATGGGAAAATCACGTGAGGCGGAAACGGCTCTCACCAAACGGTCCCTGGGCTCCACTACGGTTCTCAGAATTCCTTGCAGTTGGGTTGAGGCCATGTGGTGGGTTTAGGTGAATGACTACTGAGAGGTGTTTTTAGGACCTTTGGGCACAGGCAATTGAAAGTGCAGGTCTTTAAACTTCCTTCTCCCATCATCTCTGACCGTGTGAGCTGAGAAGCTGAGTTTGCAGGTGGAGCTATTTTAGGGTGCGAGGGTGTGAAGCGTCAGTCAGCGCAGGTTACAAAGTTACTGTGGGGGACGGACCTATCTTCCCTAATCTGGCAAACTGTTGAACAGGTAATAGGTGTTATAGAGCATGACAGTGTAGTTTGCCTATTGTTATGTTTAATGATAATTATTCTACAACTAGCAGGGAACGTTGTGTATGTTTTCAGAAACCAAAATTACACTGTAGGTTATCATATTATAGGTAGTCAGAAGTAGCTTTTGAGATTATTATATGGCTTCCTTGATGTAGATCTTTTGAACCTCAAATTATAGTACTTTAACACACAATTTTGTAAAAAAACCCATCTAATTTAAAAAAGAAAAGGTGAAGAGGTTTTGATTGAAGACAGAAGCTCTTGGAGAACTCATTTGGGAAAGAAAATAACTCTTACCAAGCCTGGAAAAAATGAAATAAACTCAAAATATTCACAGGATAGAGATAACAGCTACAGACTAAGATTTCATTGGCTAATATTTTAGGGAAAAAAATATCTCAGGGGGAGCAAGTCATCAAATAAATACTTGATAGGCTATAATGTTCAGGATACTGTGGTTTGGGTCTGGAGTGTCCCCCAAAAGCCTCGTATAACTATGGATACTCTGTATTGTTGGGAGGTAGGACCTGGCGGGAAGGGGACGATACCTGGGGCTTGACCTGGAGGAGTGTGTTCTGGCCCCTCCTTCCTCCCTGTCTTGCCTTTGCTCTGCCATTCGGTGAGGAGCTCTGACTCCTGCTCCAGCCCTACCAAGTGGTCCCACCATTTCCAGATGCCCACCCAAAAATGGACAGTGACTTTCAGAAACTGTGAGCTAAAATAATTTTTTCTTCTCTAAAGTTGTAAATGCTGGGTATCCTGTCCCAGCAATGAAAAAGTAACTACGACACAGGAGTATGGGATGAGGAAACCATAGCTTTTGCACCTTAAGTAAGAAGAGAGAAAAGATAGATTTTTGACTAGTGCATTTTATAGTATTTTGAGGACTGGATAGAAGGTGCTGTGCGCAGCATAATTTTAAAATGAAATATGAGAAAATACACAGAGAACACATTGGCACCCTTCATGCCAAGGTCTTGTGGACCAGGTGAGAGCTGCAGTGTCACTGTCACTGCCATTGCGGAGGGTGGGTTCTGCAGCCTGAGTCTCCCAGGAGCTGTCTGCTGTTGATGTAATCAATGGCGGATGTGAGCGATGTTAAGTTTTTTTTTCTTTCTGGTAATCAAACTTAATATGAATGTAGGGAGGGCTTTCTACATAACTCATGGATTCCCTAGGTCCATCTCTAAATTAAGTACTTGAGCAAAAGATGATAGATTATATTAATTATGATGCTACCTAAAATATGAATTTGGTGATAAATTGGGAAATGACTGTGTTAAACTCAAGGAATATTTCCTTTCCACTTCCACCTTTTTATCCTCATAAGTGATTTCAAAAATTAAAATAAACACCTTCTCGAAAAGTAGATAATAAATGAGATTTAGGTTAAGGCACCGAGTGGCATATTTCTTGCCACTCAACTAATGAGCAGTCCCAATGGCCCACTCAGGAGCCAAATATACTTTTCACAAAATTAACAGCCCACGGAAAGATCTACATTTCAATTTACATCCACAAAGCAATTTTCTGACACAGCTGTTTTTCTTGATTGACTCCTCTGGAGCTTCTCTCATAACTTTCTTCATTGCTTGGCCTTTGAGTTGCAGCGGGGGTGGTCCAATTTTGCTATGTTAATTTAGATCATCTCCTTCTTGCAACCTTAGGAAGGTTTTTAAAGATGCAATAAAAGCCGAAGAAGACCCCTGTCCTCATGGTACTTCCATTCCGAGGCTGGAGTGGGACGAGGTGCAGAGACACGATACATTTTCCCGTGCAGACGACACAAAGTGGTAAGAGCAGCGGCAAGAGAAGAAGCTGAGGAAAGAAAGGAGAATCTGGAACGGCAGGTGAAGGGGGCGGCGGGGGGACGTCAGGGCTGGGAATTTAGATTAGACCTCACCGGCAGTATGGCATTTCCGGTGTAAGCCATGGTCCTGACACGAAAAAGGCAGGTAAAGGTTTTCCATAAAATAAGCACACAATGAAGAACTGTGGCATGGATGAACAGGCGTGACATGTGAGAAGGCGCCTTAGCAAAGTGACTTCACCGCGGTGCTAAAATATTAGTGCAGTCACCATGGAGCCTGTGACGATATGGGGTTTTCATTACTACGCTATGCGTTCCTTTTCTCTTCTGTGTTTAAGCTATGGTCATAAGATCACTTGCTACATCCAACAGAAATGTTTCTTAATCTTTGGCAGTTATTTATTTATTTATGTTTACTTATTTTGCAGTCCTGGCGATCCAGCACAGGGCCTTGCTCATGCTAGTAACTGCTCTACCACTGAGCTACATTCCCATTGTCTTCTTATATAGATTAAAACATCTCTTTAGAAGCTCAAGACAAAGGAGTCATTTCGTTGGTTTCTCAGATTCATCTGGACTGCATAGGAGGGGCATAACTCATAACTTTCATAGTTCATAGCGTCCCTTCATTCCTGTCAAGTTGATCAAGACTGTCAGCCACCATTTCCCCACTTCCCCACACCCAACTGCCCATTTCATATGCAGCCCCGTCTACCCAACCTTCTAGTTGACTGCAGAGTAGGACAACATTGGGAGTTTTCAATCAAGTAAGTGGTAGGACCACAGTCCCCTTTTTAGAACACGTAAAGGCTCAGCATGCTCCAAGGCCGCTACAGAAGGTCGCAATAACCCACTCTGGAAGTTTCTTCACAGTTCTTGCTAATAATGTTTGTTTAACCTTTTTTTTTTTTTTTCTGTAGCAGGAAGGGCCTTCATCTCACAGGGTCATAGCGTTACCAGAGCTTCGTGCACTGGGCATCTTGCTGGTGGCATCTTGGGTCTGAGCACGGTGCATATTTATGGTGGCTGGAATGAGTCATACATTCAGATACCAGCTTTTTTTTTAGCAGCAAAATGGAATGCATGAATAGAACCAAATCACTCTCAACAAGCCAGCGATAATTAGCAGGGACCCTGACTGCTGAACGACAGTGTCTCACAGACTTTGCTGAATTATCCACAGTCATCACACTACCAATTTGATCTCCTTTTGGCACTGGTATGATATGAACTACTTATTGCCCTGAGCACCATTTATTAGACTGGGAGAGACTTCTCATTCTTCCTGTATATGTGGGATCTTCTACTGCTATGTTCTTGACGTTACATCTTTAATTCTAAATTTCCCCAAAAGTTGCTTCTATGTTGCACTGTGCTACCTTGCTCCACTTTCTCCCCACCCTTTCCCTACACTCCCCTCTCTTCCTCCTCCCTCCTTGAGACCTTGATTAGGACTGGGCTAACAGAAGGTAGAAGGTGGCCCAGACCTGGATAATCTGGTCTCCAGACAGGCAGGAGTGGAGCCACTCTCCTATCCTAGGCACAGGATGGTCTGCATCTCAGGCTTCACCCTACTCAAATTCCCAATTTTCCCCTGCCTCAAGACCTTTACCAGAAATCACATGATCAGGTTTTGAAAGACCTGCCCTGCAAATTAGGTGACAGACCCCAAACTTCCCCCAATCAAAGAACGACCTGCACCCTACATCCCTGGCGGACCCTCCTCCCTCCCACTGCTCATAAGCCTGGTCCCCCGCGGACAATAAATGAGCTGTTACACTGATTCAGTCTCCCAGAAGTTCTTTCTTCTGTGTACTCATGGCCGCTCCACACTCTGCCCCTGATCACCTGTGGCCAAGGGCAGGCAGGGACCCCAGAGACCCTGACATCCCTCCACTCCCTTTTCTCCTTGTCCTCTCCTTCTCTCCTCTCTCTCTCTCTCTCTCTCTCTCTCTCTCTCTCTCTCAATTTCTCTCTCTTTTCTTTCTACAGGAATTGAACCTAGGGCTTTTACACTGAGCTACAGCCCCAGATTTATCTACTTATTTACTTGAGATAGCATCTTGCTAGCGAATGTTGCAGTACTGATAGTCAAAGAGAGTACTGAAGCTGGATGTGGTGGCATACATAATAATCCCAGGATCCTGGGAGGTGGAGCCAGGAGAATCCAACCTGGAGCCAAGACAACTTAGTGAGTTGGCAAGATGCTAAACACATATGGATCAAAATTTGATACCACAGCACAGAAATGAGAACTGCTGTTTTAGACAGCATATTCTTTTGTTTGCTGCAGATACTATAATTCCTCCGAATGGTTGTGTGTAAATACTTACACTCTCTTAAGACACTCTTCTTCCACTGACTTGTTTTCTGCAGAATAAATTACTTCAGTGAGGTCTCTCGCGCTTGTCTTTGTTTTTTCCTAGCTTGTCTTCCTGTTTGCTGATTATGTAACTTGCTAACTCAGCATAAATAAAACTTTAAGTGTAATTTTCATCAGTTTCTTCCAATATTCTTCTTTTTTGTAGGCCTACCACCACTACAAACCAGTGTTTTGTGTAATTTCAACTGGTCATGACACTGGTTTGCCTAAAACTGATGCTTGCATTCAAAGGTAAGTGTTTTCAGTGCGACTAATTCATACCATAAGTTGTAGAGGCAAGAATACTTCATGCAGATTTCCAAATGATATCACAGTACTTCAACGATATCAGCTCTTTGAAAACTACAACGAAAAGAGCCTAACACCAGGCAGCCTAGGTAAGCACCTTTACGTTATCCATCTTGTTGTTACCACCTAACTTTATTTCTAGTTTTATCTTTTAAGTTTCACCTGTCCACATAATCTATGATTTTGTTTTTGATCTACCTTGGAGAAGTTGGCTTAATTATATTTGGAAAAAATGCCTCTCTCTTCTGTCACCTATGGTACATGTATCTTGGGTGATCTTCAGTTGTTTTTGTCTCTCAGACATGGAAAAAAAAGTCACAAGGAAGAGGCAGACTTTGTTAAAGTAGGAAACAGACATTTAGTGCTGACGTCTACTTAATTCCACCTTTAATTTTACTTTCAGATGCTATTCAAGCTATGTCTGCTGGTGATAACAATGACAGTTATGTCTGGCAAAACTACATGCATTTATTTTTGATGCTTTATGAATTATTTACATTTGTAAATTTTTAAGAAAATAAAATTGCAAAAGAACTAATGGGCAACTTTTAAAAAAAGTTCCCATAGAAAAGTTCAAATTATGACAGATGGTGAAACTTAATTTTTATGTACACACAAGCACAGATAGATTCACAAGCAAACACATATAATAGAAATGTATCTACCTGCCTAAGGGTAAGGAAATCATTGGCACAGTGGAAAAAGTTGAATTCGAGGCTTTCTGAGATTTGACTGTGATTTGCTGAAAATCCTTGACTAATTTTTATTAAAGAAGGATACTTCAGTAGTAGGAACACATCTGTTTTTCATGTGGATTTTCTAATAAATGTAAGACACAAAACCTCTATCTTGTGACACTGAATAAAACTCTTCTGTTATTAAAATTAGTATCCCTAACACCAACTAGGAGATGCCTGAAGACCACCACAAAGATCTTAAACTGCCTTTTGTTCTAAAAGTAATTTTTATCAAGTTCACCTTATTTTCTTATAAGAGCTTTAGTTACTCCTGAATTGTTACAGATTTGCATTGATGCACAAGTGTTCCAGGTCTCTGCTTCCCTCTTTCGGCCTTCTGGCTTTCTGCCTATGTGACCTTCCATCTCTAGACACGCCAACCCTGTCTCTCCATGTGGTGGGCTCAGCAGACGGTTACAGATCTGAAGGCCCATTGGGATACGATATAAGTATTCATGACATGTATATATAATTCCTCATGTTGATTTTTTACCACTAAACACTAGAGAAGAAAGTTACATAGAAAGAATTTTAATGTCAGCTTAATACTTGTGTTAGACTTCACCAAAGAAATAATACCAATAGAACATATAAGATTAACTATAAAGATTTGGCTTGTGCAATTATGGATGTTAGTAAGTCCTCAAATTTGCATTTGGTGAGCTGGAAAGCCAGAAGACCCGTAACTATGATTTCAGTCCTGTTGTGAGTTCTGAGAACCAGGATTGCCATGGTGGTGCATTCTGAATGCCAGAAGACTTGACACTCAGGCTGAGTCGCCTCTTCCATTAATGTAATGAACATAAAAGCCATTACCTACTGAACCAAGAAGTCATCAAAGTCCCATTGCTGCTTGTCTTTGCAGCCTGGACTGCATTCCCAGCAGTGACAGCACTTGACACACGGAGATCAGAGGAGAGGAGAGATGTAAATTCTCTGAGATACATATTTGCTGTGGCTGAATTTGCCACCAGCTGTTCTGCACATCTTTTGCCAAAAGGAAAGCAAAAATGGCTCCACGTGTACGCTAAGGGCCTTCCCAGTGCTGCCAGGCCTCATGAAGAGCCTGCCCTGAGTCTGTGTTTGCAGAAGTAAGGTGCAGGAGCTATTGAAACAGGCTTAAGATAAATTTCATTTTAAAGTGAAATAATGAAATATCATCAAAAGTTAAGATTTTACTCTGCCTGGGGTTCAGCTAAGACATAGTGCCAACTCTATCAACTATCACTGTTCTTCAAATAATATTTTAACAATAAATTTATTTAAAAATCCTTTGGTAATAGTTGATTCCAGTGGCTTAGATCTGTCCTCCTAGCACTCTGCAGGGCAGAAGCAGGACTGCAAATCAAGTCCAGCCTGGTCAACTTAATGACCTTGCAAGACCCTGTCTTAGAATCAAAAATTAAGAAGCGCTGGGGATCAGCGTGAAGGCCCTGGGATCAGTCTCCAATTCCACATACAAAAAAATTCGCTGATGATACAACAGCATTAAAGGAGTAAACAAACCTTGGGATAAGAAGGACAAAACATCCCACTAGTATGATAAATGTGCACGATCCCTTTTTATTAGAGGAGAGCATTTCTAACATGAAAACTAAAACCTAAATGACAGAGAGAATACACTGTGCCTGTTTGAGAAACTGGAAACCTTAGACATGTAAACATGTGTTAGCACTGTAAGAACCATTGCTCCGTTGAGCCAGGGACACAAGCTGACCACACAGTAACATGTTTCCATGTGGAGGTGAAAAGCGCTCAGGGTCTGTTCAGATATTTTGCTAATCTTGCTTTCCCCCAAAATGCTTTTCCCCTCTTTTCACCACAGACATCTGCCCTGGCGCCTGTCCTGACTGCACTGCTGGGGTGATTCGCCGGCCACTGTCTTGGCCCTTGTTGCCTTTGTTTCCTCCTGGCTAGAAGCAAGAGTAATGGATGCCTGCTGCCCTGCAATTCCATCTTGTGTGTCAGCAAAGGGAGCGCACACAGAAATGCCTAGTTATCCTGGAAACGTTACGAAGATATGAATCATTTATTATATAGCAACCCAGTGAGGGAAACAACAGCTGTGGCATCTGCGAAGAGTTCTAACAGAGAATTACAGACGGGGCTGTTGCTTGACTCTGTTAAACCAAAGTAACACTACTCCAGGGAGAAAGTGATTGTCTTCACTCAAGTCTCTCACACACTCACTGGCCTTCTTGGCCATGAGAAATACCTTTTGTAATGGTGCCCCGACCAGGGTTCACTTAGGCACCGTTTTCTTAATTTGAGTTACAGGCAATAAGACATAATTGGGAAAAATTACTATTACAGTTTCTTCTGGCTTGGTTTTAGCTGTCTTCTACCTGTTGTAGTAAACACATAAGCTGTGAAAAAATATGTTTTGAAATAATAAAAAGTCAAAATATCAGTCACTATGCCAAAATTTCCAGTACTGTGCTAAATAGTAAGGGTGACAGTGGGCATCCCTGTCTTGTTCCCGAATTTAGTGTGAATGCTTTCAGTTTTTCTCCTGTTAGGGTTATATTGGCTGAAGGGTTGCTGCAAATAGCCCAAATCAGAGGAATAAAGGTAGGGTCCCTCTATTTATATTTTCTTCAGAATCTTTATCATAAATGGGTGCTGGATTTTGTCAAGAGCTTTTTCTGCATCTATTCAGTAACCATATGATTTTTACCTTTGCATCTGGTAATGTGGTATATTACATTAATTGGCTTGTGTATGTTGAACCATCCCTGCATGTTTGGGATGAAGCCCACTTGGTCATGGTGTATAATTTTCTTTATGATTTGCTGCATTCTGTTGGCAAGGATTTTATTGAGTATTCTTGTATCTATACTAATTAGGGATACTGGCCTGTAGTCTTTTGTTGTTGTTGTTGGGTCTTTGTCTGGTTTTGAAATTAGAGTTATACTTGCTTTAAGAAATGAGTTGGGCAATTTTTCTTCATTTTCAATTTATTGAAAATGTTTGGTGAGCATTGGTACTAAATCATCTCTAATTTTTTATAGAATTCTATTGGGTAGAATTCAATAATATCAATATTGGGATTCCATCAGGTCCTGGGATCTTCATCGTTGGAAATGTTTTTATTACTTCCTCAATTTCATAGGTGGATATTGGCATATTCAGATGTTTAATTTCTTCTTCATTCAGTTTTGGTGGTTGATATATATTCAGGAACTCATCCATTTCATTTAGATTTGTAAATGTGTTGGAGTACAAATTTCAAAGTAAGTTCCTATTATCTTTTGGATTTCCTTGCTATCTGTTGTAATTTTGCATTTTTCATCCCTGATTGTACTGGTGGTATAGGTTTTCTTCTTTCCTTTTTTTATGAGTTTAGCAAGAGTTTTATCAATGTTATCTTTAAAAAAACAACTTTTTGTTTCACTTATTTTTGTATTACTTTAATTTCTATTTCATTGATTTCAGTTCTATAATTTCGTTACTTCTGTTAGGTTTGGGGTCAGTTTGTTCTTAGTTTTCTAGTGCCTTGAATTGTGAGGTTATTTGGGCTTGCTCAGTTCTTTTCTGTGTGCATTTGTGGAAATGAGTTTTCCTCTTAACACTGCCGTCACTGTGTTCCAGAGGTTGTGTCGTGATTTGCTGCCATTGCCTTTTGTCTCTGTGAACATTTTATTTCTTCCTTGACTTCTTTGGTAACCCAGTGTTTATTTAAAAGAGTGCTGTTCAGTCTCCAATGGTTTGAGTTGTATCATTTGTTTGTCTTGTAGTTGATTTCTATTTTTCTTCCTCTTTATATTTGTTTAAGCTTGTTTTGTGGCCTAAAATATGGTCTGTTTCGGAGAATGTTCCATGAGAAGCTGAGGGAAATGAATATTCTGTTTCTGTTGGATTAAAAATTAAAAATTTTGTATATGTCTGTCAGATCCATTTCTTCTATGATGTAGTTCAGATCTGCAATGTCTTTGTTGATTTTGTGTCTAGCTGACACGTCTTCTTGGGACAGAGAAGTGTTAAAGTCTCCCACTATTGTGTGTTTGAACTTTTTGAAGTCTAGTAGCTTTTGCATTATATATTTGGGTGCATCACTGCTTGGGGCATACATAATGTTCATGATTGTCAGTTCCTCTTGATGGATTTTTCCCTTTACAAAAATGAAATGACCTTCTTTGTCTTTTTTGACCACTTTTGGCTTATAGTCCACTTTGTCAGCAAAGGGCATCACTACCCCTGCTTTTTTATTTTTGTTCTCCAGTTGAGTGGAATATATAACTCCAGCCTTTAATTTTGAGCCTGTGTTTATCATGCTTGAAATGTGTCTCTTGCAAGTAACATATGGTTAGATTGTATTTTTTAATCCAGCTAGCCAATCTTTGCCTTTTGATTGTTGAATTGAGGCCATTAGTACTTAGGGTTACAATTGATACGTGTGTCTTAGGTCCTGCCATTTTGTAACACTGAATATTCAACTCTTCACTTATTTTTGGATATTCTCTCTATTAAGGATAAACCTGCCACAGTGTTCCTCGTTGTGGTTCTTCCCCTTTTCCCTATCCAGCAGACCTATGAAAATTATTTGTAGTAATGGTTTGGTTGTCATAAATTTCTTCAAGATTTCTTTGTTGTGGAAGGTTTTTATTTCATTTTTATTTTAAACGATTTTTTTTTTTTTTGGCTGGGTACAGGATTCCTGGTTCACAGTTACTATCTTTTAAGACTCTGAGGACTTCACTCCAGTCTTTTCTGGCTCTTAGGATTTGTGCTGAGAAGTCTGCTGTTACCCGATAGGTTTGCCTTGATACGTCACTTGCTCCCCTCCCCCCCACCCCCATAGCTTTTAGAATTCTCTCTTTGCTTTATATTTCAGTGAGTTTTATTATAATATGTCTAGGGGAGCTTCTGTTTTGGCCGTATCTAGTGGCTGTATAGTATGGCTCCATCATTTGAGTGTCTATCATTTTCTATGTATGGGAAGTTTTCTCTTATGACTTCAGTGAACAGATTTCTTAGACTTTTAGTAGGGATTTCCATTTTTTCTTGTATTCCAGCTATTCTGAGATTAAGTTTCTTTGAGTCTTCTATAATCTGTAGCATTCCATTCCTTGTCGACTTTGACTTATTTCATAGTTAGTAACAGTCTGGTTCATTCTTACATTCTTGTCCTCTAAATCCGAAATTCTCTCCTCATCTTGTGTCATTCTGTTCCCCATGCTTTCTATGGAGGTTTTTAATCTTTTGATGCTCTTCCTTCATCTTTTCGTATTTTTATAATCCTTTACTGAGATTCTCATTCATGTCCTGGATTGAGTTCTGTAGCTCTGCTAGTTTTGCATTTGTTTTTTCCTTAAGTTCTTTTGTTAAATATTGTTTGAATTCTTCAATATTTTGTGTAAATTGTCTGAGTCTGTCTTGTATTCTTTAAGTATTTTGTGTAAGTTGCTGTCTGAATCTGTTTTGTATTTTTTAATCATTTTGTGTAGTTTGTTGTCTGAGTCTGTCTTGAATTCTTCCATCAGAGTAACTACTTTTGTTTCAAAGTTGAGGAATTTTGGATTTTCCTCTGGTTCTATCCAAGTCTTCCTGGGTGGGCTGGAGGGTTTCTGCTACATCTTGCCTCAGCGTTTTCTCATGTAGTTGTTGAGTATTCCTTTGGCTTTTTGTGGTTACTCTTTGAGCAATCTCTATTTTTTTATAGTGAAGAGTATTGTTCTATGGCTGTGTGTTATGCTGCCTGTGTCACTGAGGTGGGATTCCTTATTACAGAACAACTAGTTCATTCTTTCTTGCTTGATAGTTGCTACAAGGTCTGTTTTTGAGATGTTTTTCTGCTGTTGAAGCTGCCAGGTTTGGCATACTCTCACCTTCTGGCAGGTCATGGAGACAGTGGGTGCTTCTGAGTGCCTCCAGTGATGGGTGGGCGGTGATTAGGCCCACCTGTGTAGGCTCTGAGGTACAGGCAGTGGTCTAAGCACAGCTATGTGGATGGCTCTGGCGTAGAGCAGTGATGGGTGCTGAGTAGGCCCCACTGCATTGGCTCTGAGGTGTAGATGATCTGGGCATGGCTACCTGGGTGCCCTTATTATGCAGCTGTGATGGGTATAGCGTAGGACCAGTTGCATGAGCTTTGAGATGCAGGTGGGGGCCTGAGTGAGGCTTCCTGGATGTCTCTGGTGCACAGCAGCAATGGGTGGAGGTTAGGCCCAGCTGTGCCGACTCTGAATGCAGGCAGGTCTGGGTGTGATGTCTAAATGATTTTTAATTATTGATAGTTAAGAGTTCTACTTATAGTAGGTATTGGAGTAGGTGAAGAGCAGACTATAGTTACAGGATAGCTTTAGATATCAACCAAAAACAGGAGAGTCCTTATAAGGTATTGGACAATCTGTTGGTACTGCTACCCCAGGCTGAAATTAACAGGAAAGTGCACTGAAAGCAAGATTCAGAAGACTTGGGGAGAACTGTGAGTGAAGTGGGGAGAGTGTAGCTTCCAGATCTGTAGAATATTTTAGAATATATAGTTCAGAGAGTCAACAAAGAGAAGGAGCAATTTAGCAACTAACTTATCTAGAGAGAGAAGGAACTGGAAGGAAAGGAGACGAAAAGGAAATGGAAAAGGGAG
Source organism: Ctenodactylus gundi (assembly GCA_004027205.1). Classification (NCBI taxonomy): domain Eukaryota; kingdom Metazoa; phylum Chordata; class Mammalia; order Rodentia; family Ctenodactylidae; genus Ctenodactylus; species Ctenodactylus gundi. The sequence goes on from PVKB01001149.1 coordinate 282,808, forward strand.
AAGAAAAGAAGACAAAGAGGAACACAAAAAGTTTGCCAAAAAAGGTCAATGGAAACTAGAAAAAAGAAAGAAGAAAAAGAAAATAAAAACAAAGCAGAAAAAGAAAAAAAGAAAAGAAAACTTAAAAAAGATAATTCATAAACCAAAACTGAACATCATAACTGCCAAGGCAGGAGATGGTGGCAGGTGGGGAGACTAGATCTGTGGCAGGCGATGACAGTGGGTGGTAAGACTGGGCTTGTGTCCACAGCTAACGATGGTGGTGGGTTGAGGGACACTGGCCCAGATCTGGGGTTAAGAATGGTGGCAGGCTGTGACCACAGGCAGGAAGACCTGCCTAGATCCACTGCCAGGGATGGCTCCTCAGCAAGAGATGGTAGCGGTGGGCAGGGGTACCTGGCTTCAGTCTGCAGTGAGTGGTGAGACCTGGGCTTAGTCTGCAGGAAGTGAAGATAGCCGGCCTGGGGCCCTGGCCTACACCTGGTGAGCCGCACTGGCACTGGCAGCGGGCTGGAGCCCTAGCTGGGCCTACTTCTGCTGCAAGCCATGGCTGCGGGCGGAGAAACCCTGGCTTCCACAACAAGCTATGGTGACGGGTGGGGAAACCTGGCTTTAGCTGGCTGGGAGGAAAGGCTGTGGTCAGAGAGACACCAGCCCAAGTCCGTGGCACCCCACTGGCAGCTGGGGCAAGACTCGAGCTTAGCTCCTTGGTGAGAGATGGAGGGGATCTGTGCCTACCCCCACAGTGTGCAATGGCGGCAGAAGGGGAGATAAGGCCTTAGACTGCAGGGAGCGAAGGTGGTGGTGGGTGATAGTGGCTGATACCTGGGCTCTGTCCACAGTGGGTGAGGTGGCGAGTGGTGAGACATGGGCTTAGTGGGCGAGTGAAGACGGTGGGCCTGGAGGCTGTGGCCTGCATCAGTGCTGGCGGCACTGTTGGTGGGCTGGAAGCATACAATTTCAATTGCTGCAATGTGGCCCTGCCTTCCATTCTAGGGTGTTTTCAAGTGCAAGTCTGGGACAGTTTCATGTTCGTCTATCTCACACTGTGCAAGGTCAGTGGCTATGGTTCTAGGGATCATGAGCGAGCTTTGCTCTCTTTTGCCTGGGATATTGTTCACTGGTTACACAGCTACCAAGTCACTTCAGCCTTGATTATCTGTGTCCTCCGTTTACACAGAAACCCCCTTTTCCATAGCATGCAAATGTAGTTATAGTCAGAAATTGAATCTGTGTGCTTCCCTGTAAAGTTTGTACAACTGTGTTTCTTTTTCCAGTCAAGTCTTTTTACTTCCACTACAAATGACCATTTCATCTGAATATAATCTACAAGCTAGGATAAAAGAGACAATTTCCTTTTTGCATAATTAAGCTTTGAGGGACAACTTGTGTTACATATCTGTTACTGTAAGTCATTTAAAAATCAAAATAGTTAGAAATGTCTAAAATCACAACGTGAATGCATTTCTTAATTTAATACCATTGCCCTCTTATGTGAAATACAGAAACAAGGGTGTTTTTTTTTTTTTTTTTGGTCTTTTGATCTAATGTTTACAATCACATATTTTTCATATGCTATAAGACTCTCCAGCTTTATAGTTATGTCTTGTGTATAACCAGAATATAAATACAGAAGACAAATAATGAAACATTATGCTTTGTTCATGGCATTTAAGAAAAACTCAGATATGCGATCAGTTAAGCACCAGTAAACAAAGCACAGTGGGTCTTAGATAAGAAATCCAGCTCTGCCAGATTAGTTCATCATCCCAAGAAAATAAAGGATTGTTTTTGAAGTTTAACTTGCTCATCAGTAAAGTGGAAATAAAATTACCTTATTTGCACAGATTAGTGTAAAGTTCTAAGTGGTTATGAAAATGCTTCCCAGAAATACTAATAATACATGTGCACACAAAACAATAATATATACATGTATAAAGCATATGTATATATATCTAAACCATGTCATGTACACCTACGTACACACACACACACACACACACACACACACACACACACACACACACACAGAGCTATATCTCAACCATGTTTGTTCCGGGAAGAATCAGCTTATTAGTAGAGAAAAGTGATAGAACAGAGGAGGAGGGGGTGAGTTTGATGGTGAGACCTAAACTACATGTGAAGAACAACAACCAGAAAATACAATTGTACAGCACTATTTTGGTGAGCTTTCTCTACATCTCATCAGCTCCTGAAGTACATCCTGTAACTAAATCATTATTTTCCCTCAAGAACGCAAACTTGGTTTTTCATGAAATTAGGCTCAGAATCCAGACCTGCCCAATCCTGGGGCTCTGTCAACGTGGGAAACAGAAACTGAGCTGGGACGCCTGGACCAGAGGAGAGGCCAGAGAGCTTATCACAGCCCCTGGAGCTGGAGAGCAAGGGCGTTGGCACCAGGTGTGTGGACTGGGATTAGGGAAGCATCCAGGATCAGCCACCATGGTGCTTCTCCTGAGACGTGAGAAGAGCGTGCTAAGTAGGCCCGAATTTCCAATGCACTCAGGCGAGCGGAGTCCTGGTTCCTTCCGTGCTAACGGAACATCAATACTCAACATAAGCCAGAACTGTGAAACATATTGCAGTCTGGCCTATTAAAAAATGTATGCTGAAGATCACATCTGGGCTTTTTGTCTATGAATTCCCTAAGACTAATCTTACAGAAAATAAAAATTATATAGACGGTATGACCAATTATTTTATTTACAATATGAAACTCAGTTGAGTTAAAACAGATCTTTCAGTTAAACACTTGCTTTCTGCCCCATCAAAAATTGAGCAAATGCTGAGAAATCTCTTGGGGGAGGGGGTAGCATCGGATACAGTAGCTGCTTACCCATAAAGGAGCCTCAATATTTATGTGAAGGAAAAATCTCCCAAACCACCCAGGCAACTCACAGAATCCTTCCATTTCAACTCACCAATGCACAGTAAATTAACTGGGACAATCTGCTTGAGAACCAAACAGTAAATATAAAATACCAGGCAAGCACTAAAAATGAACGAATACTAAGCCTGCTTGTGCAGGCCTGGAATCCCAGCCCTCTGGATGGCTGAGGCAGGAGGATCACAAGTTCGAGCCCAGCGTGGGGTAGTTTAGTGACTTAGAGAGACCCTAAGAATAAAGAAAATGTGCTGCTGGGACGTAGCTAGGTGCAAAGGCCCTAGGTGTGGTGCCTAGTACAATTTAAAAAGAAGACCACGAAAAGTGCATGTTTACCAGCCTAAAACCAAAGCCCGAGTCATGGGTTCTCTGTGCTAGACAGTTCATTTTTGCTTTACATTGGGAATACTCTGAGAACACTGATTCTGCCTTTGCTGACCTTTATCCTCTTCCAGACCTTGGCTGTCTGGAGAAGATCAGAGTCCGTCAGGTACGTGGGGGCTACAAGATCAACCAGTCAATCAATCTGTCCCCTTGAGCCCATTCTCTGCAGGAGTAAAGAGAAACGTGGGGGTAGCTAAGAGAGCAGGGTGCCCCAGGAGTGTCACTGCTGATGTGAGCAACGGAACGGTTCCCCGTGAGGAGCCTTCCCGAAAAACCAGTATGGGAAAGTTTATAGAAAACTACTTTGCTGTTTCTTAAATCTTCTTGAAAACTTCTGCAATTAATCTTATTGATATTCACATCAAATTCCAGGGATGAACCGTCCATAGGAGATGAAGACGCTTCCTGAGTGTTCCTCCCACATGAGGTACCTGCTGAGTCGATGTCTAGCAAGCCACCAGCTACCAGAGAATATGGTTTTCTTGTCTATTTACATGTTGATGAAATAATTTTCATGTATCTAGACTGATGAGGGGTAGGCAGGCTGACATACTCAAGACAATACAAGGAAACAATACTTATTTTTCCGAAAACACAAAATTAATTCTGACTTGGTGACTCGGGGTTGTAATCCCAGCATTCCGGAAGGCTGAGGCAGGAGGACCACAAGTTCGAGCCTACCCTGGGCAACCTTAAGCAGAAATTAAATGAATGAATGAATGAATGAATGAATAAATAAATAAAAATAGGCTGGGGATGTAGCTTAGTTTGAGGACCCTAGGCTTGATCTCCAGGATCACATCCACATCCACAACACACACAGAGATGTTGCTGTGTACTCTATACAAAATCTCACAGTATCTCTTCATTAAGGCCAAATTCCAGTTTACTCTCAGCCTTTTCTTCCTTTTTTATTTAAAAAGTAAGTCCTTAAAGTTCCGAATTACTCAGCTGTACCTCGATTTGATATTTAAAATTGTCTATGCTTCCCTCAAGAACTCTGTGAGCCGCTGAGGTGGTTCATATACTGTCCCGTGTTTAACTGTAGGATCGTGTGCACTTTGTCCACCCAAATCAGTTTCCAGAGAAGAGGATTTGAGACTCTGAAAAGTCAGTAACAAAGGATTCTACAGGTTATGGAGACATGTAGTCTTACCATACATTAATAACACCAAGGCATGAAAGAAGTATGGGTGTTGCTTAGAAAACTGTACCAAAATATGAAGTTTATTTATAATGGACAGTCACTGTCCATAAATTATGCATTAATTGTTATTAAGTTTGTGTCACTGCCTAGTGGGTATGTTTCTGCGTCTTTCACCACACATTGGCCGAACGGCCTCTGAGAGCTTGTAATATTCAACATCTAAAATTGTCCGCAGTCATTACAACGTGCTTATAGATATGTTGTCCTTTGCCACACTACTGTCCCTTTCTCAAGGCAGCGGGCCCTTCACAGACTGATATCTACCCGATCTATCTTGGCAACTATAGATTACAGAATGTTTACTGTAAACATTCTAGAAAATGTAACCGCTCACAGAGAGCTAGAATGCATGAAATTGTTTCACAGATTTTACTGGGTAAGGACTGAGCAGACCTCTGCAAAAGTCAGGACGAAGACCGTAGGGAAGAAGGAGCGGCCCCGAGAGATGATGCCAGCAACCGCTTCTGTCAGAGCTGTTATCACAGCAATGAAGTCTAAGTACCCAGAGGATGCAAGAGAAAATGATGTCCCAGTCTCGTCAGCCTTCATCCTCTACCCGTGTGCCCAGTTCCATCTCCACTGGCATCACTGCTGTGCTATTTGGGACCCGTTGGGTTGGCATGGGCTGCATCCATCATAAGCTGACTCTACTGGACGGCAACGTGGAGGCATAACTTTGAAAACCAGACTTTACCTTAGGAAGTAAGGGAAACTTACAGACTACTGACGCTTTTAAGGAAAAAATTAACTTCAGCCCACCAGTGGCTGCAAATTGTGTAGAGCTGGAGATGATATCAGCTGAACAACATTATGGGAAAATATCCAAGGCGACAGTGACTTATTGGCTCATCTGAGTTGCCACACTGGCTACATACAGTGGGTAATTATTAAAATGAACACACTCATTGGATGAACTAGAAGGACTAGTTAAACATTAGCATGAGAATCACTACCTGAAGTCCTTCCAGGAGAAAAAACAAAACAAAACAAAACGCTCACTCTGACTTGAAGGACACAGAACAGAAACTGGTTGTTAATACATTTCATTATAATATTGCAGTTTTGCATTTGTTTAGAATACGAACAGAAGATCTTCTGTTGTGGTTTTAGAGGGCGGATGATGTCCATACTCTTGATTACTCTTGCTTTTTCTTACCAATGCAAAAATGTTTAATTGTTTATCATTTCACTGTCTAGAAATCACAAATAGCAATTTTTTTTACAAATCCACTATTAGATTGACTTAATCTGATAATCAGAAAAAATGCTAAAATAAATCTTTTTACAGTATTTCAATATTTTATATTAACAGTTCACTGGTAATAAGGTTACATATGTTCTTAGGATCCACAGGTAAACTTTGACATAGTTAGTGGCATAATCATTGTCCTATTATATTTTCCCCTAAGAGCAATCAGAAGTATAATTCATTTCTGGAGCAAAATTTGCATACTTGTATGACTAACAGAAAGTAACTAATTTTCTAAACGTGATTATAGGAACACAAGTGCGTTTTATTTACTGAGATACTATCCTCTCTTTCTAAAATATTTTCTTAATTGCCCTCTTGCAAAATAATATCCATCATGCCCTGAAGCTAAAAAATAAAAGTGAAAAGGAAGTGGCCACTGACTACTGCTACTATTACCGCCATCGCTGTGGTGTGCCAAATAATATCTAGATCTAAATAAAAGGGCGAACGTAGCAGGTTCATGACTTTCTTACCATGTCTTCTCCAAAATGAAACAAGCAATACAAAAGCCAGAAGTACCAGATAGGTTCCAAAAATGACGATTTACGAGATGTGGGGGAGTAAGAGTTGATTTGAAGCGAGAAAGCAAACAAACTAATTTTGCAAAACACTTTTTAAACAATGGTCAAGTCAGAGCAGACTCTCCAAAATAGTTCTGCAATAGCATCCCCCCATATGTGCAAACATGCACGCGCGCACGCACACACACACACACACACACACACACACACACACACACACACACACTGATTTTATGAAAAGAGTTTTAGAGGTATAATGAGAAAAAACTCACCGAGAAGTCTTCAAAGACTTTCTTGAGCTCCTCGTGACCGTGTTTCTCAGCAACATGCGCTGGGTTCAGGCCATTCGTGCTTTTCACCATACATGCCCGCATTGCTCCTGGACACTGAAGCAAATGGACAGCCAGTTTCTTTAAGCCAAACCTTGCTGCAAAATGGAGAAGAGTTGGAAGTTCTTTGATATGTGCATCTGAAAACATAGGAAATACTAGGGTTTAGTATGTGTTTATGATATCTACGACTCCATAAAAATGTCAAGCAAAATCTATTCTTGAAAATAAACCCCCACAAGGCAGAGCAGATTTTTAGTACGTATTTGCACATAAAGCATCAGGAGTTTCAGCAACATAAGATCTTTCCCTTTACTTCTCATCTTAAATACCAATTATTGTTCTCATTAACATTACTGTCAGATCTTATTTGTATGGTAAGTGTAACTTGGAAAGCTACATCAACCTCTTACAAGGAAAACAACCAAGCGGGAAAGGTTATGCCATAATAGTGCTTTTTAAATGTATCACTGCGTTAGCTGAACACTAAATAACAAAGCCCTGCGGTTCATCCTTTAAAGCCATTTTGTGTTTTTAGTGGCATGCCTAGTTTGCTTCCTTTTGACTTTTAAATGAACCTGAAATGCCTGGAGGGCTATATCAGACTTCTAGAAGAAACATCTCTGTCAAACATCAACTGTAGCAGAAAATACAGGTGAGCATTTTTAAAAGAAACCTCAGTAGGAAAATTTACATCAGGAGTTTTTAACTTTATTATCAGTGTTTTAGACTTTACATTTCATAATTACTTCTAAATATGAATTAGAGGACATATATTAACTGCAGAACCATAAAATGATGAATGAAAATTGCTATCTCAATGACAAAATAATGTGCAGACAGAGGCATGATGGTTTATTATCTTACACTTTCACACCCAGCTGAAGAAAAGATAAAAATTACACACCCACTTAATGGCAGTGGCATTATCACAAGCAGACACAGAGAACTCACAAGAACAGGAACAAAGCAATCCAAGCAGAAGTCAGGTCTCTTCTAACACAATTCTAGAGCAGTAGGAAGTAACCATCTCACAACATTTTTGAAAATTGTGAACGTGTGTGGCCTCATTTGCCATTCTGCTATTTTTCAGACAAAAAAATCAAACCTCAAGTTTTCAATTTATTTAGGTGTTTCAAGACTGAACTAATTGAATTTGTTGATTTCTTAACAAAAGAGAACAAACACACTTCCAAGACACTCAAAGAACTTACTGTGAGAAAATATTTTATTCTTCAAAGACATGCAAAAAGTGAATGATTGTGGATAGTTCTACAGTCATATTTTAACAGAAAGTAAACTTGGTTCTTCTTGCAGTGTGCATGAGGCAACAATTATTAAGTGTCCTGTATGAGGATGAGTGGAAGAGCTAACGTTGCTGAAGGTAGATACCAGCTTTCCAAATAAAACATTGTTTATTTTCTTGAAAAGATATGTTATGGTCTAAAATGTTCCCTGAGAGTCTCATGTGCTCATAGGGGGGACGTTCAAAGGTGATAGGGCCAGGGGGAGCGCTATCCCCAACAACGGATGATCTGGTTGGGCCCAGTTGGAGGAGGCGGATCACGGGGGTCTTTTGAGGACATGTCTCTTGTTCTAACTCTTCCTACTCGCTCTGCTTCTTGGCTGCCATGAGTTCTGGCAGCAGTTCTGGCAATGCCATTTCTGCCTCGGAGCTGGCCAGCCATGGACTGATTCTTGCAGCGGCCATGAGCCAAAGTCAACCTCGCCTCCTTTGCACTGCAGCTGTCAGGTATTTTGTTCCGGTGATGGGAAAGCTGACCAATACAAGATACTATGTAACTTCCTATGTATTTGCTCTGAAATGCGTTGTAGGCAAAACAATTTTCTCCTATAGTTAAAATAGGTCAAAACTAATAGAGAAAATAATTACACGGTAACATCAGATTTTTATATACCTCGACTACCTCACTCTCGCTGCACAATGCAATAAAGTACTGTCCCCTGGCAATCAATGCTCTACACACCATTCCTTGCTGAAGTTACCCTGGTGTCAATGCAACTTTGGTATTTTTTTTTAAGGACTTAATTATAGAATTGCACTTGCCTTTTATATCAACCTTGCCTGCAAGTGCATTCTTCCATGTATTATAACATCAAAAACATAACAGACTTAAGAATCTATTTTTATGCAATAGAAATACAATGAGCCCATATAAGCGGTCATGCTTTTCTGAAGACTTGATGGGCTAGGTCGCCCTCGATCCTGGACATCCATTCATTGTCTGATAAATGTCATTCATTGTCTGAATAAATGCTGATAAATAATGTGTCTGTGACTCAGAAAAAAACATTTTTTGGTCTTCTATATTATATACTATAGTCATTACTAGCTTTGTTAAAAATATTTAAGTCTCTATTGAAGGTCAAAATTTTATGCAAGTATAACATGCATAATTATTTTTCTCTTCTCACTTTGAATAATTTCTTCTGACCTGTCTTCTAGCTCATGAGTTCCTTATTCTTTTGTACCATTTCTCTTATTAAGACTGCCTAATTTAAATTTTTTCTGACATTGCACAATTCCTAAGATTTTTTTTTTAAATTGTAATTTCAATTTTATAGATAAAATTTCCCTTTTCACAGCTGTCATTCAACCTTGAAACAAATTCTTTAGAATACTCATCACAGTCATCTTAATTTCCTCAGTATCTGGAGCATTTCTGTATCTATCACTTTTGATTCTTTCTCCCCCCCCCCATTTTATTGATATGTACAAGTGCAGAATTTAAGGTTTACAATGGAGTTGAGCATTTTGTGCACATACATTTCTTGTCAAAGTGACAAGGGCTTTCCCGCTCTCCTTTTGTTCCTCCCCCTACCCTCCCTTCCTTCCCTTCACCACACCCGCCTCGTCCCCCTCTTTCGCTTTGTCTTTCCTTTAAAGTTCCATGAGATAGTTGTGGTCTGGATTTCTCATATCAAAGAGACCATCCGATGTTTCACCTTCTGCTTCTGACTCACTTCACTAAGCATGATATTTTAAAGTTTCTTCCATTTGCCTGTGAAAACCTCCACACTGTTGGACCTTACAGATGCATAGTATTCCATTGTGTATAAGTACCACAGTTTGTGTAGCCACTGGTCTGTTGATGGGTATTTTGGTGACTTCCATATTCTAGCTATTGTTAGTTGTACTGCTATGAACATGGTCACCTTCCTTTCCTATCTTGTAATTTTTAGTGTATCTTTTTATGGTATTAAAAGACTGAAGTATATAATATTCCTTCCACAATAATGTACACCCTCTCTTCCATCAAAATAACTTTAGAGGGAACTGAGTTAAGTTAACCTGTAGATGAGCTGATTTTGGTTTTCTATGATTTTGTTTAGATTATGCTGACTGATGACCTCAGGTGTTCCATGGGCAGGCTCACCAATTTCTCTTCAGCACAGCTTGTGATATGAGCTCTGGTGAGATTGCCATTGCTTTGCAGACTGGCTGTGAGCTTTTTTCATGGAATCATCAGATGATTCTTTTTTCTCTCTTCTGTCCTGCCTTCACATTCCTTCCCATCAAAATTCCTCCCCAAGTTTGCGGAGCCTCTGCAGTGCACTCGGTCGAGGCAGACACTTTACTATCTTGCTATCTTGGAGGTACTTTTTCCTTCTAGCTAGCATGCCTCTCTGTATTTAGAACCTGGCTGCTTCTGCTTTCCATATGGTGAAAGCTTCAGGGAGATCCAGCTCAGCAGCCCTGCTCTTCAGCAGGTCCTGGCTGGGCGGCAGGATGTCTCCTTGCATGCTTCAGGATTTCTTTTAAAGATGTCTCATGGTTTTCCTGCTCTTGTTTCCAGCCATTGCTCTGCCAACTCTTACTTCTTGCTAGCTTACAAATGAGAGTGAGTGGTACTGTCCTGCCCTTGAGACAGAGCCGAGATGCTTGCTTATCACACAGTAGCCTAAGCGTAGACACTAACGTCTGGTAAATGCTAAGGTCATTTTTCTTCTCATTTGTGGTGAGTTTTCCTTGTCTTGTGCCATCAGAAAGAGTACAGTCATGACTTTTTCCTCTCTTGTGAAAGATGTGTCACTTTGTGGGACGTAGTTTATTTCTTTCCTTGGTCGTCAATTTCACAAACAAAGAGTTCTCAAAGGAAGCCATGATTTTTCATCATCTTGCTTTTTGTCACAGTGGCAACAGTAGTCCCTTGTGACACTGTACATCCAATCAGGAGCAGAGTTTCTGTCTCCGTTCATATGTCATCCAGACTGCTTTTTAAATTCATAGTAATTCCTTCATAAACAGCTTGTAGTTTCACTTGTATGTAAAAATAATAAAAAATTAAAAAAAGAGATACAAGGACATTTTAGACTGCTTTATCTGCTATAAATATCTGCTTGATTTTGTGATGATTTTCATTTAATCATTAAGACTGTATAGTATTTTTAATGTCAATGTGTACATAGGCCATGATTCATACAAGATGAGTTTGTGCTTTTTCTGGGCAAAATACACTTTCAGTTAAGTTTTTTTAGCCAATGTTTGTCAAATGGTAATTTCAGGAGAACAGAATAAATAACATGTCTGTGGGGGAATTTTTCAAGGAAAGCCCAATTTTAGCATTTTTCAGAAATAAAAATAAACAGATGAGCTTCCATAGCAAGGAAACTGCCATCGATGTGTTGGTGTAGAGCTTCCTCTGAAGTGTTCAGGGCAATCCCTAAAAAAGGTGGCAAATAATAAGACAGATGGATTCAACTGAAGCTTCCTTTTTCATTGTTACTTTTTTCGTTATAGCTCCACAAACCAAAGCTTTCAAAATGTTCATGGACTGATCAAATGGGAATATGTTCTAGCTTAAAATATAAGAATTAAATAAAATTTAACATTAAGATAGAATAGGAGAATAAAAAATGCATGGCCCTCTAATTAATTTGTTTTTGGGGACTGCTACCTAAAAAAATAAGTATGTGTTCAATCAGTGGCCAGGTGACCTCTGTAGACCACTGCAGACAGTGTAGCAAAGCATACAGGGGAGGATTGAAATTCAAGGGGCCGGCATCTTAATCCCTGGGGACCCTCAGACGGTCTCTTTGCCTTGTTGGGCCTCGGTTCCTTCCCTTACAAAAAGAGAGAGTGGGGATCAGGATTCCAGTGCTCATGGCGTCCTTCTCTCCTAGATGCCATGCCACAGATGAAGCAGGCTAACAGACTCTCTGGAGGAGCTTCCCTCGGCATGACACCAATTAAAGGCAGAGAGAGAGAGATTTCCAAAGGTTGAAGAAAAACAGTGATGGCCACTCCGTTCACAGTGAGATTTGGAATTCAGTAAAATATTAGTGTTTCCACGAATTCTTAAAAACAGAGCACTGCTGGGTTGATGGCACAGTTCTGTTCTCTACCAGAAGGGCCAACCTGGACCACGGGAGGTGCTACCCTTCTAGTTTTGTCACTGCAGGCAGCCGTCACCATCCCGTTTGGAGTTCCAAGCACTGAGGACAATGCTGAGTGGTTTTGTTTTTGTTTTTGTTTTTGCTTCTGAAACCTTGACGATGTAACGGAGCTGCACTAAGGAAAGGAAGGTTCGTCAAAGTCAGTGCCTCAGGTCTGCTCTATTCCACATACACAAAACACGAGTGGAAACCACGGAAGGACACACACATCAAGCTCACCACTCAGTTTTCTACCTGTCTAGTGAACTGTGGTAACTGAATTCTTATTGCTAACATAGTCTCTTAGTCAAGAGAAAAAAATCAAAAGATGAATGCACTTTGTTTCTCCCTTGTAAGTTGATCTGAGAAACATTTTTATAGTAATTCTCTCAAATGTTTTAGCGGAGAAGCATAAGATGCTAGTCCTCACTGTGTGTCACATATATATTTAATTATTTTTCATAAAAGGTAAGACATTATGATGCTTAAAACATCATGGCTAGGAAACCAGATTGTGTGCATGAGATCCTCACTTCCGCACCCACTAGTGGGGTAGTTTGAATGAGCTACTCGACCTTCTTGTGATTTAATTTTTCTCAACCAGTAATTGAAGGTGACAGCATCTAATTAATCCGATGTTAAACCGGGGCCCAGAGTCTTGTTACATGCAAATAAATACTACTCGTGCTCGTTATTCAAGGATTCTACTTTTGAAAATGCCTTTACTCACTGAGATTTAATTGCAAACCCAACAGCAAATGATCATGGTGCTTTCTGGCCCATGTACAGAGTAATAAAGAATCTAAACCGCCCAATGTGCATGTTCCCCAGTAAGGAGGAACAAGATGGAATTCTTACTTTAGCGTTCATGCTGTAAACATATGTCCTTCCGGGCTCCATTTAGTGCCATGTTATTTTTTTTTCACAGTTTTTGTTAGTTATTTAGCTGTTTCAAGGCCTGTGCTAGTCAACACTGAGGTTCTTTCTGCCCAGCATTCCCAAGCATAAGCCAGCTGTGACGGGCCTCACAGCGAAAATCCATGTTGGACAAACTTCACTGAGGCCTGAGTGAGAGTACTGTGGGCTAGTTCAGTCTGCACCCACAGCACATAGTGAATGAGGTGCCTCTTGCACAGAAAGGGCTTTCAAAGAATAGACATTTAGGTTTGAGAATCACAACGACACAAGAAAGAGGAAGCATCTTAGGCATTAACTTATGTAAGGCATTAATAAAAAACCCATTTCCCTGTGCGTCTGTGTTTGCTTGTGCGGGTCTAATTGAGATCAAACTATGCATGTATTTTCCTTATTGAAACAAATGGTTATTAGAGAATCTATTTCCTCTTATCAGTGACAAACAGTATTTATGTTTCTTGTCCTAATCCTGCGATGTAATCGTAGATGCTGTTGACTCTGAAAACGTTACAGCTTCTGTGTTGGTCCCAGGGATGAAGGGCATATGTGCCATACTTACTTGGGCACAGACAGTTCAGTGCAGCTTATTAAGCAGGCACAAGCGCCAGCTTTGCATCCTGCTAATGGCAGATGCCATGGATCAGAAGAAAAAAAGAAGGATGAAGACTTGACATCATGGCAATCTAAACGGTTGCCTTATTTCAGCAGAGAAGAACTGCTGTGTTTTGGGAGCTCAGATATGTCTCTTCTATAATGAGGATGACTGGGGTTACTTTAGTCTATGATTAACATGGTTGCCATTAGCTACTAAATTAGTGCAGTAAATTCGTACTGAGAGATACAAACTCTTCTAGGCAGTAGGAATAAACCTGTGACCCAAGCAGGGCTTCTTTCTAAAGGACAAGAGTGATGGGATAAGGAAAAGGCACCACTTCAACTTGAACAATTATTTATGTCAAATTTATTTGTGGATGTAACAATGGTGCCACCTACTTCGAATGTTCTCACTTGGGGGTTCTCAATGGAGGGTTACAGGTTAGTAGAGGCAGCATATCTAAGAACTTCTGAGAAATGTAAAATCTTGTGCTCATCCCAGACCTATCTTATTAGCCATCTGCAGATCTAAATCTGAATTTTAACCAAACTTCAATTGATTCTGAGGCATCGGAAAGTTTGGGAGCTGCATGTTCAACAATAGAAACAATTGGACTATATTGGTCATGACCTCATTCTTGACACTAGTAGGAGAGCCCCTTACCCTCTGTGCTCACTTTAATTTTTATACCAACACTAAGAGTCATAATTCTAAAATCTAAAGTGGACAATTACAAGTGACAGTTAAAATCATTGCATGGTCTCTTATCATTTCTCAACTCTTCATCCTCTTTCTTAATTATATTTTTCTCATAACTCATATTAGAGTTTATAATGCAATTGTTTTCTTTTGTTGTTGTTGTTGGATGTTTACTCTGCTGTATTCACTGAAAACAAAAACAAAAACAAAAACAAAACAAACCCTCTGAGAAGCCCAACTCCTCCATGCCTGCCTCCCGACTCTGGATGGGTGCTTCTCAATGCATTTGTCCATGTTACATAAATGAGTGAGGAAGATTGCATAATAGAATCTTTTTTTAGATAGAGTTTCTTTTAACTGGCAGAAAATACTGTATTTGTAGGTTCAACCTTTTTCATCTAATTGCAAAGCCCTCACTTAGTAGAGAACATGTGTTGTTTTGCTAATAGACATGTACAGATTAGAAGAAATTGCAAATGCCATCACAGTGTGGAGAAGGGCTTCTCATTCACACACTTTGGCCCATAGAGCTGAACTCAGGAGAGTGCGTCAGCCATGCTCCCTGGGGTTAGGAAGCACCCCGAGGCACGGATGTGCCTTCAGTTCTGTGAGTGTGCGGATCCATCTTTCCTGTGCTTCCTGCAGATTCAGGGCCAGAGGTTCATCTTTGTCTGAGGAATTACTCCAGTATGGGCAGGAGAAAATTCCAGGCCGGGCATCACCGGGTATTTGTTTCCTGCCTGCCTTCTCTCCTCCCTCCCTTCTTTCTTTTTTTTCTCTCCTCCTTCCTCCTTTTCTCCCAAATTCTTACTTTGTATTTTCATCCTTCAACCACAGATGAGCACAACATTTTACATTTCACTTCTGGAGAAATAGAGAATCTTTGAAGAAACACTGTAAAAGTGAGTGACAGTGCTATAATTCTTAATATTCTGAAGAAACGTCTAAGACTCAGGTGAAAACTCATTTTACAGCGGTCATTTTGTTCTATTGTTGGATTAAAATTTGAACTACCAGTTCATAAAATTAGCTTGAGAATATATTAAAAATATCATTGGTAGGTGTGAAAAATGTTCTTGTGGGTTGTGTTAACAAAAAAGAGTGAAGCGGAAAAGTCTAATTTTACAGTCACTGTATAAGCCACATCTTCAACTTATTTAATAACTAAGTTTTGATACTGCTTACTGGTATAAAATTGTCCCTAATATAGTATATTTCCTTAGCAGTAATGTATTTGTTACTAATTTGAAGTGAGTTTGCTTAACTAGGTTTTTCCTACCATCTATTACTTGTCAACCTAGAAAAATAAATAATTTTATTCATTTTCTACCTTTTTTGGTGGATTTCTTCAAAACTTCTGGATTTTTCCTTAGGTTGTTTAAAATGCAAATTGAAAAGGCCCATGTAACTTATGCTTTGCAATACTTACATTTGAGAAAAGCAAATTTTTTTTTTCCTGTAAAACCTCCTAATATTGATTCTATTTATCTATGGGTTTCTTTTCAGAGATTAAGGTTAGCAATTTCTCATTGTCTAAAATTTCTCTCTACCCATAAAACCATGATATAAAATATAAAATAATTAGTTACATTTGATAGATATCAGAGGAGCAGAGAAAAAGAAGCATAAATTTTAAATAATATATTTTGTGTTAACCAAATCATAAGATAAACAGAAACAAATCTAACGATGCTTTTGAATGTAATTATATCTCCTGAGAGATTCTTACACATATATGCATAAGAACTCTCATGTAACAATTTAATAGAATTAATTGCATTGATAAAAAATTAAAAATAATATTCATTAGTCAAACACAAGCATACTGTGGGGCAATCAAATAATAAAGTGCTATAGATAATTAAAAGGAAAAGCAGGTATATGTATAAATAAACTACACAAATAAATACAAAATTAGTATTAGGGAAAATAAGTTGAATGAAAATATGAATAGCCTTTACATAAAACTTACAAATTTTATAGCACTGAAAATGAATTATGAAAACAAAGATACGTGATAAACGAATGAAAAACTGCAAGAAACTGTCAAGAAATTTAATTAAAATAGAGTTATTTTACTTTTCAAGTGAGACTAATTGAGAAAGACAAGAATTCAACTAAAATCTGTAAAAAAGAAGTTTTAAGAATTGTAGCAGTGGATGAAGACCCGACACAGCTAAGTGGTGTGGTGTATTTTTAATATTATTTGAGGATATAAAAATACAATTCAATGGATATTTTACCTCTTTGCCACTCAGCAAATAAACAATTTTTGTAACCAAAGATATTACAAATCCAAGACAAGTCTTAGAGCTACGTGTATGGAATCCCTCGTGACACGTGCTATTATTTGTTATTCATTAGCATGTTATGAGCTAATGCTTGCACATATGCTGTGGTCTTCTACATTAAAATATTGCTATTTACTACCAAAAGGCACATGCTTTGACATGCTGTTCATGAAATCAGCACGGCCTACACTGAGTCAGTTCTCCTTTGTGGGTGAAGATTGTTAATCTGGGCAGAATAATTTTAGTATTGTATATTTTATGTAGTTTTTAAATTCAATTCTAGGTTTTCTTTTTCCTAAATGAACTGTTCGTCTTGGTGACAAACTAACAATCAAACCCCTTACAGAAAAAGCTCAACCACTTGTTTTAGCCTGTTCATGACAAAATATCTCCTGTGCTACTTATGCTTTTTTTTAAGGGCTCTCAAGGGAAGTTAAGAAAATTGATCCTGCAAGATTTATGCTATTCTACAGAGAAAGAATAATTCAGACTAGCTCAGAGCTACAGAGGAGCCAACTCAAGCAGTTGGGTTGGCTCCATAAACTGTTCAGACTTCCCATCCCAACAGCATTCAATATTTTTGATGGTCGCCCAAAATGTGTATGTTCATATACAAATCTACAGCTCAAATAGAAGTTGCTTAAAACCATCCTTACTCTTACTTTAGATGATACGTTCTCTCATACCCTACACACCAGTAAAAAAAAAAAAAATTGCCTACCATAATCACTAATATTGATTTCACAGTCCCCAGTGAGTCATACAGTAAAAATTGTTCATGAATTATTTCTATGATTCTTATGTTCACAAGTCCTACATTATATCAATATACCGATACCCCACCACGTTCATTTGGAAAGCTTATATTCTACTCTCAGGGAGAATTTTTTTCCCATAAAAATTTTCATCTGTGGAAAATGTTATTTTAAAATCGGCAACAGCACTGCAGAGCAAGAAACCACTAGAGGAGATTTCCTGTCTTCTGTATGTTCCATCTTATCTCCGCGGGTCCCTGAAATTGCTTGCCTAGAGAGGCGCGTACAAACGTGTCAAGTGGGCAAGTTTATTGTCTAGACAGAAGGGAAAATGACCAAGATGTACAGTCAGGCAATAGGACTTTACTTATAAATGGAGTGACAAGGAAATAAACCCAGAATTTTCCAGGACAACTTTGGAAAGAAGAGAGGATGGGCAATAGTTGGATAAAAAGTTTTGACTGTCCTAGCTCTTAGCGCCAGCCTTTCATGGAAGCACCGGTCCGTGTGGGTGAATCCATGGCTCATCCTTAAAGTAGGTCAATATTCAAGATGTATTTTGTCAATTTCCTTAATGTTCTGTTCCCTTCACAATATCTTAGCCTCCAATTTACATCAGCTAAAATATACAAATTTTTTTAGTAAATAAATATTTCCTCGAATAATTATGTACAGGGCCAGACACAGAGGGTTATACCTGACTCACTGTTGAATTTCTCAGGAAAACCAAGGTGGATTCCTCAACAATATAGCATCTTTTCCTACACATTCTTACAATTAACTTGAGCATAAAGAGGTCTCAGATCTTATCAGCAATTCAACTTGGACATGTGGCTCGTTTTTAAAGATCAGGCGTTCTGAAATTGACAACAGTCTCTGACTACAGTCAGGGAAGGCAGGCAGAGCACGAGCTGAGTCACAGTCTATGCCTGCCCTGCATTATTTTTATTGAATCCCTTGTGTTATGTTATTTTGTATTTCAAGTAGAATTTGGCGTCTAATGGTATGAAGGTTGTTTGGTTCCTTTATAGGTTTAATAGCATCTGCTATCAAACAATGCTCAGCAATAAGGTTTCTGGATGAATTATTTCATTATATTGAATTTTCCGTTTTTAGTTTTCTACTTAAAAAACGGTAACTGTGTCTTACAAAACATTTTCCAAGCACAGAATTTTAAACTTTCTTTAGCTACCAACTTTCTGACTTTTGTAAGCTAACAATCATTTTTTCTGTGTATCAAAAATCAGTTGAAGGTGAGCCATCTTGTTTGTCTGAAATAGAGTAAAGTCCTTAGGGTAAACTTGGCCGCCCACTGGAACTGCCTGGAAGCTGTGCATCTACCAGTCACTGGCGTCTCCCTCTAGCTTTTTCGTTCATGGCTAAGGGTCTGGATTGGATGTGGAATGTTTCCAAAGCTCTATATGGGAGTGTAAGATGCGGCCAAATTTATGAACCACTGATCTAACCCTGACACACAATACCAGACTTGAGAACTAGCAGCACTGGCTTCATCTAGAGGCTCGTCAGAAAGGTAGATCCTTCATCTCTAAGATGAAGGGTCCAAATGACTCTTTCTGTGCTAGTCAGCTTCCATTACAGTAATCAACTTACAAAGAGAAAAGATTCATTTTGGCTTCAAGTTATGGAGGGTGCTGTCCGTGTTTGGTTGGCGAAGCAGTGCACTATGGCAGGGTGCATGATGGGGAAATTCTGTTCACCTCATGGCCAGGGATGAAAAACAGGGACAGGAAGGGGAAGAGGCTGGGGATCCCACAATCCTGGAAGCAAGTGTATCCAATGACCTAGAACTTCTCACTAGGCCCCACCTCCTAGGGCCAACCTTGGAACCAAGCCACAAGCCCCCGGGACTTTCTAGATTCCCAACTTCCAACTCTAAAATTATTATTCCACAACTTAAAGAATACACTGAGGAGAACTTAAATTTTTATAGAATTCTTTACTTCTAAGCTGAGATCAAAGCTATTCTATTCCAACTCTATTCTATTATAACTTCATAAAATTAAACAAATACAAGTATAATGTTGAAGAAGTTGGTGATACTTGTGTTATAATTTCATCTGCATATTTTTTCATATATTTTCACTTGTCTTTAATTCTTTTTTCCTTCTTCCTTCCTCAGTGGGATTCTGCCTATCACTTAAGCCAGAGGTAAATATCCTACCTCCTTTCTGAAGCATCTCCTGAAAAACAATGTACCTTATCTCTAAAATTCTACTGTCAATATAATCATGTCCAAAGAGCTTATTGCAATGTTCCTATTACTGCATATATATTGTTTCTGCCATTAAATTATAATTGTCTTAAGTGAGAGCTTGCGTTATGTTCCTTTTCTATCTTAGTCTGATATTTACTTTTGTAAGTAGGTTATAAGATTATGAAATATATATGAGAATCAAAAATAAAAGTTCACTAGTCTCAAAAGATCACTTATTAGAAAATTGCCTTTGGTAGTCCTTTCCTCATGATGGGTCCTTACTATTCAACTTCCCACACACTTAGGTGAATCACAGTCAGCTGTGCTTAGGACTCCCACACTTCCTTTACCGATGCCTGAAACCTGCCAGACTGAGGACAAGTTGGCTTTCAACGGCCTGGGAAGCCCGCGGGCAGAGACTGCCCATTAGTCCCCAGTATGGCGACACCAGATGCCTCTCATTCTTTAGCTCCACATGTGTCTCACTCATGGTTTTTCATACATGACAGGAAAGTGTTTAAAATAAACCATAATTAATAAAAAACCAACATTTCAACACACGACGCAGGAACAAAAATTTCTAAAATATACTATCGACGGGAGAGCATTTGAAAGTATGATTTTTCTACGTAGCTCCTCTCTGTAGTTTTCTTGATATTTCTATTCTTGTATCATGTAAATAATGCATAGTCATTGTAGAAGGTACAGATTAAATAAAACTTAAAAATGTGTTCCTTGAAATTATACAACCCAAATGTGACTACTATAAACACTAACTCACATCTATTCAGACTGCCAATTTATTTACATGTATATATGTGCTATGTTATGTTTGTACTTTTTAAAGCATAGGCTAAAACTTTATTGCTAGATAGTCTACTTTTATTCAACTAAGCATACATCAAAACATCACTTTAGTGAGCAAACAAGCCCATAATATCTGTAGCCTGTATTAGTGGCTGTATCAGCATTTGCATACTCACCCATCTTTGGAAGATATTTTCACTTTTGGGGGATCATAAACAAGGACATGATAAAAAAATCCATCATGAATACCTTTATTCAAACATTATTAATTGCAAGAAGTAGAATTACTAGTTTCAAAACAAATGTACATTTCTAGGGCTTGTGATTTTTTTTTTAATTATTGAAGGGACCTCCAGAAGTTTATACTAGTATAGACTTTCACTAGAAGTTGGAAGTTGTCTAAAACATTTAATCGACTAGCTATATTCTTGCCTATAACATTTATTAAGGAATTATGTAAACTCTCATATGATACAATGAAGAACTGATTCCACTGGAAAGTACTCACTTTCATTTTGAGGGCAGACTTCAGCTGGAAGATCTCGGAACTCATACGCTATCTCGTGTTGGAATGTGGATGTGAGAGCATCATCGAGCTCCTGAAGGTCATTCTGTTTGCAAATGAAAAGGGCATGTTTCATTAGTTCAATTATTTACTTAGAAGTACGCTGCAATGGTACACACGAGAATGAATTAGCTAAAGTAAATATTAATCTTTCCCAGTACATAGTTATTGTTTTGGAAAAATACTGTAAAATATGAAGGCCTTGTCTAGGATCTGCCTGAGATAATAGAAAAGCTGTCACAAGGTATAAAATCCTTTTCGTTTGGATGTGCAGTTATAGCTTTACTTAAACATGTATAAGGTTGAGGAAGCTTCACAACAAGTTCGTGACAGAACTGAAATTCTCCAATAATATAATATGGTAAAATATGTGTTGCATTTTAATGAACAGAAAAGGAGATGAGTCTTATCCTCAATTTATGGGTCAGAAGTAGCTTATATGGTTTCTGTGACTTGGTGAGGGGGAATGTTCACGCAGACCCCTTCACCCCAGCAGATAGAGAGCCAAGCAGCTGCCCTCTTTCCCTGACCCTGGCCCCTCTGAAAGAAGCGATGGAGCACTCATGTGGCCCAATGCCAGCGAAAGGACCTGACATAATGCATTCGTTCAAAATGGTGTTGTGTCAAAAACGCATGTGAAATGTTTAATAGATGTATATTATAAATGGGTGAATTGATAAAGGGAAGTTAAAAAAAGAAAGATTTATGCTAAACCTGGTCAAATGAGAGTATCAGTAGATTAGATATGTTATGTTTATATAATAATTAGAGCAAATACTAAAACTCAAACATTAAAATACTTCTGTGTAAAGATGCACCTACAGTACCACTGGTACATAAGATGGAGGGCTTTAAAAAATTCTTAGGCATCATCATACAGGAAGGCAGGGGAAAAAAAGAAATTAATACAGAGGGAAATAAAACAAAATAAAAATAAGTATAAAATAAATATAAATATAAAACAAAATAAATATAAAATAGTGACTAAACCCTAACACAGTATTGGTTATATTAAGTTTAAATGGTCTGACTATACCATTAAAGAGTCAGAGATTGGTGGATTAGCATAAGAGTCGTGATCTACACACATTTTCTTTTAAAAAAATTCAACTAATCAAGACAGAAAGGTTGAAAGTAAAAGAGTTGAAAAAAGATGTACCATTAAAACATTACAAAGAAAGGCAAGGGTGCCCGTCTTTATATGAAATATGTAGATATCGGAGTAAAGAAATTTACAGACGATAGACAGTGATAATCTATAATAACTAAAATGTTCATCCACCAAGAAGATGCACTGCTACTGAACACACGTGTACCGAAGCACAGAGCTGCAGAGCAAGTGGAGCAAAAACTGAAAGAGAAACAGACAATTCCACAGTGACAGATGCAGATGTTAACACTCTACTTTCAACAATTAGTAGCCATCAAGTCCATAGGACACTGGGCTGGAGGAATGGCTCAGCAGTTAAAGCGCTTGCCTAGCAAGAGCTACAGCAAGAGGTAAGTACCGGAGTTCGACTCCCCAGAACCACATAAACTGGGCATGGTGGCACATGCCTGTAATCCCAGCACTTGGGAGGCTGAGAAAGGAGGATTGCCAGCGCCATCCTGGGCTCCATAGTGAGTTCAGGACCAGCCTGGGCCACAGAGCAAGACCCTGCCTCAAAAAAACGAACAAACAAACAAACATGGGACATTCCAAAACATCATTATCTAATGATCTAGCCCATCAGATCTAATCAATCACACAATAACCTTCTTTTCAAGAACTCATGGAATTCATACCAAGTGAGACATACTGTGGGACACAAAACAAGTGTCAGTCCATCTAAAATGATTAAAATCATACAAAATGTGTTTTCTCAGCACACAGCCAATTTAGAAATCCATAACAAAATGGTAACAGGAAACTCTCCAAATATAGAAAAAAAGTACATTAACCAGTAATGCCCCGGGGCTTATGCCTGTAATCCCAGCATTTTAGGGGGCTGATACAGGAGAATTTTAAGTTTGCGCTTAGCCTAGGCAACTGGGTGAGATTCTGTCCAAAAGTCAACAAATAAAAATGAGCTACAAATGCAGCTCAGTGTGAAGGCTCTGGGCTCAAATTCCAGTACCAAAACAATCAACCCCCCTGAAAAACTCACTCCAAGCCAAAGCAACGCAAAGCATTAATGAGATGCAGTGAGAGTGTAGCATCTCCTAGTTAGAGAAATTGAAAGTCTAAAAGCAACAGGGAAAATAAATCAATGGAACAAAGAAGTGACCATTTAAGGAAACCAACAAAACCGGGGTGAAGGTTATGGTCAGTGAGTGCGTCTGCTCCTGTTCTTCTTTCCATCAGAAAAGCCAAAGCTCCCGGCGGCCCCTGTGACCCCTTGTCTAAAGTCCTCTCTCCTGACCACGTGTAGCTGCAGGAGCGTGAAAGAACCTCGGAATCGGCCTTCCTGCTTTCAGTAGGGGAGGTTGGCAGGGAAATTTGACAGTTTGCACAACAGATCTTATACAATTTTTCTACTGTAGTGCGTAAAGAAAATGACAGGTGAAAAAGCGAAGCAGATATCTTCTAGGGCTGTACAAGTGCTTTTCCTTACTCCTCTCTTCTCACTCTTCTCCTCTCCTGTCTCCCCTTTCCTTCCTCTCCCCACCCCGTCTCCCTCTCCTCTCTCTCCCCCTCTCCTCTTCTCTCACTTTCTTCTCTCTTCTTTCCTTACTTTACGAGCACTCAAATCCAAAAGTTGTTATGCTTATTTAAATGAATGGCTTATTTGAGTAGACGTAAGATAAGAGGGACTTTCCCTTATGAACTTAATTTTTTAAGTTCAGCATGAAGCATTTCTTAGAAGTGAAACATCTGTCACCATAAATGCAGAAGTAAATATGAAAATATAAAAATCAAGGCAATTTAAGAATTATTTCAAATGATCTTAAATGTGTGGTTGATTAGGCATTCACATAGTCATAGAATTGCATTCAGTGATTTGAAAATGATATTACAACATAAAAAATGTTTTGATATCCAAGAAACCTGTTTAAATGACTGCTTCAATGCTCACTAGCTATGAACCTTGATAATACCCAACTGACAAAATGATTTAGGAAGTTAAGGGAGTAATGGAAAAATACCCAGAAAAATATGAGTTCTCTGTTCTCCCCATTTTACGATGTGAGCTCTCAAATACAGCCATCCATGAGATGTATTCATTGTGATCTGGAGAAAAATATATGCAACTACCATCAATGAAACTTATCTCTCCACACTGGCTTTTCCATTGATTGAACAAAGCAATTAGATTTCTAAATTTTTAAATTAAATGTCACATAGCTTTTAAATAATTTAGAATATAGGTTTTGTTATTGCAGTATAGAACCCCAAAGTGACAGTGATTTTTTTTAACAAGATAGAAGCCTGCTTCCCTTTCACAAAAGCCAGAGACTAGGCAGCCCAGGGCTGGAATCGTAGCTCTCTGGATGTGGGGATCTGGGCTCTGCCTGTCACCTGTTGGATGACATCTTTATGGTCCGAGGTGGTTCATCTATCACCCCCTTGCTGAAACTGCACTCAATCAAAAAAAAAAAAAGAGTCAGGGGGAAGACAGCATCGGTACACTTGTTGTTAAAGGACATGAGTGTAAATCTGCAGGAGTCTCGTCCCCTGCTGTGCCAGGACACCTGGGATCTCTTAGACAAATGTCTGCTTCGAGCTGCACTGGGATGGCATGCAATATTTACCTAGTTAGCCATGTTTCATGGTGAATGTTGTATTATCAGGCAAAAAAAAAAGAATATTAAATGTCAATATTTGGGCATGACGAGCAATTTTTTCATTCCCATTAATCATACAAAACACAAAACACTCTAAATTATATAAATGCAATTTGATAGAAGTTTTAAAAAATTATGTCAATGCCTTTCTGGAGTATTGGCTGAAGTATTAAGAATGTCAAATTTTTGCACTTGACCCCCCTTCCTCATCACATGGCTAACTGACAACATCAAAAACTCTGGAAGCTTTAATTTGATCGAAGTTGAGCAGACACATTAACAGAGATACTTAATGGTATTAATGGTGAAACAGGTGAAAATTCCATGGGTATTTTTGCTGTCAGCATTAAATGAAGCAGAAGAGCCGTGACCTTTCTAACACTGGCCTCCCATCAGCAACACTCACTGTTAAATATGGAGTCAGACAAGACAGACAGGGTTGTAGCATACTCAAACTTGCCTGGACCAGAGACACAGCTCTGTCATCAGCGTGCCTGCCTAGCATGCATAAGGCTCTGGGTTCAATTCTCTGGCACCTCAAGGAAATTAGCAGACATAATGATGTGCATCTGTCATCCTTGTGCTTAGGAGGCTGAAGCAGGGCAATTTCTGGGAGTTTGAGGCCTGAGTTATACAGTGCATACAGAATCAACCCAGGCTACAGAGTGAGACACTGTCTCAAAAAAATTCCATTAATGCCATAATTTTAAAAGATGTTTTTGGAAATAATCTTTTATTTTGGATGCGAGTTTCCTTGCTCGGCCACATGATTGTTCTCATTGTTTCTCCTTCTTTGTTTTTTTCCCTTTGTTTTGATCTTCATGGCTTTGCTCTGTCTGTCCTGGCCAGAAGGAACGATGCTTCAACGAACAGACCTAGAACCTCCTGTCACCGGGGGCTGTGTCCCGCCCCGGCAGCTGCCGGAGCGAAGAGCCCTAACTGGAAGGACATTCGCGATTGGTTCAGAAACTTAAGGTAAGACATTCTTTTACCCTTTTACCAATATGAAATGTTTACCAAGTGGATATGTTTCTTACAGTGTTTTTGATTCTGAAGTTTAAAAAAGAGAACCAAATATTAAGAGATAGTGTCTATGTTCTGCCAACCTCGAATTAGAGATATTAATTTGAGAAACAGTTCAGACACTGATGTCAAATTAGAATGGGATCAGTACTGTGGTTTGGCTCTGGAATGTCCCGCAAAAGTCTCATGTATTTAAATGTTAATGGGTTGTCCGTGGAACCATGTGCTATTGGTAGATTGGGGCCTAGTCTGGAGGGGTGGATTACAGGCCCGTAAATTAGGATTAAAGGCGAGTCATGGCCACACCTTCCACACCTGGGTCCAGGAGGGGCTAATCACTGCGAGGAGACCTAGAAGGATACATAAGCTGCATCCTGCCTTCCTCGTGGGATGAGGACTAGGACTGGTCTCGACTAGTCCCAACTTGCTTTCCTGTTCATCATGTCGTGAGAAGCTGCCTCCACTCTGCCTCTGCCATGTACTTCGATTGCTGCCGGCTGCCCCTGAATGGACTGTGACCTTCTGAAACCATGAGCTACAATAAACCTTTCCTTCCCTGAATTTGTGGATGTCAGGTACTGAGTCACAGCAATGGAAAAGTAACTAAGACAATCAGTGTTATAGAAAGATACACACAGAGATCAGGGCAGAATTCCCCAGAGAAGAAACACAGGAACTAAAATTGTGAGGATGAAGTAGATGAAGGAGGCAAAGCAGAAGGGAAGACCAGAGAAATATATTCATTACAGAAAGGAACATGTGCAAAGGCCGTGTGGCAGACTGTAGGACAAAGTCTAAGAAGGAGAGTACAGTTAAGGTGGAGGAAAAAGGAGGAACAGCCTCTGCAGGGCTCTGTGGTTCATATTAATTTTTAAAAACTGCACTAAATAATTGGAATCTGTTGAATTGTGAAGGCAGCAGAATTAAATGCTAAGGTTTCCATTTTTTTTTTTTTTCAGTCGCACAGGCTGTGAATTTGAGGTGGTAGGAAGTGTGAAAGAACCAACCGTGAGGAAAATCACAGTGCAAGCAACAGGAAAAATGTGGGGGACCAATATTTCAGAGTCACAGAGACAGGGAGAGAAGTGGGAAACACAAACGGGACGAAGGAGGGGTGACCCTGGAGGGAGAGGGCGTGCAAGAAGTGAGGAAGATCCACCTGGTGGTGTGTAACCTGCGCTGGGGGTGATGCATTTCCGGAGTCAAAGAACACCGAGAGACTGAGGCGTAGGGAAGGCCAGCGTTGAGACAGTCATCTCACGATCGCTCCACAGCATGGAGAGTCCAAGGACGCGAACTTGATAAATTCAAAATTCCGCCCCATCACCTGCCTCAGGCCACAAGTGAAGTGATCCCAAAGGCTGGGGACAAAGAAAGACTGACAGCGGAAGAGAAAAGCCAGGCAGATATGGCCACCTGGGCAACGAGGGAACCGGAGGTTGGTATTAGCTGCTGCTGAAAATTGAAGTCGAACACGACCAATGTGCTTTGGTATGGATGGGAGAAAGCCGAGCACAACCGATGCACCTCGGTGTCCCGCTGCCTCCGTGAATAGACATCTTGAAACTAAATGGCTGACCTCCTGGGTTGGGGTGTAGATTCTTGGAAGATAAAGGTTCTTTTTTTTTGTAGTTTTCTTTATGCTTTCCTCTAAGAGCATGGTTTATACAAAAAATTTAGAGTTCCAATGGTATACATTTACATCCCTTCCTTCCTTTACTATTGATCCTGCGTTGGTAGAGAGGCCAAGACGCTATGGTGACTTTTACATAATCCTTTGCCATAAGGATTTCTCAGTCTTCTGAAGAATTTATCCATGGCTTGAGGTTTCTTCTCATCAGAAAGATTCCCTAATTTTTTCTAATTATCCCTTACGAATAATAATTTAAAGGAACACTGTTAATGATGTTTGATCTTGCTTTGTTTTTCTGGATTGCTTTAAATGTTCCTATGGCTGAAGATCTGTTTCCTGTGGAGAGCTAGACAGAAAAAGCAGGCCACCTCTTGGGTGGGAACAGTCAGGTGGCACTCACTTGGCGCCCAGTCATCCTCTGAAAGGGGTAGAAACCAATCTCACCGTGAGAGAAAGGGCAGTATAAGAAACCAGTTGATGGTTAATTTGGGACAAATAAAAATAAGGTATGTATTTTCAATGAATAAGCAGAAAACATAAACCAAAAAGTCATTAGTTCAGTGTATTCTAAACAGAATAAGTTAAACAAGTGGCTCAAGGGGTCAAGATGATTTAGAAGATAGAAACATTCTACAGAGCCAACAGTCTAGTTGTGTTAATGGCTAAGTAACAGCACTCAGAGTGTTTATATATTTTCTCTCTACGTCCCCAACTGGTATACTCACTGTTTTTAAATCAACCAATGAGTGTACTAAGTGGTGTGCTCCTGTTTGGTTAAATAGTTTTAACTGAATGTAATTGCTTAGTCTGAACTATCTCGATCAGGGCTCCTGAGCCCCTCCTGCCCTGTCATCACAGGGGACGATGCAGCACAAAGTAAGTGTCACTTACTATATCAGTGAAATTCGAGCATCACTAGGTAGGCCTTATTTTAACTGATGCACCCAAATGGACAGAGGCAATATGAAAAGTCAGCCAAAAATAGATCTTCAAGTTGTATTTCTTCTGATTATGCTGTCTATAGTCTTTCCAAATCTTTTATCAGAAATATGAAAAAGACACATGTGACTCAAAAGACTTCTGTCTCCTCTAGAAGAGCAATTAGGAAGAAGTGCAAATAACAGTGCAAAAAGGAGCCTGACTCCGGGACTGTAGGATGCCAAAATACATGCCAGTGGCATGCAATGCAAACAGACACAGAGACTAAAGGAACAGAATTAACATTCCAGAAGTACCCTGGCACTTACACAACTAACTGGTTCTTCTTGATAAATGCATCAAAAATAATCATCAGAGAACGGCCAGCCTCTCCAACAGATGGTGCTGGGAAGATGCATAACCACGTAGAAAAGAATAAAACTAAATGTTATTACTTACTATGTACAAAAATCAACTTGAACTGGGTTAAATTTCAGATGCAAATGTAAGACCTAAAAGTATAAAAACTACTAGAAGAAAACACAATTGAAATACTTCAAAGCATCAATATAGGCAATATTAAAAAAAAATAAGACCCTAGAAGCACAGAGAACAAAAGCAAAAACAGATAAATGCAATTATAGCTACAGCTATGAACCTTCTACAAAAACAAACAGCAGAGTGAAAGACAGCCTACAGCATGGGAGATAATATTGTGAATATTTTATCTGACAGTTATATTATTTATAAATTTACACCCACAATACATAAGAAACTCATAACACGTAGTTACAAAACTATACAATGAAAATGCGTAAACGATCTGAATGGATATCTCTCCAAAGATGTACACATAGCCTACACATACATAAAAAATGCTCAACGGCACTTAGCCTTAGACAAATTAAAATAAAAACACATGCTAAGACATCGTCTCACCCAATTAGAATGCCTACTGCCATAAGAACACAAATTTCACATGCTAATGAGGATGTGCAAAAAGTGAATTCATCTACAGGAAGGTAAGTAGCTCAGCTCTGATGGAGAACAGTACCAAAATCCCTCAAAAACCTGAAACAAAATTACCATGTGATCCAAATATCATGTATCATTATACATCCAAAGGAAGAAAACATTATATCAAAGCGACAGCAGCACTCGCTACAAATTGGAATATTATTTCTGAATTAAAATGATGAAGTTCTGTCATTTGCAACAACATAAATAGAACCAGTGGACATTAGACTCAATGAAATAAGTCAGGCACGGAACGATAAATATTATGTTTTTTCTTTCATCTGGAATCTAGAAAAAGTTGGCCTCCATATAGAACAGTGATTACCACAAGCTGAGAATAGTCGACGGGGAGGACGGAGGGAGTTTGGAGAGAGAGTGCCCAATCACAGGTACAAGGGCTTTGCTCTAGTGAGCCACGGCACAGTGACGTGGCTGTGTTGCACAGTAAATTTACAGATTTCACCAAGGATTGGAAGAGAAAAGCATTAAGTCTACAGATACACAATCAGGCCCCGCAGCACAGGCTTGTGATCCCCAGCACTTTGAGAGGTTGATGTAGAGGGTTCGCAAGTTCAAGACCAATCTGACCAATTTAGCATCTCAGAAAGATTCTGTTTCAAAAGAAAACAACTAAAGGGCTGAGGATGTACTTGGTACAAGTTCAATCCCTAGCACAAAAAAGTGATAAAGATATGAAAATATTAATTACTCTGATTTGACCCATACACTTGTTGAAATCTTGTGCTAGGTACCCCTCAAGTATGGATGATTATTACATGTTCATAAAAAGGATAAGTGGAAAGCCTATATATTTGTAAGCCACTCTTCCTGAATGGAGGCAGACTGAAATTCCCAATATAAATAAGTTTTTTTTCTTGATCTACACTTACAAGATGTTTGAGTCATGGCCATCATGGGGGTAGGTATTCTAGATTCTTCATTGTACGCACAAGTTCCTTAACGTGAGGAAACTGAACTCCCATGAGTGACTGCTAATTAAATAAAATAATCTAATTCCCACTCCTGCTGCATCCAGAACTAAGTCTCTTCTGCTGTGCTGCCACTATCCTGAACAGCGGAAGGAAAGATGTCATGCAGCCTTTCAAGAGAGAGGAACGACCTCAGGCATTTCCTTAATACCCAGAAGAAAGGCAAGACACAGGCAAAGCTG
Organism: Ctenodactylus gundi; assembly: GCA_004027205.1. Lineage (NCBI taxonomy): Eukaryota > Metazoa > Chordata > Mammalia > Rodentia > Ctenodactylidae > Ctenodactylus > Ctenodactylus gundi. The sequence continues at coordinate 313,172 of PVKB01001149.1, forward strand.
TTAAACATCAGTAGAGACGTGTTTACAGACACAGTTCGCTACTGCGAAAGAACACAAGGCAAATCTTGCAGTTTGTCCCTTATTTCTAGAGTCATGCACTTCACTGCTTTCCTAAACATCAGATTCAGTCCCTACTTTGGTACTGACCCCCGCTCCAACCCCAGCTGGTGACACACTGAACCAACCAATCATGTGTTCCGAAAGGGAAGTTTTCTTTCTTTCTGTCTTCACTGTACACTCTATTCCATAGTTTGTTGCTCATCATGTAAATAATACTAGAGAATAAGAAGCAATCACTTTCTTCTTTTCAATGGGACTCAATATTGGCTGTGTCACAGGTGCTGGAGGCGACTGTGTCAAGGAGATATGCTAAGGTCCTTAAAGAAGGTGGGGCTGTGGGAAGGGCAGCACAGGTTCTAGACGAATGATAAGAACATGGAAAATATGGGAATTTAAAGGAATATGGGAATTGTGGAGTTGAGAAGACATGCAGGGGATGTTTCTGTAGGAGTCAGTTCTGGAAAAGATTTGGAACCTAGCTGGCTGAACCTTCATGTGTCATGATCCATTGAATGTTTGGAACATGGGGAATCTCAGATCTGACACTGGTGTTGTGGGGGCGCTTGGAAATGAGATGTGTTTATGCTGTAATCCCAGCACTCTAGGAGGCTGAGGCAGAAGGATTCCAAGTTCAAAACAAGCTGGGCCAACTTAGTGACTTAGCAGGACCTTGTCCCAAAATTAAACTTAAAAATAAAGGAACTGGGGATGTAGCACTGCATGTACGATGTATTACCACACACACACACACACACACAAATAAACCGAACAGAGGCTGAAGAAAGGAGGGAAGAAAGTCCTGCCGATCTTTTGAGGGAGACAGAAATCTAAAGGAAAATCGCTACAGGGAAGGGACTGGACTTCCCAGTATCTCTCGGTGAGAAGAAATCTTGAAGATTCTTCAAGGGAGATGACGGCAAATACCTAAGCTTTAACTCAACGACGTGATCAACCTTTAAGAGAATTATTAAGAGAGAAATTCCACTGGAATTCCTCACTAGCAAAGTTCGTGGTGAAAACAAAAACATTGATACGGACCAGCACTCCAACCTCTACTAGTGTCACACTATACTAAACACTTGCACACAGTCAAAGATTAATGTAAAATCAAAGATTAATATAAAAACTTAATAATAAAAATAGAAGCAGTGTACCTGATTTGAAGAAAAATGGGATTTTCAATATGTTTAAAGTAAAATGCATAATATATGTAATTTATAAAGTATGCAACACAGAAAAACCTTCTTGCAAATAAGAAATATTACTATGAAGAAACTGGTATATTTTAAAAATGTTAATAAAGAGTCCTAATATTTTGATTAATAATTGCAATGTTCTTTTATCATTTTGACCTCATTTTCTCTTTTCTGTGGTTATCTACTGTTCCTACACAAAGTCAGCTTTACGGTTGCCCCAAGACATTTTTGTAAATAGGATGAAAGTCTCCAAGGTTTTAATTATCTCAGTTAAGTAGGAATTACTAGTAGTTCTAACACTAGTACTTGAGTTCTAATTATTATCCTAAATAGGGCGTTGGGGTTTTCTTTTCACTTAATCCTTCTTACATTCTCTATTTTGAGAAGGCTCTGAAATTGATGAAGCTGTGTTCTGGGACTCAGTATTTGTTAACAACAACAACAAAAAGACATGATTTAGGAAACAGGAAATTGAGCTGGCTCAAGTAAAGTGTTCTAAACCCCAATTAACATCATTAAAAATAAAATAAAATCACACTTCTCATTTCATTTTTCTCTCAACATTCATAAAATGGCCATTGTCCTAGATGTGCAAGAGCTTTTAAGTTATACTAGCATGTCTCTTATTGTAAACTGAGGAATACTGAAAACTAAGACCATCATATTTCACATTATTAATTCTTTCCCCAAATTCTCAGTGTTCCTGTTATTATATGCCCGATAGCTTTTAAATGATTTTAAGAAGAAGCTTGTTACTAATTATAGGATTTCTGAAATCACACCTGCCATTAAAGTTTACTAGAAAATTCAAGATACTTTTCACAATAGACCATTTCAGCAAAGTAGGTAGGATGTCAAACACTCAATTCAGCTGATATATATTCTTACAAACACAGACTAACTTTATTAGATAAAATTACAATGTGCATTGTGTTTTGAATGGAGATGTTCACTAGACCATTTGCAAAATAACCAGTTTTCTGAATTCAATGACAGAGTTTCACAATAAGTACAGAAAACCTAAATCTCCCCATTAAGTAATTATTACTTTAATGTTCTATGGTGAAAAGGAAAAACACAAGTTTTTTTAAATGTATCTTCTTTACAAAATTATTTAAATTTAATCTACGTGATCGCGAAACCAAAGGGAAGAATCCTAAGGGGAAGCCCGCTGTGAGCTGGACACGTCCTTAGAGCCCCAGGAACCCTAAAACGCACCCAGAAAATATCTCAGGGGTTTTCCCTTCACCCAAAGGCGGTCCTGTGGGTCACGGAGCCTCACTGACTCCCTGAGCTCACAGACAGCCTGGGTGGTCCACATGTCAGTGGACCTTGATGGGCCTGCTATTACTCCCCATCCAGGACGCTGGGGAGGGGAAGCAAAGCGTGGCCCGTCCCTCTGGCTCTGTTGGCAAGGTCCGGTCTGGGCTGAGAGCTTAGCCTATGTTTGCTTTCTCTGATCCTCTAACACTTCCAAGGTCCCCTCATGACCAGCAGCAGAACTTCTAGACCTGTCTTCAGTTTCATAAATAGAACTCTAAAGTCTGTCTTTGCCATACATTCTGTGTTCAAGTTACAATAATTCTACCCCTTAGGACTCAGACCTCAAGGTGACAGTGGCTTTTTACTAAGGCAGCTGTTTCCTGTGTCCCCGGAGCATGGTGGAGGGGAAAAACCCGGGGTATAGCCCCCAGCCCTGTCTCATTTCCCATTTCTGACACCGAGGGTGAAAAGAAAACAGAACATATTCTAATTATCTAAAAACTATGCCAGAAAAGCCTGTATTCACTTCAGGCTACAGAAGAAGTCATGACTCGCATTTTACTGCATTTTGAAAAATTATCCAGGAGTCATACATCACATTGAATTTTCTCTCCATATAAAGCTTTCCCTTAACAGAAAAGCAGCACACAAATGTATTTGGAGATGACTCCTTGGCTGACCAAATACTAATAATGTTGTATAAAACTTTTTAAAATCTTTTTCTTTGTTATGAGTAGAATTTTTAAGTAGAAGACAAAGTAGATTTGTCACAAGAAAATGAAACAATCTGGACTTCAATCTATTTCTTTCGTATTTGCTTTGCAACTACAATATAGAATTTTTTTTTTTGTTAAATGTCCTCGAACTCTCCAGCTTGACAAATGGTATTTCACTTCTGTCTTTCCTAAGACATTCTTACCTTTTATATTGTTCCAAAATATGTCATTCATAAGGAGAAACTCTAGCACAAAAGTGTGGCATGCAAAATAAATAACAAATTCTTCAATCCCAACTACTTTAAGCACACGAGACATCACGACAACCTGTCAACCGCACTATTACGGGTCGATTCGTGACAAATCTTATAGGTTATTTTGTGCTAAATCTGAAGGTTGCACATTCATTCCAACTATTTCTTTCTTCACTTCTATTCCCTTCTATATTTTCCCCCAACAAGGCAATTAAGAAAAATTGTAATTTTAATTATTAAGCAGCCAACACAGAGAAATGACACGAATTTCACTCTGAAAACTCTGACACATAAAGCTTAAATGTCCCCATGAAGCAAGCATCCTCTTAAACATGGGTTGAATAAGAAAAAAAATAGACTAAAATACAGAGTTCAATCTAATGGCTTATGACTCCACAAAATATAATACTTACATTCTATAATGCATAAGGGCCAGGCATTAAAAAAGTCCCAAACAGGGTCCTTTGTGGACATTAGAAATGCTTCACTGGTTATAGTTTGAATCCGGATTGCCCCCCGAAACCTCATGCTTGAGAAGTGATTTAATCATGGAGGTCATCCACTGATTTCCTAAGCTATTAAGAGGTGAGGCCTGGTCAGAAGGTATGGATCACTGGGGCTCGACCTGGAACAGGTGGGTCAAGCAGACGTGGCCTAGAAGGACATGCCAGGTCCACCTTGCCTTGCTTTCACGGCTGCCTGTTTCATCACGTATGAATCGCTTCCCTCTGGCAAGGCCTCCATCGAGCCCTTCCATCGCTGCCAGCCACCCATGCCGTGAATGACTGAGACCTTCTGAAACTGAGAGCTGAGTCTTGGGTATTGGGTGTCTTTTCCAGCAACAAAAAAGTAACTAAGACATCACCTCACAGCAACGAACCTGGGCTTGACGATGCTTTTTGGCACACCTCCCAGGAAATTTTAGTCCTTCTAGAATTTCTCAAAATTTGCCAACAACAACAAAAAATCATTTTCACTGTCAGACAATATTCATAAATGAAGCTAAGAAAAACATAGACAGGGGTTGGAAATGTCCATAGAAAAACAAGAACTTCTAGAGTAATAGAACAGGCTCCCTTTTAGGTGTATTTTGGTTTGTTTAACTCCTTAACTTCAAAGCTCTGATAGATGATTTGACTTCGTTTGTGTTTTTCAGATCTGAATAAAGAACAATCATTTCTTTCTTTCTTTTTCTTTTTGTTGAGACAGGGTCTCAACTCAGGCTGGTTCTGAACTCATTGTGGAGTCCAGGCTGGCCTTGGACTCACGGCAATCCTGCTGTCTCAGCCTCCCTAGTGCTGGGGTTATAGGCTGTGCCACCACTCCTGGCTTACGTGGTGCTGAAGAATGGATCACAGTGCTTGATTTAGTGCTTACTAGGCCAACAATTTAACCACTGAGCCATTCCTCCATCCAATCAATCGAGTGGGAAAGCCCTTGTGTCCTTGGCAGGATGCGTATGTGCACAAAACGCTCAACTCCATTGTAAACCTCAAATTTTGCACGTATATATATCAAGAAAATCGGGAAAAAAATAACTCTTTTGGGTCCTTTCCCTCCTCTTCCCTCCCCTCCCCTTCCCCTTTTTTCCCTTTTCTTTCTTTTATGTTATTGTGGTAACAGGGATTAAACTCAGATGCTTTCTACCACCGAGTTACATATCCATCCCTTCCTAATTTTTAGTTTGTGACAGCGTCTCACTAACTTACCCAGGCAGGCATGGAACTCAAGATTCTCCTGCTTCAGCCTCTCTAGCACCTGCGATTACAGACACGCACGACCAAGATGGCCCTTTCTTTTTTAATTTGCCCCGTGACAGCTTTAAAATGAGCCCATCACAAGAGCCATGACGTAATGGACAAGGGCCTCCCACTGCAGTTGTCTGGAGAAGTCACCTGTCAGCATTTCGCACCGCCGAGGTTGGCCCCGCCAGTAATTCGTTCTTACTCTCTCAACAGTCCAACCTGGGGCCAGAGCCGGAATCTTCCGGGCTGTTCCGGATCTTCACCTCCCGCAGTGACTGACCTCATGGGAAGATCGACCTACCGTGCGCAACCCCTCTCCGGCATCTGGCGCTCCGGGCGGACGCTCCGCTGCCATCGCTGCTGCGTAGTATCTCATCTCTGCGGTGGCCTTCACAGCCCCGTCACAGTAGACGCTGACGCTGACGGAGCCGGCAGGGAAATCTTACAGAACGCAAACAAGAGTGAGGAGGACCTGAGCGCGCGACGCACGATCACGCGGCGCGTCCGGAGCGAGACAAGCCTGCAGGACAGTTTCTCTAACTTCCAGCACCCCCTTTCATTTTAGCGTTAGTGCTTATAAATTGCAAGATAGAGCATACAATTTTAGACTTAATTGACTTTTTAAAAACTTAATAAAAGCATGTTAAAGTTGGGATAAAAGGAGAACTACTAAATCCTTTCTCCTATTTACTAATAACTTTTATTTGGTAGTGATCTATAATCACGATTATTTAATTCGTTAGAAGTCAGAAAAGTGCAGCCAGTCATTAGAAGCTAGATGTTTGTTTGCTGCCAATCTTATCAAGAAATTTCTAATTATTCAGGCAAGTTTTTCGAAGTTGTTTTTGTTAAGAGTAAAGCTGATTAAAATTACAGAAGTTGTAGTCAATTGATTAAAAGTAACAAGCCCTGAGGAGGGCAAGTTTTGATGTCCCAATATCAACCATCCCCAGGTGTAGACGACACATCATGCAAAACCTTTCTATGAACCAACTGTTTGAAGTAACTGGTAAAATTTGCATAGTGAATACTGCTGTCCCCATGTCAACTGAGCTAAAACTATACAAAATTTTTAGATGTTTCTATGAAAGAATAACAATATACAATCATTTGAACACAAAAGTTTGTTTTAGTGTAACAAAGCTCTTTAAATTTATTTGTAGGACAAACCTAAGCGCTCTCACCCTGCTACAAAGATATTTCACAAACGCTTGAAAACTGTGGCTTGTACGAATGAGGTTTGGAATAATGTGTTAATTACAAGGCCAACAGTCTTGAACAGCCTCATGTATTTAAAAATCTTTAAAGGTTAATCATTAATTTTGTTTTTATTATACGAAGAAGTTAATGGATCTCTTATAATTTTGTTCAGGGAAATTTAAAGGCAACCAAAGCATTCTTAGGCTTAATTAGATCCAAGAAATAGTTTTCTCTTTCCATGTTCTTACGAGGACACATAAACTTTATTGTAAGGAAGGTGTATGTGGGAAACTAGAGGTATTTTTTTCCCAAATAAGTATTTATCCAACAGAGAGTATTGGGGATGAAATTTGAAAAGTATAGCTCAAGAGCTAGAGCACTATGGGTAGCAGTGGAGAGCAGTGTGTGTGGTGATAAGGGTTCTGAGAGTCACTCAAGCCAAAAAAAATCAATTTCAGGAGACTTCATAAAGATGATTTTTAAAATTTTCATTTTATTGTGGCAAGTCTTAAAATATTTTGGTGGAGGATTTTTATTTCTTGGGGGAAAGGATGAGCAGTTTTCCCACGAAGATCTGACCTTCTAAAAGAACTCAGGCAACGCATCGTAAGAGATACATGGTGAGAGGATCTGCATGGTAGTTCTTAGGCACAGCATCCTTAATTTTATTAGAATCGGACATGAAAATGAACTGACTTGGTCCTGATTTAACCACTCAATACTTTATCAGTGGGTCTACTAATAATGATTTTTTTAGAGTTTTCCTCCAAAGAGTTGCTCTTTGAATTATCTTATTTGCTGGATATATTTTATCTGTTGAGTGGAAGTTATTAATCAAGGACTAATTATAATTCCCACCTACTGAATCGAGAGAATTGGTTATGGGATCATTTATTTGGGAGTCCTTCCTTAGTAACGCATTGTTGAACTGGCCTTTCCATTAACTGTTCCATGGGCTACTTGAGCATAATTTTATTTTAATGTGTACTCACTAAGGTGACTACTGAGCATCTCAGTAAAAATGTAAGCCAACTAATTTTGAAACTCAAATAGAAAAGAAAGAAAATTCTGCTCTTTGGGGCTGGAGATGTAGTACAGTGGTTAGAGTGCTTGCCCTGGGTTCAATCTCCCAGATTACATAACAGCTGGATATGGTGACACATGCCAGTAATCTCAAGAATTTGGGAGGCTCAAGCAAGAGGAGTGCTGTGAGTTCAAGGCCAGCATGGCTATAGAGTGAGTTCAGGACCAGCATGGACTACACAGAAAGACCCAGTGTTTAAAAACAAAACAAAACAAAAAACAAACAAACAAACAAACAAAAAACCCTTAAAAGATCTGCTATCTAACTTGCTACTGAGGTAGGTAATTAGTGTTAAAGTGTGTAGAAGTGCACACAAAAACAGGAGAAGATCCCTAAACCAAGCAAGAGAGTGAGGGACAGTCATGCAGAGGACAGAAGCATGCAAGGGAAGAAACCCGAGCTCCTTGCTGGCACCAGACGGACATGTGTACAGAGAAGAAGCCATTCAAAAGTGGTTTTTAAAAAAGTTATTGTTATAGGACTTTTATGTCCAGGCTAAACATGGCAATGGAATTGATATGCTTTGTTCTGGTCTTCTGCTGTTTGTGCACATCACGGTAGACAAACGTCTCTGCTGACTCTTGTCCACTGTTTAGCGGGTCTGCCCTTCCAGAGGAGGTACAAACTCTAGTGATTTATATATGATCCAAAGGTACCTCTAAAAAGTAAGAATATTTCACTCATTTCCCCAAAGCAGACCTTTCGCAGAACCATAAAGTTAAGAGCTCTTTTGCTTGTGCGTTTCCATCAACTGAGAAGCTGTGGTCCTTAGAGAACCAGGTTAGCCCCTGCCCACGCGGTAAGCATTCAGTGAATAGAGATGTGAGATCACAAACCAACACCTCTCTGTTTTGATTAAAAGATGGTGACTGAATATCGGTGGCTTCAAAGCATCGGGCATGCCTAAAAATTATTCTCAATGTAAAAGATGTTAAAGATGTATGCTTAAACTATGAGACCTTGGCATTATAAATTGATTACAAACGATCTACCAATTGTGGTTTTCTGAAAGACGTTTGGCATGATATTTGGCATATCTTGAAGTATTTCTCACTTTTTGCAATGAAATATGTAGTTAAGAAACAGTTTCTTAATTAATAATGAAACCCTCTACTTTTGTGGATACATTATGCATTCCTTTCAACTTTTAATTAGTTTCCCCCCCTGCACTGTCAGGTTTTCTTCTCCCTCTGGCTTTGCTTATAGGTATCAGAGGAACACACTCTTCTCTCTGCAGAGAAATTAGTTAATATTTCTAGGTGAAAGTCTTTCTAGATGTTTTCATAGGGTTACATATAAATATACCAATTTCAAATTCTTTTAGCCCAAAGTTGTTGGCAGAGACAACTTATGGACCCCTTTATTACGCAGGAAATGGAGAATGAAGTAATTCTAGGTGCATCAAGTCCAGAACTGAATGGAAAAGGAAGATGGCAAAATCTAAGGATATGTACTCACACCAAAAGGGCAGAAGATGTGGATGTGGGTCAGAAAAGAAAGGTGCTCCTCAGAGCATTTTAGGATTTTCTCACTAGCCAGCATAATTGTACTTGAACATGATTTTTTTCTCTGCCTTGTTAGGAATGAAAGTGTCTAGTGCTCATGTTACCTTTTATGGAAGGTAACGATTAATGATTCCATTTTTTTTTTTTTTTTTACTATACAGACCAATTCAGATCATGAATTCCTCTTTCCAAGAGCATTAGTAGTTTATGTCTTTCAAGGAATTTGTCCACTCATCTAATTTATCAAATTTATAGCCACAGAACTGCTCGGAGCACTCTTTGATAATGTTTTGATGAGCAAATATCAGCCGCAAGGGCTCCAATTCATTCCTGATCTTCATAACTGCTATTTTATCTCTTTTCTTGCTAGTTATGTCAGAGTTTATCTGTTGTATTACTCTAAAAGGAACAACTCTGAATTCTGTTGATGTTCTCTTGTATTTTTTGTTGTTTCAATTTTTACCATTTTTTTTTTCTGCTTGCTTTACACTTAAATTGCTTCTCTTTCTGCAATTTCTTAAGATGAACGCACATGTTATTGATTCTGGATTTTTTTTTCTGTTATAGGTGTTCAGTAATAAAATGTCTTGGATATTGCCAAGTTTAGTAAGTTGTATTTGATTTATTTCAAGTTATTTTGTGTTTTTATATCTCCAGATAGTTAGGAATTTTCCAATTATCTTTCTATTACTGATTCCTTTCAATTCTATTATCATTTGAGAAATCCGAGAATATATTTTTTCATGGTTTTTATTGTTTTGTATTGATTAATCTGTTAAATAAAAATCCAGCATATGTGGTTTATATTAATTAATGTTCCATTTAAATTTATGTGTATGTGTTCTTGGTCTATTAATTACTAAATGTTGGGTGCTCAAATCTTTAGCAATATTAGTGGCCTTCCCGATTCTCTTTTTCCGTTTCATTTGTTTTTGCTTTCTATGTTTTGACACTTTTTTGTTAAGTGTTCTGTTCTGTCTTCTTGGACAGTAATGTACTTTTACCTTTAGGTATGGTTCAACTTTATTCATGAATTGTCTTTAGTCTAAAGTTTGATTTTTCCTAAATTAATATAATTATCCAGTTTTCATTTGATTGGTGTTAGCTTGGTATATATCTTGCTCCTTCCCTTCACTTTTTATTTAACTGAGTCTTTATATTCAAGTGGTTTTCTTATAGACAACAGACAGTTGGATTTTGAATGTTATTCACTCTGGAAATCTTTGTTTTTTAATTTGTATAATTAGACCATTCATATTAAAGTAGTGAAGACTTACTTTCAGTAATCGGTTATAGCTTACCATATTTGCAATATTTTTATTTACTGTATTTTTTATTTCTCCCTACCCTAACTCTTATGTTTTCTCTGCTTTACTTGAGAATTTTAAATAATCTCATTTTATCTTCTCTTACCTTAATATATATATATATATATAATTAATAGTTGCCCTGGAATTTTAAATATGCATTTTTAACAAGTTTAGTCCACCTTTTAATAGTAGGGCACCAGTAGTAGCTACTTTGTAATAGAGTTATCCCAATTCTCACTTTCTATCCTCATGACAATTCTGTTTATGCATTTCAATTACTGCTATAATCACATAAAACATTATTAACTATTTTGACTTCAAAAACACATTTATCTTTTAAATCAAGAAGACTAAAAGGTAGATTTTATTTTTGACTGCATGTGATCCTCTGATGTTCTTCTGCTCTTTATGTAGATCCAAGATTTTGAATGATGCCATTTTTCTTCTTCCCAAAAAAGCTCTGCCAGTGCTTCTCACAGGACGGGTCTGCTGGAAACTGACTCTTTCGTTGATTGTCTGCTTGAAGTCTTTTTTTTTTTTCCATTTCAGAAGAATAATTTGGCTCAATAGAGAATTTTATGTTGGTAGTTTTGTTTTCATTGGTGGTGGGGTTTTTGTTTGTTTGTTTACAATACTAAAGATAATCTACTCCACTCCTTTGTTTTATGATTTCTGGAAAAAAGCTCAATAGAGTCCCTCTTTAGGTGAATGAGTATGTTTTTTTTCCATCTTCTTGTATAATCTTCTCTGTTTTTAGCTTGAATGTGATACACCCAGGTGTCAATTTTTAAAACTCTATCCTGATTTGTGTTATATGAGTTTCTTGACTGTGCTTTAGGTCTGTTATTGTGGCCATTAATTGTGATACATCACCTGGACTGAAGTGAGAAATGCCTAGAAAATTAGTTAAAGCCCAGTTCTGGGGACAAGTGTGGATGACCCTTGTGTAGGCCCACACACTAAGAAAGACCTACCCCTCTGTGGGCAGCCCTAACCAAATACCAGTAGTTTAGGTGGGATAAACATGGGAAAGAAAAAGGAAATTCACCCGGTTTTGAAGAGTTCAAGTTATCTACAGTGGTCACATGGTTTGTTGTGGCCTACTTAGATCATCAGTCTCCAGCATCTTACCCCCTTCTATGCACACCTGCTCCTGCAGCGCCCCAAGCAAGCATCCAGACCATCAGTGTTAGACTGGTGCTGCAGCCTGATCCCTCTTGCTCCACAGCTTTAATCTTTTTTTTTTTTTCTTGGTCTGAGTAAGCCCTGAAACTTCCTGCTTTTCAGCCCATAGACAAACATTATGGACTCTCCCGCCTCTGATTCAGTAAGTCCACCTAAATATTCCTCTAGAAAACCTTAATATAGCCATGAATATGTGAATATTTCTTGTGTTTCTGTTTAAATTCTTCTCTTTATATTCCAGTTATACATGTGCTACAAGTTTTGAAATGGTCCCAAATTCCTTGGACGCTGTGTCATATTTCTTTAATTCTGTTTTCTTTTTGTATTTGAATACAGGAAATTTCAATTGATGTATGCTGAAGTTTCATAGCTCTTTCCTCACCTGTGTCTAGTTAGCTAATAAATCCATTAAACTTGTTTTTCATTTTTTTTGATGCACTGGTTTTGACATCTAGCTTTCTCTATTGGTTCTTTCTCTTATTTTCTCTTCATTTACATTACACATATGTTCTTGAGTTGGTCAGCCTATTTCTATAAACAACATTAGCATCTTAGTCATAGTCATTTAAAATTCACTGCCCAAAAGTCTCAACCTGTGTCACACGTAAATCTATAGTGATGCTGGCTTTGTCTCCTTAAATTGTGTTTTATTTTGCTTTTTGGCATGCCTTATAATATTTGGTTGTAAACCAGACAAGTATCAGTAATAAGATATGAAGCAGATATTCTTGTGCTGAACAAATTTATAGCAATCTGACTAGAAGCTGGGCTGTGTTTGATATTTGCTGTAGGTGTAGGTGCCAGAAGCTTCATGTACACCTGTTGTCCTTGTTTCAGTCAGCTTTTTGAGCTCGCATTTCATCATCACTCCTAGGCTTTGCAGATCTTTGAACTGTAATCCACTCTCACTGCACTGCAACAGTAGGTGGCAATGTAAGATGGTGGGCCTGGGAGGCATTCTACAAACTTGTGGTTAACCAAGACTTCGGCGTCTCTTGACTGTGACGACACAAGTACTTTTGCTGTGGAATCGCTTCCTCTAGTTCCACTGAAGTGGGACAGGAAGGCTACATGGGGTGCTGACTTTCCTTAGCTGACATAAACCTCTTGTAAAATGTTTTCCTTAAGGAGTAGGCCTTTGTCATGTAGACTTCGTTGGAAGTATCTCACCATGATCTTTTCTCCTTTCTCACTTCTTTGGAAAAATCAATATTTTTTTTCATTTTTATTGTTTTTTAATTTTTTTTCTTATTCTGATGATGGGCTGGCAACCAAATCCAGTAAAGGTCCAACTTCAAGTTACTGACCGGGGCCTTCAGTTACAATTCTACTCTCAGTGTTGTGTTTTGTTTTATTTATTTTTAAACACAGAATGTTTTCCATTATGTTTGTATTAAGTTACATTCCTGCCAAGAGTGTCCAACAGTGTAGGAGATTTCTCCTTTCCCTGCATCCTTACCAGCATATATTATTTTTGTTCGTTTTGATAACATCATTCTAACTGCGATGAGACGATGTCTCCTGATGGCTTTGATTACATGGTCCTGATGATGTGGTACAATATTTGATGTAATTGCTGGTCATATCTTCTTATAAGAAATATGTATTCAGAGCATTTGGCCACGATAGGATTCTTTTTTGTTGTTTTTGAGTGCTAGGGTTCCTTTTGTGTTCTGGGTATTAACCCTATGCCGATGTACAGTTTGCAAATGAATGACTTTTTGCCTTCTGTAAGGTATCTCTTTATTGATTATTTTTTTCACTGTGCAGAAGCTTCTTAGTTTAATATAATCCTATTTCTCTATTTTTTCTTTTTGTTGATTGTGCTTTTGGGTGTTATTAAAAAATCTTTGCCTATCTCAGTGTCTTGAAGTATTTTCCCTACATTGTCAGGTAGTTCCATGGTTTCAGGAATATAGCCATGTGTTATTCTCTATGCTACAATAAAAGAAATAATTATAGTTCCATATTTAATAGCTGATGTATATTAAATTGCCCATAGGTATAGTAAGCAAAAATTCTTAAATAATATGAATCATTTTATTTGACATCTTGATCTGCTATTTGGGAAATAATATTTAAATACTTCTTAATTTGCAATATTGACTTTTCTGTAGCAATTTATTCTAAGTAGACTGGTTTAAACTCTGAAACTAATTAGTAAGAAATTATTATTTATTAAAGTGGCTAAGAATGTGACATAAGGAAGGAGAGGGCTTTGTAACATAAAAAGAAAGGAGACTGTGTATGCTCCCATGTCACATGTACGTGTGCTTGTCCAAGGCAGGAAGCTGTGTCTGAAAAGGTTACACAGGTGATGTAGTTTTTCTCTCTAATAACCCAACTCCAATCTAATCTGTGCAAGAAAATTCATAGAAGGGACATACACTTTGCATAGCACAAACAAAGCTCTCTAAATATCCTGTCAATGGTTTGCATAATTGTTACACTCTAAATGAGGCAGGCGGGGGCTCAGTGTGTATGTCTGACACACTCTTCAGTTTTAAATATTATGTATTTTTACTTTTCTACTGTATTTCCAAATTCTTACTATTAAGCATTATTTCATTTAAAAATATTTGGCAAAGTTCACATTTGTGACATCTTATAAAGCATATTTATTCTCTGATTAAGAAAGGATATCATGAAATAAAAAGATGACCATGCAGTTGTACTGAAACATTCAAAAATTGGTATATGACATTTTGATTTCAGTACAATGATTGTGGCAAGTGTGGCTATTCCATCTGTAATTTCACTGTGCATGTAATTTATCATCTTGTGAGCAAAGCTGGGTAATCTAATGATCAGCTTTATAAATGCAATAAGGAAATGATGGGACGATTATAGGTAGAAATGGGACCATGATTAGAAAATAGCAAAAAAGAAATTAGAAAATAGGGAAAAAGAATTTTGCTTTCCAGAACAACCACATATATTCAGAGGCTTGGGGGACTTGTGGGAGACCGAAAAAAGGAAGACAGAAATTCCACTGATAAAAAATGGAGTATCTGCTAATCCTCATGCTACAATAAAGGAAATGACTTTGGTTTCATATTTAATAGCTGATACATATTAAACTGCTCTCTATGGACATATTTGAAGATGTGTTATGTTATTTGCTATTGTTTCGCTGCACAGTATAGAAGCTAATTCCTCATAATTTATACATTCTTACTTTTGCAAATCCAGATTAAGAATAACAACCCTGGGTATGTAAAAACTAAACACAGGAAACACCTGCAGAACAGTGCTAGTTTCTTTAGGGAAGCGACACCATTTATCACAAATTTAATGAAAGGAACTCTGGATGATGTTTTATGTTTATTAAAGCATAAAATTCTTACCTAATGCTTTCATACACCAGACTTTCTTATCCCAACGGGTTGGCTTTCTCCTAATGCACTTGCCGCTTGACATAAATTCAACCTCCACGGTTTCACAAATTACTTCGTCTCTCAAAATAATGAATATCTCACCAGGATGCTGCAAGGTGAAAATGTAGCCCCATTAAGCATTTGAGAAAGTTTACATTAACTAAAGAACTCATTACGTTTATTAGGATAAAGGTCACACGCTGCTATTGAAGAAGACTTATCCTTATTGTCGTCCATGTTCAGAAACGAAACACAGAAGTGCGATTCTCCCCGCAATTTACACTTATCACTTTGGTATCTGTTGGATGCTTTTCTCCTAATACCCTATTTGAGACTGAAATAGCAGCGAGGCTCTACTTATCTCTCCCAGCCTGTGGAAGGACAAGCATCATTTCACAGAACAGCAGGGGACCATAACTCAATTGCTAGCCAAATTATTTCCCAATCCTCCACCTCAGCTTTCTACAACTTGGTTTCTTTGTCTATAAATGAGCAGACCTAACAAGTTCAAGTCTTTTTATCACTAAAATATAATTTTAAAAATTGAGTGTCCCATAGATATGTGTGTGTGCATGAAAACTTTTTTGTTACTGTTTACTTGTATGTGTATTTGTGAAGGTTTTTGATTTGGCTAAAAATAATAAATTTTTAAGTTTTAAAAAATTTATTTATGGTGGAAAAGGTATATATATGAGCTTTTGAAGAACTCTTTTTCTGGAAAAACCCAGCAAAAAATACAAAAGGTGGGAAGATTGAAGTTATTAAGATAGAAAGGAAGAATAAATATTTATTGAGTCTCTATTTACACTAGAAATTACAAAAAGTACTTTTCAAGCAAAACTATTTCTTTTAATTGTAACACTAACACACGCCAAAATCAAAATGAAAAAGACTATTATTTTTCCTTTGGGAATAAAACTGTTAGTATTTATAGTTACATTCTAAAGATAATCAACCTAACTTCCAATTCCACACTCTTCACACCATGCTTACCCTCTGGGAAATAAAATGCACTTTTCATGGTTATCACAGGTATTCCTTGCAGAGTCATCTTCAGAGGCACCCCCATATTTAATTAGGCTCATAGTAAATAAGCAGGCACATCTTTATATTGTTACAAAGTTGTGTTTATCAAGAAGTCATTAATTCCATAATCTTCTTATTTAAATGTCGTCTCCCTGAGGATCCATTACAAACCAAAAAACTCAGATTCTCATGCTTTGCACCAAGGACTTTCTGCAAATAGCATGTTGATGTTATCAAACAACTTCAGCTGATACATACACAAATCTATTGCTGGCATTGTTCCCAAAAACTAGTCTCTTAAATATTTGTCCGTAGAATATTTTTCAACATAAATTTCTCCTCATTTAACTAAAACTGCGCATAGAGAAAGCATCCTTTGTCACAGGACCCACCCCTCTTCCGCCCTATTGTTCCTGTTCTGTACTGGGCCACTGGGCCACACATGTCCAAACTCCTCGGGAGGTTCTTCCCTTGTTCCTCCTCGTCTTCATCTCACCTGGACTCTTAGTCAAATGATGACAACCCATTCACTTTGGCTCATCCCCCAAGCCTCTGCTTCAAAGCTGTTCAGGGTTCTTTTTCCAAACTTTGCTCTCTCCTGGTTTAACTTTGACTTTGTTCTTTCCAAGGTTGGTAAGCCCAGATGTACTCTCCAAATGTTTTATTCACAGAGCCAACTGATTTTCATTCAAGAGTGTCCACACAGGCTGCTTCCTATGCATCAGACTACCTCCCTAACAGAGGGCAGGGCCCCACCTTTCAACTATTCCTGAAGAAAAATTCTAAACAAAAGACAAGCGTACTGACCGCCCCAAATGAGGTACTCACATCTTCATTTGTACCCAGAGCTGGATTCGTGTGCCTGTGACCTGTGCACTTACACAGGGCCCCGTGCCTAGGAGTCTCTGTGCTTGGTGTAATGATTGGCTGTCACTGCCTTGAAATGCTTAATAATTAGAACAAAAGGCCTTGCGCTTTCATTTTGCGCTGCAAATTAGGTAGCTGCCCTGTTTGTGCATAATGTGGCTCTGCTCTTTAGTTTCTTTCTCTCCCTTTCTCTCCTCAGACTTCAGCTGTCAGCTGAGCCCCAAATGAGGTTTCACTAGCTCTGCAAAATCCTTTCTGGAGCTGCAGAACATTCCAGAGAATCCTAGGGCGCGTCTTACCTATGCAGCTCATTCAGTCATTACCTCCTCACACCCGCTACTCCTTGCTAGTTCTCCATGCCTGTTGTTCTGCTTTCTGGGCCAGATTTTAAATACCATGAGAGTTTTGCTTCTCTCGCATCACTGTGACATTTTATAAAATTTATCCCCATAAGAAATATTTTCTATATAGTTTTTAAAAATCAGGATGGAATAAGTGTATAAAGAGTTGTTTTTAAACTGACTGTGTTCAGCTCTTATACCACTGGAGCTTTGTCTGCTTCCTGCATCTCCCCGCACTAAGCAGAGAAGAGACCTGTCCTTAATTATAGGGCAAATTTAATTCAGTAAGGACATTGGAGTGACCAGAAATTTAATTTCATCAGTCATGAAGCTGCTGCTTTGCTGTCAGTCTTTTTCGACTCTTCTGTGCATCCCTCGCTTGGGTCTGAGAATTCAGAGAGGTTGGGTGATGCTCAGAATCCTTTCTAACCTCTAAAGCTTTGCTGTGTTGGTCACAAAACTCAAGGTCCAAACAAAAAATCAGGTAGAAAGTGAAGTTTCTGGTTCCGCCAGCATGGATGCTTTTAAGCTTAAATGATGCAATAATCAATGGAGGGAGAAGGATTTGGTCTGGGAAGCCGTATTAGATTGCTGTGGGCTTTGCACAGTGGTCCATGGCTGATTTTATACACGCATGACTACTGCAATAGGCGACAGCCTGACAGGCACTGAGGTGTGGACTCAGGAGACCATGAACCGGAAGGTTTCTGCAGGTGACATCAACCTAGCCATGACACTTGAACAAGAATTTGATTGTGGTTCCAAATCTGTCTGCTAATTCTCTCCTTCAGAATCACTTGGAAAGCTTTTAAACTCCTCAAAGCCCAAGTTGTATTGGACTATTTATTTCTGAATCTTTGGAGAGAGAAAAAAAAAATTTAATTCTCTTAGTCATTTGAGAGTCAACCAGTGGTTTGAAAAAAAAAAAAAATGATAGCTTTTGTTCACTCTACAAACTTAGCTCCAAAAGGGAACATGTCACAAAATGGGCACTTTTGGTATTAATGTAACAATGACCATTTGCTCTAGGTTATTTTCCTTTTTAATTCAATCCAGGATTAGACTTTAAGATTGGCCACAAAGGCTTATGACTTGGTGTCAGAAGTAAGTGGGCCATGCTGAGAGCTACTGCATATTGGTTTAAATGGAACTTAGGTCAAGGAATGAACTGGCCAGGAGGGAACCTCTGGGATTCTTAGGGTCCTTACAAGCCACGTCCTTCAGGTAGTCTGAGGGGCTCTCCAGACTCGTCAACTGCACGCTTTGCAGTCTGTCCTGTTGAACTGATGACTCAATGCAGTTTCAGATAAACAGATTTGTTAAAGCACAAGACACATAAAGTGGAAATACTCCATGTTCTCAGATTCAGCTAGAAAACAATTTGATAAAATTAATTTAGGTCCAGGGCTAATAAAGCCACGTAAAAATCCTCTTGGAGTTGCACTATAACCTTAAGAACTTAATTTGTTCAGGAAATCTCTTTGCATGCTGGTTTTAAAATGTTTTAGTCTTATTATCAGGACAGTTGCAGTGAGGAGAAAAAAAAATAAAGGAATATAGATTGTTTATGCTAAAGGAAGTAAAAGATTCTGTGGGCAGAGAAGCTGAGTTTTCAATGGGCAGTCTCTTCCAGAAGGAAGGGAAGATGGCACAGGCAATGCCCCACCTCCGCAGATAGAACCAGACAGGACATAACCAGACTCCTAATGCCTCACGGGACAGTGGGGCTAGGAGGAGGTGCATGGTGACTGCCCGGTCTCTCCTGGGGCTCATGGAAATTAAAGGACAGGTAAAGTTTCAGAGAGAAAAATGTGGTACCTCCAAGAGGGGCTTCCATCGGGAACACATTTGAGGAATTTCTCTGAAATCTTTGGGTAAAATTTAGAGTCACAGGTCCAAGCATCATGGTGTACTCCTGTAATCGGCACTCCGGGGGCGAGGGAAGGTGAGGGCTGAAACAGGAGGATTACCAGTTTGAGGGCAAGCCTGAAGCTTCATGACTTAGCAAGATCTTCAAATTAAGAAATTAAAAGAAAAAGAAAAGGCTGGGGATGCTGCTCTGTGCGAAGGCCCCTGGGTTTATTTTCCAGTACCATTAAAACAAAAAACAAAAACAACAATAACAACAACAAAACCAAGTAACTGGAAGCATCCCTTAAAGGTTAGGTAGTTTTAGCAAGTGATTCGGGAATAACTGGGCAATGGGCACAGAATCCTGAAGGGGAACACTGAATTCTCGATGCCACAGGGAGGGAAGTATGAAGGTGACTGATTTACTAGATGGGTGGATCTAGTTCCTACACTCAGAGACAAGATTTCATTTTAGCAGTACAGCATTGACATTTTTGGAAAAAGAAAGCCTTGGGACATGTTCAGTGTGTTACAGAATTTTTGTTTTCTAGCATCCCTAGGGTTCTACCCACTAGACACTAGTAATAATCTACCCAGCAAGACAACCAAATATGCCTGCAGATTTGCCAGAAGTCCCCTGAGTAGCAGGGCAAAATCAAGCCTCGGGAATTCACCCACCTTGAGGAAATTCACCTGAGATGCTTATGGAGCTATGACTTTCGATTAATAAACAGTCTGGAGAAGAGAAGCCACCAAATGACAGAGCAAGTGTAGTTCAAACTTAGCTATGACTCCAGAAGAGTGTCGCCTGGGAGAATGTGTCACTTGGGAGACAGAACTGGATGAGAGTTATTTGAATAATGATGCCCTTGGCATACCCAGAACTGCTGCCTCCCTTCAGGTCTGTCACGATCTATTGCCCGAGGAGACAACTTCAGGAGGCATTTACTGAAAAACTCACGCCCTAGCCAATCAACATGGCAAACATTTTTTAAAATACTAAAACACAACAAAATGTGCCAATCCTACAGAAAATTAAAGAAGTTGCCAAATTGAGAAGTAAATTTAAGATGAAAACTCACGTAGGTATTTTTTGTGGAAACAGAATAATTTACATTGACAGAACATAGGAGGCATGTCTTCATTAGTGCGTGGAAGACATGTTGGAAGAGAAAATATATTTTTTCAGTATATACTGCATATTAAACTAGCACAAAATTTTCAAGGTCTGGGAAACTGAATGTCGGTGGGTAGGCAGAGCACAGGGAAAGATCTATACTCCCCAGCTCTTTGGCCATGACCAGTAGCACCATTCCCTACCACCTCTGCTAGCCTACTACTATGGTTTAGATCTAGAGTGTCCCCCAAAAACCTAGTGCATTTGGCTGTACTGGGATAACTAAGGAATTGTGTGCTGTAAGCAGGTGGGACCCAGCTTGCAGGGGTGGATGCTTGGAGATTGACCTAGAGGGATTGTGTCAAATTGTTGAATTAGGGGCACAGCCAGGGCAGAGCTTTCAGGTGTCTGATTGACTTGTGAAGGAGGTGAGGGAGAGGTACTCACCCTGTGTGGGGGGAGCCCACCTGGCAGCCTGAACTACATAAAAGAAGGAGGAAGAAATGTTGCTCTAGCTTCTTTCTGGGAAGGCTCTGGCCTTTCCTGAGTCTCCAGACGTGAGCTTGGCTCCTGCCTCACTTGGTTTCTGTCTGCGACGCTGCAAGCAGCTCTCTAGACTCTGCTGTATGCTTCTACCCTTGCCATAAAGGGACTGTGTGAGCGAGACCTTCTGAAACCGTGAGCTAAAATAAATCTTGCCTCCTTTAAATCGTGGACATTGAGTGTTTTGTCCAAGCAATGAGTAAGTAACTAAGACATCTAGCAAAATTACCTGGTATATAACAAAACAGTTTTTCTCAGAGGCAGGTCCACAGACCCCCAATCCCACCACAAGCCAGAGCCGAGGGAGGAACTGAGACTAATTCCCCACTCATCAAACAGAGTACAGAATATTCCCGAGAACTCCTGGCAAGGTCATCATGCTGCAAACACAAAACCACAAAGGGAAATTCACAGGTTTTTGTGTCTCAAATGAGGCCTGGTGACTGGCAGAACTGTAAATGTTCGGCTCCTTTAGGGTGGCAGGGAAACTTTACCTATCACTTCCTAGAAGAGGCAGCAGTTTTCAGTATTCTCTCTTTGTCCACCAATTGGAAAACTTTTCAATAGTGACTTAAAGGTCAAAGGTATGCTTTCAGACAATTGTCACGGAATGAACATCACCAGTGCAGATCTGACACATGACTTTCACTCAGTTGGACGCAACTCATCTTTTCTGTAGTGCTTGGCAGTAGTCACGTGGATTTAGATGTACTAAGATCTATGTACAGAGGACACGAGATTTTGCCTGGGATTTCAAAATAGTCTAAGGAATTAGCTTATTTTGACTTTTGAGGGTATAAGTTTGGTGTTAAAATAATCTTGAATGGTCTTTCAGCTATCAGGATATTTGAAAAAAGAAACACTGATACCCAAGAGAAATAATTTAACTTGAGAGATGTGAAAGAATTATATTTATGTCAATCAAAGGATGGCCTGTGATTGCAAGTCTAATAATTGAACGGTTTTATAGAGCTCAAATTTTACCGTTGCAGATAGTTTTGAAGGCATCTATTCACCTCACTGCATGACTCTAGCGAGGTATTTTGGGTTGCACTTTTTTTTTTAACCTGCTTTGATTTCATCTGCTGGAGAGCAGTTGACATTTCTTGCTCTCTGTACTTCTTCCCCGTCTCTTTCGTTACTTCTCACTCAGTAGGAGCTTTGGGCTTTGGTTGTTTAGGACCAGCTTCTTCCCACAAGTTCCGGAGTCTCTTGAATGTGTTGTGAGTTTTCTTTGTGTTATCACTGGTGTCAGCTCCTGCGAATCTGGGGAGTTTGATTTCTGGAATACTTTATCCTGTTTGCACACCGGGGATCCAGTCCAAGGCTTTCAAACTGAGTGACATCCTCAACCCTTTCGCTTATTAATTTAGCTGGTTAGTTAGTTCTGTTTTTGGGACAGGGGCTCATTAGGTAGTTAAGTTGCCTAAACTGGACATGAACTTCCAATTCTCCTGTCTCTGTGCCCCAGAGTGCTAGCGTTTCAGACCTTATCATCTGGCCTGACTTTTCTAGGGTCTGTAAGGTCATGTAAAAGCAGTTTTTGTTCTTCTAGAATTGGTGGTATGGTCGCTCAAAACAGTGATTTTCCTGCTCATACACGCGTGTTGGGAGAAAGTGAGGGAATTAAATAAACTTTACTCAGCTCTACAGAATGTTCAGCTTCCCTCACCTCAGGGACAGGGGACCTGCCCAAAGCCATCAGGGGACCCCTGTTATATACATGCACTGGTTTCTTCCAAAAAGACCTTTCCACAGCCCCCTCTGGGTCTCTTGTACCCTTCTTTCTCCTCAAGGACACTGTCAACACCAGGGCTCAGCGCCTTTTGTTTGTCAGAATATGATCCACACAGAGATTCAGGTTCTATCTGTGACTTATTTTAGTGGTTTATTTCAAGGAAGTTTTATGAGAAAGAAGTGTCAGGAATATGTTTTCATGTAGACATCTTCCCAGAAATACACTCACTCTCTGAAGGACGAGATCTTCTGTCTCTTGCAATATTTGTGTTTAATTATATCAGCCCTGAGAAACTGGCTGACCTAAAAATTGTATTCAAAGATATCTTCCACCTTAGGGAAGTAAAGTACTTTAGTCTATTCAGTATCAATTCAACTTTGTTTTCAATTATGTATCTGAAATTATATATCTGTGTAAAATATGAAGTAATATTGGATAAAATCAAGCTCATCTATACTCTCTAATGTCCAATAGGTCAGCATATGTTTATCTAATGTCATCTAGCTTCCAGATAATATTCTGTGTACTATGAACACAAGATAAGCAAAATAGATCAAAATGCCAAGTCTTTGGCAACTGACAGTCTAGTGAAATACAGTATGTATCAAAATAAGAAGGCCATCTGAACGACAGGACAGTGTACTGACCTCACACGGGACCTCAGCAGGAAGCACCCTTGCCAGGGGCTTGGCGCTACTTGAAGGTTCTGGTAAGTGTTCAGTTTTCTTTCTCTCATGTAACCCCTTAGGTTGTTTCACTCTTATGTCCGCTGGAATGCTGACCTCAAGGCAGTCTTCAGAACCTAGAGAACATTTGGTCAGTATTGGTTATAAAGATTAGGGGCTGGAGGAATGGCACAGATGTGGAAGTGCTTGCCTTGCAAACTCAGGGCCCTGGGTTCAATTCCCCAGTATCATATAAAGCCAGGCATGGTGGCACATGCCTGTAATCCCAGCACTCAGGAGGCTGAGGCAGGAGAATTGCCATAAGTCCAAGGCCAGGATGGGCTCCATAGTGAGTTCAGGACCAGCCTGGGCTACATAGGAAGACTCTGTCTAAAAAAAATTATAAAGACTAATTAATTATCAATAGATTTCACTAATTAATGAGAGAAAAAGAATTTAGGAGAGCTGTAACAAATAAACATATGTTAATAATTAAAATAATATTTTTCAACTTTTTCACTAGGTTTATAATTTTGAGACTAAACTCAATCAACTATAATATGTTTATCTATTATCATTTAAAAAATTTCAACCTCCTTTTCTGTTTCTTTTTAAAGTTGAAATAATAAACCTGCAAAATATTATATAATTTATTCCCATACTGATCAAAAAGAAAACTTATTCTAAATCAGAATTAGAATTATTATTATCCTTCCCATATACTTCTAAATTTCCAAAACATTAACTAAGGAGCAATCATTATATAAACCAAACCAATATTTCTATGAAATATCAGTTTAACAGTGAAAATATTAGTTTAATACTAACTTAAGAAGGAAAAACAAGAATTCATCAAAATGTCACTTCATTCTGTGAAAGTATTTTTCTATATAAATAACAGATTTTTTCATGATATTATTACAAAGAACACTGAACTATACTAGTAAGAATTTTGAATCTCAAAAAAAGAGTGGCATATCATTTTTAGTTTAACACTTAGTAATTTGGCATGTAATCTCAAGCATTTAAATATTATTCTCAATTGAAAACAATGTAATTAGTAATTGATGATGCTTTGTCATTCAATAACTCAAAGGCCAAATTATTCACTGGGGCTGATATCAAGACTCCTGAGGAAAAGGCCATGTCTGCAAACTCTCGGGCCCACGCAAAAATATCCCCAAGTCTCCAAAGAGAACTGCTGAAGGAAAAGCAGCTCTTGACAGCCAGACTCTTTCTGGGAACTGTAAGAAGGCTTTGTTTTTACAGGAGCCAATCATGTACCCACAGGTCATTGTCACCACGGTAGATGAATATGGAGAAAAAAAACAGTCTGTAGAAATATGAGTGTCACCTGCACCACAGATATGACTGCACATCCTGAATCCTGGCTGGGATGAATTATGGCCAGCCCTTCACCAATTCCAGGTGTAGCCTCTTTCATATCTTTGCATTCAAGAAGGTGTGAGCCATTCCTCCCAATCTGTGTGACTAGAAGCAGGATATCCCTGGAAACCCTTTACTCCCAGCAAAGGGAAACAGTTGACACTTCCAGGTAGAGTCTATCAACGTGTAAAATTATAAAATCAGCCCCATTTCCTGACAGCAAGCAAAGGACAGTGAATCCTTTTTTCCCTTGAACTCACCCCCAGCTAACAAACACCAACTTAAACCCTACAATCTTTTCTAATCCCTTTATTTAGACACCCCACGGCTCCTCACTGAGTGCCTTCTCTTCACTTGACAAACAAGCAAACAAACCCTAAGTAGCTCAAGTGCAGTATATTCCTGGTATCAATGCCTGGCTGAAGGGCATTACTGGAATAAAGGAGAAGGCCAGCCAAAGGCCACGCCCTCAGACAGAGCTGGAATCCTGTCCCCACGTTATGTAAGCAAGCGGTGTCACCAGTTCTGCACAGGTAAGGTTATGAAAAAGGCAGAGGGGATGGCTGGGGTAGATCTGCGGTAGAAAACTTGCCTTGCATGCAGGACACCTGGGCTTTGACCCCCGGGGTCAGGAAAACAAAACAATCCCAAACTGAATAACAAAAGACATGGTGCCCATGGGGCTGTCCCTGGGCGGGCTGCATCTAAGGATCAGTTTTTGGGTTCTGGGTTTTATTTTTCTTTTTCCTTTTTGTTTCAGTCTGATGAAAGATGCAAAATCAAAGCGCTCTGGGTTTCCACATTTCTTCCTGTACTGGGCTTATTTGAAAAGAGATGAAAATCAGCCTTTATTTCTCTAAAACTTTAAAACACTTTGAGAAGCAAAAGTCTTGTTTTCTTTAAAAACTAATCAAAAAGTGGAGAGATGCACACAACTAGTTCTATCATTTTTGAATTCATAACGAAGTAGGAAAATGATTTTATGTAATAAACCTTAAAGCAAAGAGGAGTAAGTCATTCCACCACAACAGTATCTGACATTTTCTGCTAATTCCTCTATTACGTTAAAAAGAGCTACTTCATATTTACCCTGGAGACATCATTATAGATGTGCAAGAAGATTTATCTCAATCAATGTGCACAGAAGCACTGTTTATAATGCAGGAAATTGGAAGCAATCTAAGCAATAAGGAAAGAGATAAAAACATGCTAGATGATAAAAGATGTTCCTCATAAAAACTCAGTAATAGAATATCTAACAACAAAGAACAAGTTTATAATAAAACTGTGATATATCCAAAGTACAACATTTTCAATAAATTCCTGTTCTAATAAAATACATACGCATCTACAGAACTATATGGTTAAAATTAAAGATATACAGATATACTTTTGAATTAATAAGAATATACTAGCCAAACGTATATCCAAAATACCCAGGATACTTATTTTTAGTTTCTGGGTTATAGACAAAATAAATTTAAGAATAACACATTCTTGTACTCCTCTCTTCAATGTAAGATAATTTTAAAAATACAAATTTATTACAGTACAAACTAATCATAAATCGTATCATCTCATAAAAACAACTTGAAGAGTTTCTGGAAATCAAGGTTAATTAAGAAGTAAATAGAGATACTAGAACAGAAAAAAAGAGAGCCCTAATTATGTCTGGAAAATACAGTTTCAAATATAAGATAGCTTTCCAAAACTAATTTATTTCCAAAACTATGCAGATTCCAAACTCAGAATTCAAAGAAGGGGTTCTTGAGACAGAGTTCATGGTATAAGTTAAAATTGCATTTATAATAACTGAGATCAGTGGGATTTTCCCAACTGTTCCTGCTACTAAAATAGGAAATTTGCTTTTGCCGTAAGAACGGAACTCTAGGCAAAGTAAGCCAGTATGGGACTGTGTGAGGCAGCAGAACGGTGTCAAAGCCATCTGAAAATGAAAATAGCACTCAGTAAGTTTCTCTGGGTCAAGCTTGTTGAGTTCATTTACTCAGTAGAATGTGGATGGTGACATGGGAGGTCGTAGAAAGACCAAAGTAACTTGACACACTTAACTGACCATGATTCTCAACGAAATCATAAGCTTTCAACCAAGATAATTGTGCTCTTGAACAATAATCCATTACATTAAAGATACACAAGACAAAGAAATATTTAATATTACATTTTTAATGTAGGCAAACTTCTCATGAAAACCTTATCTATTAACATGTTAGCTTTCCATCACTGTAAGAAAATACTGGAGATAAGAAACTTAAAAGGGAGAAAGAATTATTTTGTCTCATGGTTTCAGAGGTTTTAGATTGTATTCTCTGAGCTTTATGGCCCTTGGTCCTATGGTGAAGCAAAACATCACGGCTGGGAGTATAGGATGGAGAAGCTTGTTCAACTCATGGTAGCCAGGCACACACACACACACACACACACACACACACACACACACACACACCCAGAGAGAGAAAGAGAGAGAGAGAGAGAGAGAGAGAGAGAGAGAGAGAGAGAGAGAACAGAGAAAGAGACAGAGAGGAGAGGGAAAGACAGAAAGAGAAACAGAGCGAGAGGGTGAGAAGACTGGTGGGAGGTCCCAATATCCCCTTGTTGGGCACACCCCCCAGACTTCTCTCTAGGTCCCACCTTGAAAAATTTGTGCTACTTCCCAACAGCCATGGCTGGCAACCAAGCCTGCTCCGATGCAAGCTCTAATAGTCACCATATTCCTGAGAATATGGGACAGGTAGCTATGGTAAGTATGAGAGGACACAGTACAGCACTTTGTGTATTTGTGGCAGAGATGTGAAAAACACTAAAATGGAATCTGTGTAAGTTCTCCGTCTGTTAGGGTTTAGATGTAAAATGTTCCCCAAAGTTGCATGTGTTCAGAGATGTGGCTTTGGAAGACGATTAGATCCCAGGGGCTCTACAGTCATTGGTGGATCCATCCATTGAAGAGATCAGAGCCCCACGTGTGTCAGAAGGTAGAGCCTCCTTGGAGATGGGCATGAGTCAGTGGGTGTGGCTTAGAGGGTTTGCTCCTCTCCCGGATTCTTCTCTCTCTGCTTCCTGGCCGCCATGGTTTGAGCAGCCTTCCTCCATCATACCCTTCCACTGTGGGTCTTCCTTGGAACTAGCTGAGCAAGTATAACAAAACTATAAAACTGAGCTTAAATAGAGTTCTCTTTTAAGTTGCAGGTGTCAGATATTTTGTCCCATTGATGAAAAGGGGATGAACACATTGCCTAATGTACCTGCTCCTTGGTGTGCCTAACACACATGCTCTTTAGTATGTGGTGAATGATTAAAGATATGGTCCCCTGAGCCAGCTGACTTCATTTTCTTCTAGTGTTTGGTAGAAATATATTGTCCTTTGCTTTGTGTTCCATGACTCAAAAATGCTAGGGCTTTGCAGATAATGTGTAAAATGGCCACATTATCATAAATCACATGTGATGTGACCTCAAAAATTCTAACAGATAGTATCTGAAGTGAAAAAAATATTGTAGCCTTTTAAACTGAATGAAATATTATGGAAAAAATTGCCTACTGGCATGACAATTTTGTGTCATTTTTCTTAACCAAGATAATTACATGCAAACTTAGTAAAGCAGCAAAACATTATAAACAAAGCACTAGTAAACAAACTTTCCTTTATGTTTTAAAGAAACCGGGTTTATATTTAATTTTGGAAGTTTCCTCCTCCTTTCAAAACAGAAATTTCTTAATACTATTTATTGTTTTACAAGTAAAATTTTAGTATTTTTAAAATATTCTATGTTTAATTCTTTGCCAGCTGATTATTAGAAAATCTGACAGATTTTCTGGTAACTAACAAAATTACACGGAGGCTGACAAAAGTATTTTCTTTTACTCCTGTCATATTTGAAGCCAATTTTGTTCCAATGATTGGTATAAAAAAAGTTATCCTTCAATGTCCAATGAGTTAAAATCTAATAATAATTAGCAGGAATACTACATATTCAATGTTCTTTATAAGTGTTTTTGGAAGAAAAGAGAAGTAGCACTTAATCTAGAGAAATACGTTTACTGCTAAAAAAAAAAAAGTCTTTTTGTACAATTTAAAGGAAGTTACCAGGCACTGAGTGCATCAATGTGCTTGGTTACTTAGGGAGGTTAAATACTGTCCCCCTGTTGGATTGTCCCCAGCTTGAGGCTGCTCAACTTAAGATATTCCAACTTAATAATGGTAGAAAAGCAGTATGCACTCAGGAAACACCATACTTTAAAAAATTTTGATCTTCTCACAGATTAGCTGTACTCCACTCAATGATCTCTTAAGGTACTAGAAGTAGCAGAAAGTAACAGATCCTCTGGCTGTGTCATGATCACGTAACCAGTACTCCTAAGTGGACTGTGTCAAACATATTTTAGATACAAATTTTCTCACCACTGTGTAATAAGACAGGCTTTACGTCAGACTCAAATGGAGGTGACTGTAAGTGTGCCAGCTATGTTTAGGGGAGGCTGGTCTAAGCTATGACATTCAGTAGGTTAGGTGAATTCCACGCATTTTCAACGTAGGATATTTTCAACTTGTAATTTTGTGAAAACCTAAACCCATCAGCATGCACTCAGGTACCATGTACACATGTATGTGTAAATATTTTACACTATGATATATGCAACATGTATTTTATATATGTAATATGATAATAATCACTATTAGCTTGAAGGGTGATTATTTCTGAAATGTGGGAAGAGATATCATTTAAGTTCTTGTCTTCCATCTTCTGAATATGTATGTTAGACTTTCAACAATCAACTTCCTCTTCTATCACGAAGAAATATACATTGGAAATTATTTTTTATTGTATGAGAGGACAGAGCATTTTTGTTTTTTATAATAAAAATATTTTTACATAAGTAATAAATACTAAGTATCTATCATTTATAACATATAAATAAAATAAAACCACTTATAATTATAATATCACTTACAATTCTATCTCTAGAGATAATCATAGCTGCCTTCTTGTTATTCATGTTTGTGTTTGCTTGAGGCATGTGAATGTACATTCTAGAAAAAATGACATGTGATAATCTTATAAATATTTATATGATTAGGTGCAGCAGTAATAATTTATATTCTACCAGCTGTTTGCGATTTTTCAAGATTGCCACATGCAATGTATTTTATTTTGAATATCTGAAAAAACACAATTCTTTTCAATGCTAGATTATTGAATTTCTGTCTAACATTCAAAAGTGTAGATTTTTAAAAAAATTTTTGTGAGTCAGAAACTGTTCCTTCCCCATAAATTATTCACTTAAGTAGAATCTTTTCTTCTTCTAACACTTTTCCAAAATGTGAAGTGAATATAGTACTTTGTATCCATCAAGGTCAGACAAAAAAGGCACATAATATGAATATTAACCTAGGAACGTGGCAATAAAACCGGAAGTAATAAATTCAATAAGAACATCTTAAATTTCTAAAATAAATAACTGATAAACCTTCTGTCCCTTGGGTAGGAAATAAAACTTCCATAACGTTCAGAAAGTGGCTTGAGTTAATTTTTTCCCTAATAATAGTTTTAAGAAGTCTAGTGGGTAATTAGGAGGACATTAATTTGCATGAGGTACGTACATGTATATGTATTTTTGTAAATGCAAATTACATGTAAATTATCTAATCACATACAATTTTTCATATTTATATGCATACGCTCTATGTTTATACAAAGTGCATATATCTCCATGTCCTAAGGATATGAATAAAAATACACGCTAAACACAGTTATGTGTATCTTATTTACTGAATCTTTCCATTCTAAGGATATAAATACATATTTGTATAATTTATAATATATATTTTATAATATGTATTATACATGATATATGTAATTTTAATATGTATGAATTCCACACTTTAATCTACCTAGATATGCATGTTCTAACTAAAAACATGAGTGTCTGATTAGCTTACTCAAAAATGGGCCTTCACGTAACGAAGAGGAGAGAGAACTTCGAAGTCGTTGGGACTACGGCACATCGCTCCGGTCTCCAGTCTCTGAGAGACTGAGGAATTTACCACTTGTTAAGCATGACACTCAGAAATTATTTGTAAAATGAGTGGGCAATTGTATCTTAATGGAAAACACGTCAAAGAGATGAAGACATGGATTAAGACTGGAAAAGTGCCAAACCTTTCTCTGGAAGGGTCTACTCGTAATTGTCTGGGTGGCACCCGTTCTGTTCCCCTCTCTGGCAGGGCCTTCCGAACACCACAGATCTTTACACACGACCGTGGGTCCTCGTGTGACGGGCTTCAGGGGAACTCAAGGGAGCCTATGCCTGGGAATAGGAGCAAAGCGCCACTGTCCAGCCCAAGCCCGGAACACGTCCAGCGCTCCGCCGCTGAAGAGAGATGCTAAGAGGGCATGCGCCCGGTCCTAGTAGGGCCCACTGGCTAGACAGCGGGCGGCAGCATCTTCTGTGACGCCCACGTTCGTGACTCCAGCCTTCACTTGCTGCTGGCTCTGCTTCCTGGCGGCCATGAGGTGCAACCAGAGGCAACGAGCTCCCCTCCAGCAGGCCTGCCTGTCCCGAGCTTCCGCCTTGGAGCCGGCTAACCCTGGACGCAAGCCTTGGGCCGAAACACACCTTACCTCCTAAGTCGTATGCGTCTGCTCTTTTGTTCCAGCCATGAAAATGCGCACACATCGCAGATTAACATAACTAATGCCTTGCACAACTCCATAAGATAGTCCCGTTGTATAGATTAATTTGTTTTTAGGTTTTATATATACGAAGTAACTCTATGCCAGATGTTATTTAGGATGCGAGAATCAAAGGATTTACAACTGATCTGGGAGGAAGCGACGGAAGCGAAAGATGTGTGACTACAAGGCGGAGTGGAGCTGATGGGAGGGCTTGGACGCAGTTCAAGGAAAGGGAAAGGGTCTCCTGCTTTAAATGGGGACAGTAAGATTCTGAGCAGTAAACTAACTCTTCGAAGGCCACAGAGCCGATTATCTGTAGGGCCAGGGGAGGGCCTCGCTAGTCAGACTTCAGGGAACCTTGATAACTCTGTGACTGTGTTCCAATCCATAATTACATCCATGCACGTGACAGCCAATTTATGATAGGACTGATCTAACAGAGCCAAAGACACAAACTTTGCAGAGCTGTTAAAAACAACATATGGCCCAAACCCCCAGAGAAAATGTCTGAAGCATTAATTACTATCACAGCATACGATGATATGTGTTTGACATTACATTGATGTTCTAGTTCAGATGAGTAATTCACTTAGAAACGGCAGTTTATATGTAAGTGAATATGTTGATCAGTCTTCCTTGCTCACTGAATTATCTCACAAGACTGGTTTATTTAACCCAGAACTCCCAGGGGTGGTTTATATATCACCAAATTGGCTCTCACAGCTAAAGAAAATGACTCTTTGTATAGTGACAAATGTGGAGTCATTGTCAATAGATAGCGAAGACTCTTCTCAGTTCTTGTAACCCTGCTTGGGTCATAAAAATTCATTAACCAGGTGAGAAAGCAATTTTGTGAAAGTAGAAGTAAAGGAACATCTTAATCACAAACAAACAGAGGAAGAGAGATAATAAGGTCTCTTGTTCACATACTGGCACCATTTGAAATGTCCAGCTTTGGAAGGCGAAAGTCAGTGCTCAGACCTAACTGGACTTTTCCAGATTCTTCCCAGCTTCTAAAACCATAAGCCCTGCACAAAATACAGTGTCTTGGGGTCTCAGTTCTCCTACCTGTCAAATGAAGATGTTCAAGAAATTTTTGAGACTACTTTTAACTCTAGAACTGGTCTATAATTTTTTACAAACATATTTTAAACAATTCTTCCTATACACTACTAGAAACATTCTCATGAAAACTTATAACTTACTTTTCATAATCATCTGTTTAAAGCTTATCTCTAAAACTTAATTTTTTTTCTTTCTTTACATCAATATATTAACACAATTGAGTGTAATTACAATTAGAAACCATGCATCTATATATTAATTATTTTCTTTTACTATTTTGATTTGCTCCAAACTGGATTCTTCTATTAAAGTACAACCTTGATTTTGGTGAGATTTTCACTTTCTATGTTAAGAACTGGTATAATATACCTGAGACAAAGGCAAAATTTGATATTCTGGCCTATCAT
Organism: Ctenodactylus gundi; assembly: GCA_004027205.1. Taxonomy (NCBI): domain Eukaryota; kingdom Metazoa; phylum Chordata; class Mammalia; order Rodentia; family Ctenodactylidae; genus Ctenodactylus; species Ctenodactylus gundi. Next base: position 345,765 of record PVKB01001149.1, read on the forward strand.
CATTTTAGATTTTTAAATATTAAAGAAACACAATCCTATATCTGTTGGAACATATTACTATACTTCTCACTTGTCTTTTGCTTTTATTCTCTAACATAAATTATACTTTGAAATGATTCTGTTTTTAAATGGATTTGTCTAATGAGCACTCACTCAACTTTCAAGTAGCTTACACTCTACACTGAAGAATTCATCTGCGGAATGAAATACACCAAAATGTCAAAAGTGCTTGCTTAGTAAGGTATTGTCTTCCACAGCGACATTTTTCCTCCTTCTTTCATACTTTCTTTACTATTTGGTCTTTTTGAAGCAAATTTATTATTTTATAGTGAGAAAAATTTTAAAGACTGAAATACTATCCTTTGGATTACAAAATTATTTTTCTTTATTCAAAGTTGGCATCATATATCTGTTGAGATTAAGTGCACTATAAAGTTAAATATTAGAAATTATATAAATCTAGCTTAAAGTGAACAGAGACAAAACACAATTTTCCCTAACTTCTAAAAAGCTTTGGTTTGAGGCCAGTCTGGACTCTACAGTGATTTCAGGACCAGCTGGGACTACAGAATGAGACTCTGTCTCAAAAACTAAGGAATAAATAGTTTTGAAAAACTAAAAAAGAATTACTTATCAGTTATAAGCCACCCTCATATTTAAAATACTATCAATGAGTTACAAAGAACTTGAATAGTTGAATAAAAATTATTGTACACAGTATTCGTAGTTTTATATAGCACTCGCTGGTTGATGTGGGGATGTAATTCTTCTTCTTTTGTTCCAGCATAAACTTAAATGTGGAAGAGAGTATGTTACCGAAGTGAGTGATGAGACAGTGACTGAATGAGTTCCCTGGCTTACGCAACTTCCGGACTACTAGAATATTCCTTAGAGAACACTCAAAGAGGATTGCAGAATGCATGTGCCCAACTTCCTTAGTATTAGGGAACCTGAAATCCTGTTAAGCTACTTGGACAAAAATAATGTTAAATAAGTTAAGCTGCCTCACATAGGAAGCTATTAAAGAGGCTGACGAACATGACGTACACACTTCCGAAAACACTTTGTAGCATTTGGATACTAGCGAAAGTCAAAGGTATTGTAAATAGGAGATGAGTTTCAGAAAGGAATTCACGTCAATTCTATCTGTAACAATGTTCTTATTTCGGTTCAAAGGAAAGTGTAATTGCCCAATAAAGAGCACAATCATAAAACTTTAATGAGAAAATATGCCATTACAACTGTTGCCATGTAATTTCTAAATAAGAATTTTTAAAAAATCAGCTCTTCCCATACATAGCAATATTAAAATGCTAGTAAAAGTAATTTGTAGCAGCTCATGAAAACTATAGTTTTAAAAATGCATACCCTCAATGGATGAGTGTTCATGAATTCCCATTCAGTACATCAGAATATACTTGGCTTTTAAAATATTTATTTCTCAATTGGAAATGCCTATTACGTTTCTCAGTGAAGCACAATTAAACTACTCAATCTTCTCATTCTGTCCCTCTGTGAAATATAAAAGCCTGGCATTTCAGGTCCTGGGCCTCCTGTTGTATAAAGCTAGTAGATGCACTGGTTAGGATTCTTTATTTTATCTTCTAGCATAAACCTAAATGTGGAAAAGAAAATGTTATGAAAGTTAACAGTCTATCTAGAAAAGAAAACCACCGGGACTAGCAAATCATTGACCACCAGAGAAGAAAAGTCAAACACAGCTCATTGGTAAAATTTCCTTCAGTGGCTCAATCATTACTTTAGGGTGGAATTCATTGAACCTCACACTGCAGTTTTGTAGACTTCAGGGTACTAAGTGTCATGGTGTAGATTTCAGAGCTGGATATTTCACTCAATAAGAAAGTGAAATTTTGCCTTCTTATGAGCTCCATATAGTTGCCTCTGTATAATGTCACCTACAGATTCAACCAATCACTGATCAAAAAACAACTTTTTTTGAGATAGGATCTCAACTGTGTAGTCCAGGTCTTGAATTCACTATTTAGCTCAGGTTGGCCTTGAAGTCACAGCAATCCTCCTGGCCCATTCTCCCAAGTTGCTGGAATTACAGGAATGTGCCACCAAAACCATTTTTAAAAATTGTGGCTGCCAAACATGGTGGCATAGTCCTGTAATCCCAGAACTCTGGGTGCTAGAGAGAGGAGGACTGCAACCTTTACCCCAGGTTGGGCAACTCAGCAACCTAGCTAGCGATTTAGCAAGACTATCTCTCAAAATAATAGGGTATGTATGTCAGTGTGAAAGTCCTGGGTTCAATTCTTAGGACCACAAAAAAAGAAAAGAAAAGAAAACCTAAAAATTTATTGTATCTATATCAAACTTTTACAAATATTTCCTATTTATATCTCAAAACAGTACTTTCTTTTTACATATTTTGATCACTTATTTAATCTGAGAGTGAAACACAGTTTGAAACATAAAGGACAATCCTTAGTACCCAGAGGTACTATGTTCATAATTTAAATATCAAAAAAGCTACCTAGAGCAGTATAGAGAATGCTGTTGCCAACATAACTAAAATTGTTCTGAACAAATGCTTTCATTTTATTTTAAATAACATTTAGATTTTATTAGGCATAATAGGTAATATAAAATGATTTAGACTATATATGAGGATGTGTGTAGGTCCTATGCAAATGTACATCATTTTATATAGGAGAGTGGAAAATTTTTGCATTTTGGTGTTCACAAGTCCTAGAATTAACTTCCTGTCGCTATCAAGAGATGACTCTATGTAGTTTATTCCCTGTACAACTAGACTCCATGCTCATAAAAGCCTTAGAAAAAATATTAATGCAATAAATAACCATTTTTGTATGGAACAAAAACATTAAAAAAGACACTTTTTGTTAAAGTGAAAAGAAAATGTTAGGAGAGTGTTGAAAGATTTGATCATCTAAACTATCTACTAAGTAGAATATAACACAATGAACCCAAGTGATATAAAAAGTGTAGTGGCAGAGATCTGAGTAAGAGGCACAGTGTTCATAATGTAAATATGGAAAAAGCACCCAGAAGTAGTACAGAGAATGCCACTGCCAACATAACTAAAATTATTCCGAACAAATGCCTTTTTAATTAACAATAAACAAGTCACAATTATATTCTGGTGCCAAGGACTAATAAAATTCTACTAACAACTTTGGGTTTCAAATTGCGTTTCATTCTCAGACTACCTGAGAACAATCCAAAAATGTAAGAAAAATAGAATTAAAAAGGATAAAATGATTAAAATAAAAACTTTCTTTCAAATAAGTTATATATGTGTCATGCATTAAGGATAAGACTTTAAAACATCAGCCTCTCTACATCCTGAATTCACTTGAGCTACTTTATTAAATTATGCAAACCAGAGAACCTCTTTGGAACAAAATAAAACCCTTATGCAAAGTATCAGATACCTGAACTCACATTCATAATTCAGACTTTTTGAGTAATATACCTTTCAAACAATCCATCATTTTAATTGGAATTCTGAAGTTATAATGAACTATTAGTTTCATAGAGAAGGGAAAAAAAACAGCTATTCAATCCCCAAATGTTAGAGTTGGCAGCTAATAATTTTTCAAACTTTAATAAATTCTTGAAGTACAAAACGGTTTTCTACTGGTCTTGTTCTTATATATACTGCTATTGTTATACTTTTGCAGTTATAATTCATTACATATTGTCTACTTATCTAGGTTAGTAAACAATCTGTTAGGAGCTTTAAATTCTGCTGCTACTTTTAAAAATATTTCACATAAAATATTTTTTTAAATTAGAATTCTTACAAATTTCACACTTTCAATCCACTCAGGCATTTTAGATGTTGTATTTCAGAAGAGGACGGCGAGGAGGGAGAGGACTGAGACCAGGAGAACAGGGCCTGTGCCAACAAGACAAAGTGGAAAAGAATGTCCACCACTGGCCTCAGCGGCTCACAGAAGCCCTGCCCCACTGAGTGTGCAGTTCCTACCTGTTCAAAGTCCATGTTTTACTGCTAATGGATAACCATTTTTCTCAGTTTTAAGTGGTAATTCTAGTAATGTGTTTGTAGAAACATAACAGATTACTGATCCAGAAGCTTCAATCATTTTATACCAAACCTAAAATGTTGCTGTTAATAGTTATTATCTATAAATAAATGGTTCAAAAGTAAAGAAAAAAATTCTCAGAGCCCAAGATACCAGAGAAGTGAAATTTCATGCCACTCAGGGGTCCATACTGGGGCCCATAGAGTCCCTGAGCTGATTTGATAATCCCAGGTCTTCGGGTTTTATATAAGGAGCTGCATCCCCATTGGCAGAAGAGGGTCACAGCATAAGCAAAATACTACGTCAGACCTGAGACCCTCCCAGGAAGCTGGAACGCTTACATTTGCAAAAAAGAAATTTGGCTTTAGATGGCAAAGAAAAGCTGAATAATTCATTGTCTGTTGAGATTATCTAACCAAGAACATTAATGAGAATTTAGGAGCTGGACAGATTCTACTTAGAAATATGCCTTGAACTATAAACAAAAATGTTAAAGTAATTCCAGGTGGAAATTCATCTTCTTGGCAAAAACAGACTTCTTTGGAAAATATGTTGAAATCAGATCCCAAAATATTACCACAGATAAAGTTCCATGTTTTGTCAATTATGATGAAAAAATAATTTAAAAAAATTTTCATAGACTAAGACCATTTATCCATGCATTATTATTTTCATAAAAATACTACAGAGAAGTGTTAAGATAATAAAGAAATAAAAAGAAAAATGAGTTTATTAATAAATCAGAGACTATTAAAATGGTCTAGACTTTGATAAAGCATCCATGTGTAACTGTTAGAAATGAAAAATAAAGTAGACATTTAAAAGTAATAACTGAAATTAAATATTCAATGATTTTCACTGGCAGATGAAAAATACAAAAGAATCTGATATCCAAAAGACAGATCTGAAGAAATTAGGCAGAATGAAGCAAGAAGAAACAAAAGGAGGGCAGATATGAAAGAGGAAGAGAATGAGAGAGAGGGAGAGAGGACAGGGGGGAGAGGGCAAGAGGAAGGAGGAAGAGAGGGAGAGGGAGAAAAACTGATAGAAAGATGGACCTAATCAGTGATACAGAATGAAACTGGAAGCAAAGAGAAAAGGAAGACTGGGGAAAGAATAATGATTTTGCATTTTTCAGATTATAAAAGAAAACTATAAAATCTAAGATCTCAAAAACATAAATAACTGCATGATATGTACATTAAAATAAGTCTGGACACATCGCTGTGAAACAAGAATCCTAAAGACACCAGGAAGCTCTTAAGAGCAGCTAATGAGAAATGGACTGGCTACAGAGCCATGCTTGTCAATGGTAACAATGAACTGACAGGAAAATGAAATATTCTCAGACTGAGAAAAACAAAACAAAACGTATTTCTATGGACAGTGAAGTTCTCCTTCAGTAATGACACAAATAATAACCTTTTTTGGTATAAACTAATACTGAAATAGTTTATTACTAATAATAAATGGAGTTCACAAAGAAAAACTTTAATGATATTCCTCACAGAGAAAGAGACCCTCGAGGAATTTAAGACCCAAGAAAGAAGGCAAACCAAGAAAACTGTAAATAATGCCATTTAAGCTGAGCAAATATTGATTTTTAATATAAAAAGGAAAAAGATGGAATATTTGTTCTTAAACTTGAAAAACAGAGTGATTCAAGTATGATATGGCTTTCACCTTCCTCAGAAAAATAATATGACAGATCATAATAATGAAATTTCTGAGTTAAATATATATCTTAAATGCCTAGGATATCGATGAAAGGTCAAAAGTCACATGCAAATGGTGCAAATAGAAGAACTCTGCCCAAAAGAAGATGGAAAGGAGAAAGTTTAAAATCACTTGAAAACTAGAACATGAGAAAAGCAGTTGATGAGATGGTAGAATGGAACACTTAGGTATCAAGAATTACAATCAATGTAACTTGATTAAATTATGTACTTAAAAGACTAGCATAGTGAGACTGAACTTTTAATTTAGGATGTATGCCATTTACAGTATACACTTACTATTTAAAGTTAGAGCAAATATATGAAAGTAGTTTAAATAAGATAATGTAAATACTACACCATGTAAATAACATGCTAATCTAATAACCATGAAGAACCAGACGGAGCTAGTGTGGAGAGTTATGCATTCTCCTCAAGCACACATGGAGCATTTATTTAAGAAAGGTCAAATATTGGGCCATAAAAGTAACTCCATAAATTTCTAATTACCCACATAATAGACCATATTCTTTCACCATAACATGAAATTTGTAGTCAATAACAGAAGGATAAATCAAATCTCTTGTACCTCTATAAAAATTTTAAAGAAGGAAGTAAAATACGTTTAGAAAATATACAGAACTAAACAATGAAGAAAGCTGTAGGAATTTCTTGGCTGTGTATATGAGAAGCACTTAGAAATCATTTATAGCCTTACGTGTTATCATAAATTCAAAAAATAAAAGCTTATAAGTTTAAGGAAAATAGATAGAAAAACATTAAGTACAATCCAAACTAAGGAAAACTGAAAAATATATAATAGATTTTTTAATTTAAAAGATTACTTTTGAAATAAGTGAAACTGACAAGCTTCTTAGAAGAAAAAGGAAGTATTTTAAGAAGGAGACAAATACATGATATTAGGGTTAAAAAGGAGTATAAAATTTCAAATCCAGTATGAATTTCACAAAAAATGCTATAAACAATTCTATCTAATAAATTTTAAAGAAGTAAAATTTATAAATTCTTAGGAGAGTAAGTTAATAACAACGACTGAAATACGAAACAGTAATAATGCCAAATATTTCTATATATTGATCTGAAACATTCAAAACAGATAATTCACAATGAAAAATATAATTCAGAGTTCAGTGCCACTTTGCACAGGGGCCTGACCCCATACGGATGCCATTTGACGGACTAGGAGGCCTCCTGAACTAGGTGTGAGCAAGCCCAGTGGACCACCTCTGGCAGCAACTCAGCTCAGAGAGACAGGAAGACAATGCTAACATCTGACTGTTCCTATTGAGTTGTTCATGTTGTTTCTGCTTTTGTTTAGTCCTTCCAGTAACTCCATTCTGGTGACCTCCAGTGCTAGTCTTCATTTTAAGCTTCTTTCAGTTTTAATAAAGCTAATAAATGGAAATAATTGGTTTAGGACTATGGAAGCAATACTAGGAATGTTGTCTCTACATGAAAAATATTTTTGAACTGAAAAGAACATCATATATATATATATATATATATATATATATATATATATATATATCAACCTTTCTTCCATAAATTCAACCATCTTTTCACCTGTAAAATAAGCTATAATCTCTACCAGCAGCTGGGCCATCACTTTTCTCCTGTAAACCAACACCAAACTCTCTGTGGATGCACAAATTCCAGTTCTACCACCTAAGATACGTAAGTATTCTGACCTCTAAACACAATTCACTATTCTCTAGAGGACCCACACTCTATTGCTTTTAAATGTGAACTTTCAAAAAATTATTTTTGTTTTGTTTTTCTCTCATTTGCCAATGAATAAAACAGAAGAAAGTCAACCATGGGGAGAGAGCTGTTGGCGATGGTATCCCAGGTGTAGCAAGTATACCAAGGAGCCCGTACCATCCAGAAGCAAAAGGTGGCAGTGAGAAGCGCGAAGAGCAAAGAATGATGGGTCACAGAAATTTCTCTCACTGGAGAACACAGTGGCAACACCCAAAATGCTCACTATCTTATAAAATTTGAAGTCAGATTATTTATACTTCCTATAAGCAATGCAGTATAAAATCTACACACGTGGAAAGACTAAGAAAATGAGTTAAAGAACCAAAATTAGAAGACAGAGAAAAGTAAGAAATGATGTCACAGAGGTCATAAAACACCTAGGAAGGTGGAGACACACATAGATCTGTATTATTCTCAATTTGAGAATTAAGAAGAGAGGAAATTTTAGTTTACCTAATTCTTTCAAAAGAAATCAAATAGACTAACGTGGATTTCTAACTCCTGTAATATTAAAAAATTTCAATATAAGATATCTTTTTCTTTCATTAAGTTTTATAAAATTTCCTCTGATTATTCTTTGTCTTTATGAATATATTAAACATTTAATTATTTTCATGACTTTCCTGGCATTTTTATTATTCTCTTTATCACAGCATGTTTCTGAATAAATGTTTTACTTTATTCTTTGTATAATTTCTTTATGAGATGCACCAAAGCAGAAAAGGAACAGTAAAAATCGAGCTTCACATCTTTTGTCCTATTTTAACATTTTCATACTGTTCTCACATTTGAAAAGCAGACTTTAGGTATTAAATATGAAAGGCGTTATGTAATAGAAAATAATGTAGCATCCACCTATGCAATTTATTACTGCAAATGCATGGACTACAACAATGAAAAACAATTTTGTAAAGGGATAGAATGCATATAAAATGTCATATTATGTATAATTTTGAAATTGTTGGAAGGCCTACGTTCTGTGATACTCTTGCATGTCACACTAAGATATCACATTTGAACACCCTGTTCCATAGAGTCTGGTCATTTTTCTATTTAGTATATCAAAATCACTTTCAGAATCCAAAGTTCAAAACTTAAATCTGGGAAGATAAATGCTAATAGTGTCTTCAAAATGTATTGTGCTGTCTATCAAGTGAATTTTTTTCTCCTAACAAATATGAAAATGAAAATAATTTGAAAATGTTACAGCGCACCACTTTCATAGACACTCATAGATGGTCATCACAAACCAAATAAATAAAAAGGTACTTCTCGAATCTTTGTATATAATAGTGACACCATAATTATTACATGGCCAAAGCAGAGTTTTTTATGGTATACATAACATGGGTATGAGCAATCACTTAAAATTTTACCATCTAATGTCTACGCTCTTTTGTCTCAGGAGCAAAAGTAGTACCCAGTCACCTGTATTTTGTGCACTTAATTGGGATTTTTTCATTCATAATTTTCCAGTTGTGATTTTTTTCTTTGCAACAACCAGAAGAAAGCTTGATACACCTAAAGAACATGAAAGGAGAGAAAGAAGGGGGAAATGGAGGGTAGAAACAAACCCAGTGGCATGCATGAGTGCAAACTGAAATATGTTATCATATAAAATTAAAGATTTCACCATGAATTTTTAAAATTCAAAAACAGGCAATCATCTTTTTAAGAGAATTTCATGATGCAAAAATGCAAGGCATCATGGAGATGGGTGGAAGACAAGATGAGAAGAGGACAGTACCCAATGATGTATATAGTGGGAAAAAACTCAAAAGCTCAATAAAAATAAAAGGGAAATTGGACGTAATAAAGAAAAAGAGAAGCCACTCAAGATATACGAAGGTATGAAGAGTTAAAGTAAAAATGTGCACTAAGTGAAGTAGGTATTACTAAAGAGCTCAAAGGGACTAGAGAGAGATTTGTGGAGGGCATCACCAGCAAAACAAATTCGAAGTATATGTAAAAGGAATTCCTGAGAAATAATCCCATAAGAATACAGAGAAAACATTTAGACATAATTTAGACATTGTTCCTGAAATAAAAGACTTAAAACATTTCTGGTAAAGACAAAACCAAACCAAAACTCATGTCTCCTAGCAAAATAATCCAGTGTCCAAGTGTGAAGATAACAAGCTAGTAATGTCACTAAGCCTCATCCATAAATGAAGAATCCTTTGGACAGCCAGGCACATAAAAGTTCTCTACAACCTTCAATGCTAGAAGTAACAAGAATAACTTTGTCCTTGATCAAACTGTAGTTCAAGTATAACATGAAATAATTCTGAAGCACTGAGCACCTTGGACTTCTCTAAGAAATCGACTGAGGGGAGCTTCAGCCACCGACAAGAGATAATTAAAAATACAAAAACAAAGAAAGTTGCCAATGGTGTAAGCCCATTAAAAGTGGATCCTTCCCATGGGGAGCCTTCATATAGATGACCGTGCTCTAGCCAGAGTGACAGCATCCTGTGACATTCCCTGATTGAGAACATCCCAGCTAAGATACTTCTTGATTCCTGAATCACCCAAGTTGGGATGCAATCCTTGTTTATTGCGTTTAGTCATTAAGTTTTAGAGAGATTTGTTATGCAACAATTAACAACCAAAGCAAGTCTTAGAAGTGCTGAATTTGCAAAGGGTGCAATATTGGACAATAAGGCTTTTCTTTTTTTCCTGCTTATACTGGAGTTTGAACCCAGGGTCTTTACAGTGAGCTATATCTCCCAGTCCTTTTTAAAGTTTATTTATTTTTTGAGAAAGCATCTTGCTGAGTCACTGTTGTCCAGAGTAGGATTAAATTTGGGATCCTACTGCCTCTGCCGCCCAGAGTTTTGGGATTACAGAAAGGTACCACCAAGCCTGGCTAAGCAGAGACATTTTCTTTTCCCTTTTGGGACAGGGTCTCATTCTGTAGTCCTAGCTGGTCCTGAACTCACTGTATAGCCTGGACTGGCCTCAACACACAGTAATCCACCTAGTTTTGGGATTACAGGTGTGCACCACCACGCCCAGCTAGCCAGAACAGTTGTTGGTTTTAAGAAAGATGGTTTTCTCACAGGAGAAAGGGAAGGAATCTGACTACCTCCTGATAGTGAGAAGGGCTCTTGCAAATTACATGAGATCGACAGCTGTCACTTGTGTTTACAGAACATCAGAACATCAGCCCAGGTTTGCATGTTATGAAAGGCAGGGTACTGTGGCTGCACAGGGGAAGGCCTGCATGGCCAGAGCTTGTCAGAACTAAAGGTGAACGAAGATCTGTACAGACAGACATGGAAACCCCCAACCAGGCCACATCTTAGGGTGCTCTGACCATGAGAAACACCTCAGGGAGCTCTAGAGTCCCACAGTTAAAATCTATACAGATTAGACAACCACAGTGAAGATTCTGAACAGAGGCAACATGCACTTTACTAAGGAACCACAGGAGCAGCACTCCCGATGAATGAGGAGATTCAGGGAACCCACAAATACGCCTCAAGAGCAAGCCAGCCGAGCAAATACTCGAGCCACCCTTTCCGTTCAGCCTGGGAGATGAAGGCAATACATGGACCAGCAGACTGGGCAGCAGACGGCCACAATATCCTCTTTGCACCAGGCAGAACGGAACCGTAAAGGCAGACACCAGAGCACGGCAGGCTTCTCAGCATTGGCCATTCCACAGCATGGCATTAGCTGGTAGGTGGGACTCCGTGGCCTGCTCTTTTAGGAATTAAGTTGACTATTTAACATGAATAAAAATAACACTATTTCATTTTCTAATAGTAGATGTCATAAAATTATCAACATAACAGAGGTTCTCCCCTTCTAAGTCATACTTTCTGAGCTTGCACTGCTGCTCTATGAGCTCGGGGCTCACCAGTTCCCCAAGACACCAGCTTCCAGGACCAAACTGGCTGGAGCTAGTGTATGGGGATCGCTCAGCCATGGTCTCCTCCAAGCTGCCCTAATGCACACATTTAGAATCTATTTTTAGAGTAACAGAGAAGTGATTGGAGTCAAGTTAAACACTAAGAACCTTAATGCACTTTGTGTAGAGGAGGACGATAAAGCTGGCTTCCATCTTTTTACCCTAACATCAGAGGTTCATTGGTTGAAGAAAAACTTGAAATTTTTCAATTATTAAAAAATCAGCAGGGCTGGAGAATGGCTCCGTGGTTCAAGCGTTTGCTTAGCAAGCACTACGTCAAGCGCTAAGTACTCTAGTTTAACTTCCAGGCACCACATCGACCGGGCGTGGTGGCGCAGATCTGTAATCCCAGCACTCGGGAGGCTGAGACAGGAGGATTGCCTTGAGTTCAGTGCCAGCCTGAGCCCCATAGTGAGTTCAGGACCAGCCTGGGATACAGCGCAAGACCCAGTCTCAAAACAAACCGAAAACCCTCGTAAATAAAAATCAAAACAGATAAAGAAAATTCGGCAATATTACCTGTCAATCCTGTGAATACGACTTGCTTGATGACAGAGACGAGTTCCTCAGGCTCCTGCTCCGTTGAAATCTCCCACCTGCTCCGAGAGACTCGCAGTGATCTGTACAGCGGGTCGGAACTCTCCATCCCGCGCAGCAGAGTCACGACACTGTCCGGAGTGGCGAGCACCTTCGCCAGGAACTCGGATTTCTTTGGAGGTAGGTCTTTCAGCAGGCCACTTGATAATATCAGAAGCTTACATTTGTAAGAGTTTAAGCCCAGAAACTCCAAATGCCGAAGAGAGAAACTCTCCAGGCAATACAGCAGGATCGCTTCTGCCTTCACAACAAGCGAAAACAAGTCCCTCAAGTACCAAGCCCAGGCCTCGGCGTCTTCTTCAAATATTATTACGATGTCTTTCAAATTTCCTGGAAAAGGAGAGAAAAATATTATGGTTCCCTGCCAATTATACTTTTGATTAGTATTTTCAATGCAAAATAATTATGTTCAACTGGAGTAGGTGGCACATCGAGCACCTTTGGATCATTTTTATTTCCCCTCCCCCTTCCCGCCCTTCTGTCCTCTCCGCAAAACCTATCTCCTCCCTATTTTTTTCGTCACTCTTACTTATATTTGAAATGCTCTCCGGTCAGAGAAGGAGCCCAACAAAACCGAAAATATGGCCAGCAACAAGAGAATTTGTCCCCGTGACTATTCTTGGGTAGCAAGTCCAGACAAGGCCCCCAGGGATCCTGGGCCTGGCCAGCAGGTCCAGGCAAAAGGCCAGGCACAAGTCATGCGGGATAAAGGGATGAGAAAGAGGGTTACAAAAAGGGCAAAAAGGCTGGGTGCGAGGTGGACAGAGCTTTTAGGTAGTGTGAGTAAATTAACCACAGGAGGAGCAGGGATTGGGCAGAAGAGGGCGAAGCAGAGTTGCCCGATAGGCTAGGAGGTCAGGTAGATGGGCCAAGGGAGACAGGTCCTCAGGGGGGCAGATTTGTCAACAGGTGGCCAACTTCTGGGGTCTGAAAAACAGCTGCCCTGTAAGCCAAGGTCACGTTGAGAGAGCCAAGCTCTGTGTGTGGGAACAGTGGAGATGTTTAGCACCGTGTGTGCAGCATAAGAACCCCACATTAGCAGCACATTATGTTATTTTTTTCTCAAAAATTTATATATGCTCTAGGTCTGCTGTTCCCCCAATCATTTATGGAAGGCAAGTTTTCTACAAATGGTGGAGTAGAGGTTAGTTGTGGGGGACAGTGGTGCTAGCAACACCAACTCAGGTCCACCTCAGATCATCAGAGCTCACCACCTAGGTCCCTCCATGTGCAGCTCACAGAAGGGGTTTGCTCCCTTGGGAATCTAATCCTGCCACAGGAAGTAGAGCTTAGGCTGTACTGTGAGCAACAGGAAGTGGCTGTAAATACAGATGAGATACTGCTACCTGGCCTGCCTCTCGCCATCACTGTGCCTGCTACCTGTCTTGGTCTAGGGGTTGGGTAACCCTCTTTAAGCATTATATTAACTTGTTTATACCAGAATCACTAGTATAATTCACATTATCTCCTTGGTAGTCATATAATATTAAAGTAATTATTAAGATGGGATGTAGTCCATGCTTTTCACAAGTGCACTCTAAATTCCCTGCACAGGTGTGCAATGAGGGTACTCCACAGACTGAGAACCACCTGGTAAACAGTCAGTGCTCTCTGGGGATGTGAGCACTGGGCTCCCAAGTATGGCTCAGCAGCCATCCATTTTCACTTCAGTCTTGGCATTTTCCTCCTTTTGAGTAGTTGCTTCTAAATGAAGATTTAAAAAAAAATAAGCCTTACTTAATGAGCAAAACCATTTTCAGAATAAAAAGGAAGAGTTTACACTAAAAGGCTTTAAAGTCTTTCTTCCAGATACAGGTGAGTATCCAAAGTCAGGTTACAGAGTTTCTATCACCAAATAGCCAATAAGATAAAAATACATTAAAAAAGAAATTAATAGCAGAAACCAAATAAGCAGTATTCTCAAGTTCTACACTGAGAAGTTGATGGCAATGACAAGAATGGAAGGTTCTGGCATGGCGGTGCTAATCCTGGACCTATCTCCACTCCAATTGAGACACTTGATGAACTAGTCACCAAACCCTCAGGTCCTTCTTCTGCATCTTCCACATCTATAAACTCATCATGAGGTGTGTGCAGGGGCAAAAAAGGCTGCAGGACCCTTCATACGGTGGGTCAAAGCTCAGCCTAGAAATCCCATCGAATCCCACTCCACACCCACAGGCGGGGAAGTAGCTTGCAGAGGACATTCAACAGCCCACCAGAGCTGTACACAAATCTTCCTTCTCTTCTCCTCTTCCTTCAGACTACACAAAATGGACAGAGACAATGATTCAGGCTTGTGGTAAAGTCCTATAATCCCAGCACTTTGGGAGATCAAGGCAGGAGGTTCTCAAGTATAAGCCCAGCTTAGGCAACTTAGTGACTTAGTGAGATCCTGTCTCAAAATAAAAAATAAATAATGGCCCAGAGTGAAAAAAGGCTCTGGAGTCAGTCTTCAGTGCACATCTACCAAAAAGAGAATATAAAGAAATTTTGCTCATTCACATTAAGGAAATAGAAAGTCTTAACAAGTTAAAAGAAATGTGATACAAATGGTAATTATGGAAAGCTACTCTAAAATAATACTAGCCACAACAATGATGGTCATCCTCATAACAAAAGTAACATGGCAGGAAAAGTCTATTGAAAATTATTAAGTAAAGGAAAACCTCTGTGACAGTCCTCCAAAAAAGACTAAGACTAAAGAAAACCAGAATTTAAAGACAAATTGATTCAATTAAATTTTAATTTAGAAAAAACCAACATGAAATAGCATAATAAACAACACAACTGGGTGTGGTTGTGCACTCCTTAAATCTCAGCACTCAGAAGACTGAAGTAGGAGAAATGCAAGCTCAAGTCCACCAGGACTACTCAGCTAGACTGTCCCAAAACACACAGGAAGAGTCAAAAGGCACACTGGAAGACAAAACAGTACCTTCACCCAGGTAAATAAATTTTTTAAAAAAGCAGTTGCTAGACTAGACATAGATAGTATTTTTATTCTGCCTTAAAATTTCAAAGCTTGATATTTTCAGTGATGTAGAGAGAGAGAGAGAGAGAAAGAGAGAGAGACGCTCTAAGTACTTCAGGAAGATTCTAAATGTTTGCACAAGAGTCGGGAAAGGGAAGAATTGAATTATAACCATGATTTAAAGACCTGACATAGAAGAAAACAAAGATAGAATAAAATATTTCAAATATTTTATAGCTTTAATAATTTACAAATCCTTGAAGTAAGAAAGATAAAGGAGCCATCTTTAGGATGGCAGGAGGCGAGCAGAGGACTCATGGGTGTCACTTCACCATTAATGCCACATCATTGTTTTGTATGAAAGTGTACCCATGACCAAAGATGAAATAATGGGGAAAAAATCAGCCAAATGGAAGTAGGAGGAAGTTGAGTATTTGTTCTGGTAGGACAGAATACATGTTGAGGACATTATCAATGCATTGCAACACCACCATCTCAAAAACCTCAATGAAATAAAAATATAGGATGGGGAAACTGATCGCTTGAGTGGAGAAAGTACTAATCTCATCTTTTGTAGAATCTAGTCCTTTAGTACTGCTTAATTTTGAGATGTGAATTAAAAGGTGACTTTTTCGTTCAATGTTTTTTATATCATCATTTTCCCTATGCAATAAAAATAAGCTAAAAGTACTTAAAGTGAAGAAATTTTTATCTGAAAAATATTACTTTTACTCAATGTTAATTTCTTTACTTGATTTAACTAAATAGTAATTTTTTTCTTTAAAAATAGTATGTAGAGTATGACTTCACTTTTATTTAAACAATCTCTCCTTAAGCACTCAAAATAATTTCATCCATTATTAGCAACAGACACTTAAGAAAGAGAGGATTTGGGGAATTATATGGCTTTGTTAATCTACGTTTTCATATTGCTTTTATTTTTATAATATATTTGCACTATTTTATAAAGCAAAGTAATCAACTTTTAAAAGTCACCTTGTGTCATATTATCACCATCTACCAAATCCCTTGTCGTCCACCACCATGTGATTTCCTCAGGGCACAGAACATATATTTTCTACCCTGCTGGTGTGGCATTAAATACCATAATGGCTTGGAGAGCTCTTCTACTTTTTTATTACACTACTAAGTTTACGTATTTTTGCCTTTCCTTGTTATGTAAGTATGATATCGAATGGCAAATGCTTTATTTTTTCAATTCATTGTTTCCTATTCAATGCCTACCCCAATTTTGTGAACACGCAATGAGTTTTTCAATCTATTTACATGTAGAAATTGAGAAAAACATCTGGCATAGAACATATGGAAACTTGACACAAATTTTGTGTGAATTATCAGTATAATTCTGTTATTGTGTCTAGAGCCTAATTCAGAAAGGATGCTAAATAAATACTTGAACAAATGCAAATATGGTAGCATGAGTCAGTAGTTTTGTGTTTCAGGAACAATGGATGGAAAGTCTGTTTATATTATGTGTAGCTAGAGTAAGCTGTTATAGGATTAGATGACTACTGCAGTAAAAGTAAACTAATAATCAAAATCAACAAGCACTTAAAGGAAGTCTCTATGCAGTTTGCAGTGCTGTTTCATTTAATTCTCAAAGTTGTCTGTTAAGTAGGTACTAATGGTAATCCCATTTACCAGTAGAAACGCTGAAGTGATACAGCATCAGAATTCCACTCTGGAATCCTCAGCCTGACATCCTGCCTTGCATTTATTTAATAATGGTTCCAACGGGTCCATAGAGGTCTTATATGAGCATTGTGAAAGTCTGCAATGAATTTCAGCTGTACATATTCCCAGTAAATATCAGGTTCCTCATGGAAAGTGAGGAATATTACAATAGAAAGAACAAAATATAGGTCCTTGGAATGATTGAACAATGTCCACCTTATGAATTAAAAAATTAAAAAAACAAAAACCGCATAAATCTACGAGAATAACAAAGATTATCATTGCCAACAAAGACTTGGAAATGTAATTGCTAATAGTGGTTATTTTTTTCTGTTCAGTATACCAGTTGCCAGCTCAGAAAAAAAAAAAAAAACCTTAGAGTCTTGAAAAAGTTGATATTCGTAAACATAAATCAGTGCAAAGGCTGCAGGATATGAGTTTCTGGGTGAGTTTGGAAACTGTGCTAGCACCGTGCTAGAGTGACGAACTGCTGTATTACAGCCACGCATGGATGTCCCAGAAAGGGAATGATGGGAGAAAACAGTTCTGGCTGACAGAACTTGGTGCAATACATTTGGGATCTGAAGAAAAGATGGTCTGAGTGTGGGTTTGCATCAAAGAAATACAGAAGATGGGCAAAGAATATGCTTATTTCATGTGAGAATTCAATACACATATGAGATAACTGAACTAAAAAATAGCTGATAAGCAAAGGCCTATAGGTCTTCTCCTATGTAATGATTTCCTTATGAGACGTGTAGCTTAGATAAACGCAACTTAGATCTGAATTTATGCGTCTCAGTTTGCCTGTGTGAATGAGCGAACCTGTAAAATAAGCTGCTGGCCACGCTGGTGATCAACAAAAGCTTACTGAAAATCTTCGAGAGTGACAACTGAGGCTGCACGCAATAGGATCAAAGCTTTACAGGTTGTATGTTGTGGTGGGAAAATTCCTCATGGAAATGCCTTACCCTGTGGTTAAGAACTTTCCAGAAACATAAGATTTGTTTCTAGTAAAAACATGTAATTACAGAAAAGTTAGAATATGAGAGTAAATACTTGGATGACTCAGAACAGAGACATTATCCTTGAGATAATGTCACTAGACTAATATGCATTGCTATTTCGTTTTGTCACGTGTGAAAACATAAAAAAATCTTTAAAAATAACACTAAAATGTGAGTTTTAAGAATATATGTAGGTTACACAATATTCTTGACAACAAAAACCAAACGTATGGTTTAATTATTAATAAAAATAATAATATATGAAAAAACATTTCCAAGGCTTCAGGGCCATCTTCCTGAGTAGCTGGAAAAAAATAAAGCATATTTAATCCTCTATTGATTTTTTAACTGTTCATATTACCTTACCCTGACAACTTACATGGTAGAACTGGAAGCAAATCTACTGTCCTAGTAAGTAGTAATTTCAGTACATGTATAATGTAATAATTGATCTTCCTGGTAGGTAGGTATAATTGAAAATTCAAAGCGATGATAACTTACCAATAATAAATGTAGCCTTCATCTCGGGTTCAACAATAGAATATGTTTAAAGATCATGGATGCCATACTTCCAATTTATTTTTAGTAGCTAATTAATAGATTATAATTTCCATATTTTTATACTTCTACTTTTATTATATCAGAATAAGATATAGAGACTATACCAGGGTCCATGTACAAATAAACTTGCAATGAGCACCCAATTCTTAGCTCCAGATGTGTTGTTAAATGTCTCCAGCCATACAAGGGTGTGTTCTAGGGAGGGTGTGACATAGGCACACTTCCTGTGTCTGTGGGGCACAACTGTATAATTGTGTGATTTTAGGTTACAAACCCTACTTCTGACTCTGTTGATGAAGCTCATTAGTGAGTCTTAGCTTCTTCAGTAGTGAATACAACATTTCAATCACCTTGTGCCTTATTCTTTTGTTATGTTTCTTAATATTGCTTAATAGTTCAAATACTGAGGAAAAATATCTATTGCTTCACCCCCAATGCAATTCCTTAAATTTTTTAACAAAATGCCTTAACTCTTGGTTGTAAATACACCCCATTTCAAAGTAACATATGCTGAAGTTCTAGTCAACCGCAATATGTGAAATACATTCATATGAACATGACGGTGTGTCTTTAGACTACCCATGGTATTACAGTTTTTACTTTCATCACCAGTACCTATTAGATTCACTAAATGTGGGTTTCAAAGCGCATTGTACTCTTGGCTCATTCCCACTCCCCTGACTGCCTCCCTCAGCTCCCCCTCTTCCCCTTCTTCTTCTTCCACCTACTTTTATGCCATCTTTTTAGATTCCGCACATTCAAAAAGATGTGATGCTTTTCTTTATGAATCCGGATTATTTCTCTCCACAGGATGACCTCTAGTTCTAGCCATATTTTTTTTCTACAAATGACAAGATTTCTTCCTGATGCCCAGATAATATGCCTTTGTGTGTGTACTTCTCATTTTCTTTATTCAGTTGTTATTCCATGGGCACCTACGCTGGTTCCATATCTTGGCTAACGTGATGTGTGCCCCAATAAACAGGGGTATGCAGATATCCCACAGTATTCTGACTTTTAATTCCTTTAGGATGATATGGCTGGATCAAACAGAAACTTCATATTGACTTCTGCAGAAGCCGTACTAATTTGCACCCCATCAGCAGTGCCGAAGGATTGTTGGTGACAGCCTTTTCCCTTGCATCCTCACTGACATTGACTATTTTTTTTTTTTTTTTTTGTATTCTTGATGACAGCCATTCTAACTGGGGTAAAGTACAGTTGCAAGATAGTTTTAATTTGCATTTACCTAATGGTTAAAGACAAACACTGTTTTCATTTTTAAAAGAAGCATGCATTCGATTCATGTATTGATTGCACTATTTGATGCTTTGAATTTTTTATATTCTAGATATTAATCCTCTAACTGGAAGAGCAGCTGGCAATATTTTCTCCCATTCTCTAGGCAGGCAGCCTCTTCACTCTGCTAGTCACTTCCCTTGCTGTGCAAAATCTTTCTAATAAAATAACATATTACTGAACACAGTCTACAATCAATTCAATCTCTATAAAAATACTAATGACAAATCTCCACAGAATTTAAAAAACATTCTAAAAATTTATATGGAAATATGACCAAAATAGCCAAAGAAATGTTAGAGAAAAAGGTTGAGGCTGGAGGCATCACAATAACTGATTTCAAATTATACCTCAAAACTACAGTAACAAAAATAGCATGATACTGTCAAAAGTAGACACATAGACAAATGGAACATGAGAAAAGATATGGGAAAAACCCAAAGAACTAAACCCATCTGATTCTGGACAAAGAAACCAACAACATCTGTTGAAGAAAAGACAGTGACTGTAGCAAACAGTACTGGGTATATTGCTATCCGCTTGCGAGAGACTGAAACCAGATCGGTATCTCTTACTCTGTACAAAAATCAGTTCGAAATGGATCAAAGACCTAGGCATAAGACCTGGGACCCTGAAACTGCTGGAAGACAACACAAGAGGATTCATGGAATCTACAGGCACAGACCACGGCATCCGGAATAGGGTGTCCATGGCACCGGAAATAATAGGCAGAACCAACAGATGAGACTACATCAAATGTAATAAAGTATTGCACTTTCAAATGATTATCACTCAACTCAAAAATAAAATTTTAAACTCAAAAAGATACACTGTAGAAACTCTAAGATCTGCCAAAATTCACACCAATACCAAGCAGTAAAGCTGCACTTGCAATTCACATCAACTCATTGCCAAGCTCTGGTTCGAGGATCAAAGCATCCTACGAACAATGTCATTGACAAAGTGAAATAAAACTTCAGGCCTTTCTTTGAGGTTCCCAACGGATAACTGCATAGGACCAGTTGATTGGATAAAGAAAAATTTCCATTGCTTAATCTAATTTTGCTGTTCTAGTTCTGAGCAAGTGAAGACGATATCGATGTTCTCTTGTTTCTTTCTTCAAAAACTTTGTTAGCATGGAGGCTTTTGCAGGCAAATGGAAGAAGCTTGAAAACATCATGCTTAGTGAAGTGAGTCAGAAGCAGAAGGTGAAACATCGAATGGTCTCTCTGATATGAGAAACCCAGATCACAACTATCTTTATGGAACTTAAAATGAAAAACAAAGTGAAACAGGGGGGTAGGGTGGGGAGGGAGGGAAGGGTAGGCAGGGGGAGGGACAAAAGGAAAGTGAGAAAGTACTTGTCATCTTGACAAGATATGTAGGTGCACAAAATGCTCAACGGCATTGTAAACCTTAAATTTTGCATTTATACATATCAATAAAATGGGGGAAAAAACTTTGTTTCTCCAAATCATGAAAATGTGATTGTGGTGAAAAAAAAAGATACCAGCAGAATGGATGACAGTGACCTGAGATCTTAAGAGTTCTCATCAAAATAAATTATTTTTCCTCCTGAAATTCCTTTCATGAATGTCGGGAGAGCTAAAGATGTAATTGGATGCTCCACTGTTCAAATATGCAAATCAGAACGTTATAAATATACTTCATATCCTCTAACTTCAAAAAGATCTTGAAATTTATATTGGAAAGTGTTTAATTATAACTTTGAGCCTAATGTGTTTCAGGGTATTAGTTGTGTGTAGAATTATCTATGATGTAACGTAATGAAAACATAACTGGTTAAGAAGGTATCCCTAGCAAAACCCTCTGCAGGAGTTTCATCTCAAAACTTATCTTCCACTGTGAGGAACTGTAAAACGTCTTGGGATTAGCTCTTTACTAGAAAATATGCACAAGCGAGATGCAAAGATTAAGATGAACAGCAAAACCAGAGCAGAAGCAGCATCGTGATGTCTGCGTCCTCTGCAGCAGAAGGGAAGTAGCAAACCTAGCAAAGCATGTCTCCTCTTGCAGCGGAAGCTGCCCAAGGCCTCCTGGAGCCCGTGTTCACGTAAACAACCCTCCTGGTGGAGTACGCCAGAGAGCAAGAGAGATCAGTACACATGATATCTCAGGAACTATCCTTAAGTTTGGGGCTGCACTCGATAACAGCATTGCTCCAACATTAACAACACTGTCTTTTCAAATTGTGGTCAAGGGGGCCCAGTGGTATCAGGACGACCTTTAGAAGTTGATAGAATCTGAATTCTCTAGAATTAGGGCCCTGAAAAGAACCGTTATGTAACAACTTCTCTCCTTCCTTCCTTCCTTCCTTCCTTCCTTCCTTCCTTCTTTCCTTCTTTCCTCTCTCTCTCTCTCTCTTTTTTCTTGTAAACTTCAACAGTATTCATTGTACTATAGTTGATGATCAAGGTTTGCTGATACAAAAAAGGAAGAGAAAAGAAAGATCTTAGTTTTTCTTTGTGAAAAACTATATATTTTGTAATATTATTTATTAAGGAATTAAACATGTGATCTATTCAATTCAGTAAATTAAAATTTGTCCAATGAGTGCAAAATCACCTGTTAAAACACAGGGCATACAATTTGAAATTACGTATCAAAATTGTGGATTTTAATTCTGAAATTAATATATTTATATTTATCCAACTTCATAAAAAATAAGAGTAATTTGAAGAAGATTTTATAACATAATCAATATGTGGTTAAGTAAAAGGAATGAATGTTAAGAATTCTTTATTTAATACTAAACTTATAAACATTTTTATTATCATAAATTCCCACTCTCCAAGTGTCATATTATTGAAATCATCATCACCCCAAGCTCAGGTGCAAACCTGGTGCTAAAACAATAGCTGAAAAATTGACATTTTTCTTAAATCCAAGATTGATGTATTGTACAGGATTGAATACTAAACTTTTCAGAATGGAAATAATGAAGAATGGGAAATTCCCAATGGGCTTGTATTCATTAATATTTGGCATTTGGAGGTGTATAATGTAATAAGATCTATGTAAAACTTATTTGAAAATGTGAACTCTTAGACAAAGAAATAAGATTTTAGAGTATGAAGAGTCATAAAGAAATATTACAGGTTTTTCCAGTTTCTTCTTCCCTGTTAAAATTCCTAGGTACACTGTACATCAAAACCTGAAGCTCTATATATTAAAGATAGAGTTATATCAAGAATACATAAAAACAAATTAATTTTTCTCCTAAGCTTAGCAACCCATTTATTTATCCTGTTTTAATTATTTATATTGAAATACAGAATAGAGATAGAGGTATCCAAATATAATGTTGAATTTTTCCTACATATGTTTTAAGTTCACTGAAAATAAGACGGCATTTAAAAATTTACCGCTTGAATTTATATTAATGTAGTTTATGACTGTAATTAATGTAAAAATAGCAACAGACACACACACATTCATTTATATAACATTAAACATGACTGGAAGTATTAAAGATTTCCTAAGCTCATTATTTAAAAGTCGCATTTCCAGACAGCCACAGTCAAACAAAGTGTCTTCTTTTCTACCATTTTATAATCTTAATCTTCAGCACTGTAACATTTTATAGTATTTACTAATCTTTTGGACTTTTATTTTCAGGAATTTACCATAATCACCCTTAACTACTGAAATGTTAAGAATATCTTTACTAATTCCTTTTACATCTTGTTCCCATATCTACTTAAAAATCTTTTACAGAACATTACATGAGCGACCCACTCAGGGCTCCCTCACACACAGTGGGAGCATTTACCCCGTCCTTTGTTTCTAAATAAAGACCTGTTATTCTACACTGAGAAACAAAAAGGTTATTGTAGAAAATAATTGGCCAGACTTTCGGAGATTAAATAAACATCAATAAGAGACAATTCCTGTTCTGAAATAGACATACTAATATGTTATAAAAAAGAAATAAATTTGTGAATTGTTTTTTCATGAATGGGCCATTTTAATATCCATTAGGATCTATTGTTGAGAAATCAAATCTTTCTTAACATAGGGTCAGTGTAAAAATATTGTGCTGGAACTAAAGTGTCAATAAATCTCTACCTATCACAAAACTCAGAATCAGGCAATTTTATAAATCAAAACAGACCTAAACTTTACAATGTCTTTGTCTAATAAATGTTCATGGTTTTATGAATTGATAATAAAAAACTGAAACTATAAAATAATTTAATGTATAAACTACATTTAAAAGTACAAAACCATAAACATAATGTGGTACTTTCATGTATTTACACACAAACTCACGTGCCTGGTGGCTTAGGGTTCTATCTGTGATGTTCTTCCTCTTTGCTGAGACCACATGGGTTGAGAAATCTGAAATCTGCCATCTTCATAGTTTGTTGCTGTAAAAATCACCAAAATGCTTGGTATTGGCTATGCTCTCTTCCTTCTGATGCCCTTGGAGAGGGATTTATTTAGTTCTTTTTTCCACTTTCCCCTGGGCATCTACAGTTGGTGGCTCCTGGCACTACTCCTCCGTCTCAGGCCACAGAGGGCAAAGTGCTGGCCCAGGGCCGTCCAGTGCTGTCAGTTCCTGGCTTGCCCTCTTCTGCCTGCACACAAGGACTGTGTGTGATGGGCCAGTACAGACCATCACAAAAGAAACCATCTCCTGAGGGCAAAGCCAGCTGATTATTAATCTCAATTCCATCTTCAATCTTAACCCCATGCCAACAAGCCCGCTACGTTCATGGGTTTGGAGGGGAAGACACAGACATTTTTGGAGAAATTTTTTTTTTTTGTCTACAACCATGTCTTGCCCATGGCTCTCTGCTCTAGTTTCTTGTGCCTCTTCCTTTCTGAAACAAAAGAGACACATCACTAAACACTTTCTGCTCCTCCTGATGGCATTTATAAGGGAACTGTGATTAAGTAACTTAGATAATGAGTGTTTGAATTTCCTATTCAGTCAAAGCGGACGATACATTAGAAGAATTTTCTAAGATTCAACTAGAGGGGTTTGAAAATTCCTTTGAGGATGCAAAACATTAGGCAGAGGCAGATTGGTAGCACGGCACTCTCAAAGTACTCTTTCAAAGTGCTCACATGGCACAATGTATTGTAATCGCATCTGTACTACAGCTTTTACGATTTTAAATATCCCAATGGTCATCTAGTTCATTTGTAGAAAAACGGGAAGTCCACCTGGGCAGAATAACTTCCTGATGTGGGTGTAGTCACAATAGAGTGAAAACAAAGTGAGTTTACTTCAGAAATACAGATGGCAGTTAATGGGTCAAGGCTGTGGATTCAAGTTGTCTTGTATTCAAGTTCTACTACTGACCAAAATCAAGATCAACTATGGCAGTTAATGGGTCAAGGCTTGGATTCAGGTTGTCTTGTATTCAAAATCAAGTGCAAATAAATATTCAGTGCCTCAATTACCTGTTGGTTACACATGGACCACACCTCCTGGGAATTAAGGAGATTAAAAGAGACAAGGCAGGAAAGGATTTAGCACCAAGTGAAAATTTATCTTAACTTTATGGAAAGTGAGATATGCCTTTGGAGAGCAGCATTTGCCAGAGAGTGAAGTGGAGACAGACAGGGAAACAGAGAGAGAGAGAGTCAATGCCAGCCCATTCAGACTACTCCCCCCAACTCATTACTTCAAGGACATATCTGTGCTCAGAGTTGCCACCACTCCAGGAACTCCAATGGTGTCAAAAAGAGCGAGCCAATAAGCCTGGAGCCTGCCCCTTAGTATAATTTTTTCAATAATATTTTTTGATCAGTTTATTTGTGTGGTCACTTTCCACATATGGAATGTGGTAATGGTTTACTTTCCATAATACTGATCAAAAAAATTACTCCTTTAAAATGCTACCTTTTTTGAAAAAGTCAGTCTAAGAAACTTTTTAAATTTTTGCACAATAATCATATTCAGTGTGGGGAATCAGTGCACATATATGTAGCACATATTCAACATTTTTCTAAAACAAGAGGCAAAGCATTCTTGTCGAGAAGTGGGCAAGGTCTTATGAGAATGACTGAAACCCGCAAAGCAGCCCATCCCTGGGGGACTGTCCCCATGTCCGCCTTCTCAGAGGAGTGGTGGCTTTCTGGCAGAGCAGTCATGCATCAGACCTCACCCAGGAGTTAGAGAAACTCTTAGCCGCGGCTCCTGCTGACTAGATCTCCACAAACCGTCCTCTTGTGGGTTTCTGAGTCACCTGAACTTAAGGGGAAGATAAAATTAAACAGAATTCTTCAGCTTGTCCAGTCCACGTTCACATCGATATAGGACCCCTTGTATATTCTGTAGACAATGCTGGCGACTAAGAGCAGACATCTGAATCACACAGTTACAGCGAAGGCCCACACTCTTTCTCAAGAATATCCATACTTCCACATGCCTAGTACGTGCTATTTTCACTTCCGCAGAGTATTATCTTAGGACGTAGCATGTTAATTAAATTACTACTCCGAATTAAGCATTCTCCTGAATAATTAACCTGATCATCAGTATAAATAATGCCTCCTACAGCTCAGAGAGCTTGCCTGGCTTGTAGCAAGGGTAAGGTCACTTAGGTACAGAGTCAGGACTTGACCCTGTGTTTCTGTAACTTAGAATCCAGTATCCCCCTCCACAAAATATTTCTACGCTATCAGAAACCTTTAGATTAATGAATAATAGTTTTGTGTAAAAGATGATCTATTCTTTTATTGGATAAATCATTGCAGAGTTTCCTTTTTTAATGACACTTCAACAAACAAAATGCAGCTTTAAAGCACATACACAAATGTTAAACACATTAAAGCTACAAGCTGAACAGCAAAGCTATTAAAAGTAAAAATATAAAATTAAAACCAGAGCTACACAAACCATAGATTATTTTCTCTCCATTTGTCTTTCTTGATCAGTACATATTTTCAATTATGTTCATGTTTTATCTTAGAAAAACAAAATGTATTAATCTTCTAGCTTTATGAGAAAGCTATTAAAGTTGATTTGCCTTTAGACTGCAATTATCCTTTTTTGTCTCTATGCTGGAAGATGTTATTAATTGTTAACTATTCTAAAATATTAAAATGCTGTGTCATTGCTATCTTAGTAAGAGGAACCAAATCACTTGCTAACAGATTTGAAATTAATTTCATATTGAGAAATGCCTTAGAATTATCTTTGCATATTAGACTTCATACATTTTAAAGATTTTTTTAATCATCAAAGAAAACTTTTCTGCAAACCAAATAATTTGGAAAAGATTAATAAAATTCAGGTGGAGATCTAAAAATAGATATAACAAAAGCGGCATTCAGCACCCCCTCAAAAGGGACGTTCAGAAATGGCTACAATTTTATTCATTTTATAAATTTAATTAGCCCCTCGAATGCCATTTGTAGTTATCGCGAGTCAGCCAAGACTTCTTGTGCTTCTCTCTACTGAACTGAGGCCAGAGGAGGCCTTCTCCTTTAAAGAGCATTGGCCTATTTGAGTTGTATCGGTGTTGCTTCTATGTGTTAAATTAGTCAAATTACAAAGCTTAAAATTCACTCTCCACCTAAATGACTCACCTTTATATCTGTTGTTCCTGTTTTAGGTAGAAACGTATTTGAACAATAATGGTCTATGCTTCAAGCATGTCTTTTGGCAAACATTTTGAACTAGAAAACTATGGCCACTGTAATAAAATTGTCTTTAATTTCGTAATACTTAGATAAATACAACCCCAACATTTAACCAAGGACACGTCATGTAAAGGACACAATTATTGACAGAGCGGTAGGTATACACGGTCAGCTGTGAAAATTCCTATAGAATCATTTGATGGCTTGAGATGTACACGTGCTACATTAAATCACAGGTACATAAACACACACATCATGGCCTTTTATGTAGAATTCCTCACCTATTTCTCTAATTCTTTTTCATCCATATGCTTTTCTTCTTTAATAAATAACCACCTTCTGGTTTTCTGCTCATTTTCTCTAGTTTATCCCATGATCCTCCTAGCCAACAGGTTGGAGTCAACCATAAAACAATTAGAAAAGTAGGTAGAGTGTGCATGCCCTCCTCGGCCGGTGGATGCTCCTTTTCCTACTCTGGCATCTCTCCAGTTTCTATTCCTTCCCTCTCTCCAACTCAGTGCAAACATGGTCATCAAGAACACACCAGAAGCCGCGTGTGGTGGCACATACCTGTGATTCCAGCACTCAGGAGGCCGAGGCAGGGATTGCCTTGAGTGCAAGGCCAGTTTGAGGTACAGAATGAATTCAAAACTAGCTTGGACTACAGAAAGAGATGGTTTCAAAAACAAAAAGAAGAAAAGAAAGGAAGGAAGGAAGGAAGGAAGGAAGGAAAAGAAAGAAAGAAAGAGAGAAAGAAAGAAAGAAGGAAGGAAGGAAAGAAGGAAGGAAGGAAAGGATCAGAACATTATTATTGTGGATTTCACAACACTAGGTATAACGCCTAACTAGAAGTGATGCCTTCTTTGGCTAAAAGACCAATTCTTTGAAGAGTTATCTGCCATTGAATAGAGATGATAAAGTTGTGAAAAAGAACTTATTTATCTACCAATATTGTGAGACCAATACATCCATGGTTAAATATATTTATGAAACAATAGGTTAAGGAGGAAATTGTTGATAAATCACTAGTTGCAAAATTTCTTAAGACCATTGGAATATCCTAATACGCATATTCAAACCTTACTGATCTGCAGCAAAAGCTTTGCAAGAAGCACATATGCAATGGAATACAGTTTGGAGAGCAGTGTAACTAAAGGAACAGAGCCCTGCGAGTAGAAGGTCAAGTACGTCAGATGTTGGCCTCGGGTATGAAAGATATGGGTCCCCCTTCGTAACAACCTGTGGCCACTCACTCGCTGACCTACCAACAGCCAGTTACTGGCAGGGCTCCAGGCAAGCTCCAAGGACCACTATATCTTCTAGGTTTTGCTAATGAGGAAACACCATAAAGAGAATTTTCGTTATGGAGCCATCAAAGATCCTACAACTACTCTGTGATGCATGGATTTTATGCACCAGGTCAAACAATGCTTCTAAGTGGTCATAAAGTGGTGAAATACTGCACAGAAACAGAATTGACATTTGGATGAATCTTCTACATTTTCCTGAGGAAAAACAATAATGTAATTTCTCAGCAGACTGGTCCTTATATGAATAAAACAGAGAAGCTCTTCCTATTTTTTCCACAATTAAAAATTTTCCTCATTATCCATGTTATGGTAATTAGGAAGATTGCTTTTCAAGACTAAATAAAGGTGCCTGGGGGTTGGGGGAACACGCCTTTTCATTGTTCTCTCGGTCCTCAAAGATGTAGGTGAGACAGTTTATATGCCACAGGAAATAAATTACTTCAGATGTCATTTAAGCAATTCTAAATGTATCACTAAAACATCATCTATGCAACTCTACCAACTGCTACTTCTACCTGCATGTTGATATTAGAAAGACCTACAACCTGAAAGTCATCAAGAGTCATTAAGAGACATTTCTACTGTAGTCCAGTAAATTTGTGTATGATGTTGTTTTGATTTTGTTTTGTTGGGGTATAGTAAACAATATAGTGTGGACTGTGCCACTTTTAACACTAAAGAAATTTAGAAAGCACATTTTTATTTAAGCCTTAAAAGTATGTCTAAGTAGAATCCTATTATCAAAATCAGAAATTTTTAACCTGTTAATCACTTTCTCTGAAAACAATATGCAACTTAACATGTAATGTTATATAATTTGTTTTCCTAGCAGATGTTATATTTTATCAAGTTCAATTTGAAATGAACAACTGAGATACAAATTTTTGAGAAATTATGCTCAACACAGCAGTGAAAAAAAATAATCCTGACAACACAAAAGAACATTTACATGAAGTTATTAGTCCTAAGATTTGCATGTGTGACACAGAAGGGCAGTGAAGGATTCACATAAACATATTGCTGCTAATAAAGGTGAACGTTGAACACCAGCTCAAGCCAAAAGTAATGATAGTTGCCACTTGCAGGGCATGCATAATGCATGCTCACTTACAGAGCTACATTTAATTATCAGTCCTATAAGTTATGTGTGTTGACCATTTCAGATATAAAGAAACTGGATTTTAGAATAGCTAAGTAACTTGATCAAAGTCACACACAAAGTGACAGAATTTATATTTGAGTTAATAGGTAATACAAATATCAATATAACCAGCCCGCAAATGTGGGGCTTCCATTATCTTTTAGAATTAATTTCAGTACCTTTGTAAAAAATTTTTAAGGGAAAACAGGAGAAAGAATGGATTTGCTTGACTGTTTGTAATATAAGTAATAATCTTGACATATTGTATACTGCAATTTTATATGCCTGTCCGAAGTTCTATATTTAACAATCTTGAAAAGGAACTACATGTTTTAGCATCTTAAATGGAATAATATTTATCTTCTCATAATTTCAGTACATAGGCTACATTTTCCAATGACTGATTAATAAGATGAATTTTGGATTAATATCTTACATAGAAAGACTTTTAAATACAGAAAGTAATATCTTCTTACATTTGTTAACAGACCACACTGGAAGAGTTCAGCCTTCATAAGACTGCAACATGAATGAGTGGGAAGTTTCCTGCTGAATCATTGGATATTAATAAACCAAGCTAATGTATATCCTTTCAAAGACCTATCACCTTTTATCGACAACTTTCTACCCCAATTCAACCAGTAGATTTACTAGTCTGTCAAAGCTCCTCTAACAATCAATACATAAACATGATGCATTTGTAATGGGATAAAATACTATTTTATATTACACTAGTATAATATTTTACCAATATTATATCAATATAATATAGTATACTAGTATATTTCTACCAGGACCACTGGTACAGGCCTGTAATCTCAGCACTCTGGGTGGTTGAATCAAGATGATCACAAATTCCAGGACAGTATTGGCAACTTAGTAGGGAGATCATATCTCAAAAATTAAAAACAAAAATAAACTGGGGATGGAGTTCAATGTGAAGGCTCTGGGCATGAAACCAGTACAAAATAAATAAATAAATAAAATTATTAATACATAAATAATATTTATTTCTGTGTAAAATTGTTAACTGCTTTCAATAAAATGCCTCTCCATGTATTAGACATCCCAGTTATTTTGTGAGAGAATAGGTAAAATAATCTTTGAATGCAAGTGAAAAATAAATGAATGAACAGTAACTTTCAAGGAAATTATGGAAGATTGCTTGAGAGAATTTTTTTATCAGACATTGGATTTAGACAAGACAAATACATTCACACAATATAAAAAAGATTTAAAAATTCGGAATACATGGGGCTAGAGGAATGTCTTAGTGCTTAAAGCGCTTGCCTAGCAAGGTCTAAGTCAAGCACTGAGAACCCAAGCTCGATTCCCCAACACCTCATAAACTGGGCATGGTGGCACATGCCTGTCGTCCTAGCACTCGGAGGATTGTCGTGAGTCCAAGGCCAGCCTGGGCTCTACAGTGAGTTCAGGATAAACCCGGGCTACAGATCAAGACCCCATCTCAAAAAAAAATTCAGAATGCAGATTCCAGAATATATGAAAATTTACTTCAAGGATAAAATATTTCAACTCATCGGAGAGGGTGTGGTCAATGTATTGTGCCAATTTTTCAACTAATTGTCCTTATTTTAAAAGCTAAAATGGATTCCTACATCATGGCATATGCAAAATTGAATTCCAGGTACATTACATTTCCAATTACATACATTTATATCTCAGGAAAAAAATGTAGAAAATTCTATGTAAAACAGATATTACAAACTCTTACAGTCAAGATAGAAAACAAGTTATGAGAGAAAGCATATTGAACATGAGTGCTTAAAACTGTTCAAAGGCAGCAGAATAATAATCAAAATAACAAATTATTAAGAAAATATTTGTGATGCATAAGATAAATTTTACTTTTTCAATAGGTAACGTGATCTTGCAAATTTTAAGGCAAGACACATTTACATACCCACAAATGATATGAATATATATAGTACAAAAATCAAGTCCAAACACAGAAGAAATGTATAAAAGATACTCAATTGGTACAAAATATTATATCTATAAAAGATGAAATAAAAATGAAATATCTATAAAAATATTTTCAGTGGTAATTACACATGGACATAAATTTTTCCTGAACTTCAGAAGAAGTTGTGAATTTTGCCAAAATTTTTATTATAGATATTTGGTTGTCAAGATATATTCAACAATGTAAAATTGAGAAAAATATCTCTGGTCTATTTTACTGGAATTTTCTTCCAGAAGTTAAAAGCAATTCTGCCCAACATAAACGTAATATACATATATGTATAATAAATGTAAATCACATATATAACTTTCATATGTTGGCAACCATCCTGCAACACTCGAAACACTTTTAGTTAGTCAATTATAATTTACCATTTCCTTAATTCAATAAATTCAATATATTATCATTTCAGCATACAATCCACACAAAACTTATGAGGGGATTTTAACTCTACTTTTTGTGCCAAGTGTTTGAAACTTGTGTTTTGAATTTAGAGCACATCACAATTTAAATCAGCCATGCTGCAAGATCTCAGCAGCTATGTGTCCTGTGACCACAATATTGAACAATCCAGTATAGAATTTTTTTCACATTTAAAGATAGAAATCATATAAAATTGGAACACTAACATCATAGAAAAAATCTGCACCCTGCATATTTACAATTGTGAACAATCTTCTCATTAAAATCTTGCATGCAACAACCGGAATGTAACAAGAATTACCTTTAATTTGTAACATCACCAACAGTCAGTCTCCAGGACCCATACAGGAGCAATGTGACGGGTAGGTTTATGCAAGGCTGGAGTCTTATGAAAAGATTTTGATAGAAAGAGTTAAAAGAAGGGAAGAAAAGAAAGGAGAAGAGGAGCTCCAGGCATGAAAGAAAGAGGGAGAAAGGAGGAATCAAAGTGGGAATATTTAAACACGCGAGAAAATGTACACACCGCAGTGGACTCCTCCTGGCATGTACAGACTACATCTCTCAAACTTTCCTTGACTAGAAATCCCCTGCGGCGTGATTCCACTGGATTTTTGAATACAGTGACGTTACTGATGTTAAAAACGAAACCCTTTCCTGGGTGCCGTATTTCTTCCATCTGCTTCTCTGATAATCATGCTCTCAAGAATGACTACATGAGCTGGGGTGGTGGAAAATGCTCATAACTATAGCACTCTGGAGGCTGAGGCAGGAGGATCACAAGTGTTAGCCCAGATGCCATCTTAAAACCAAAAATAAAATAAATTGAGAAAAAGCTGAAGGGCTTGGAGCAAACACGCTCGTTCAGTATGTGGTACTAGAAGAAGGGGCGTAAGACGGTCAGCACATCTATACCAACACGTGGCCTTCTGTGTCTTCCAGTCTGGCTCCAATCCCTCTGTACTGGAGTGCCACTGGGTCTATTAAAGCTACGCATGTCTCCCTGTCTCTAAGGTCGTCTGTAAGTTTCAAGTTGCTTGCCTCATGACTGAATCTCAGTCCTCCCTGTGTGTGTCCCATTTCCAACCAGTTCACTACCAGTGCCTGCCTAAAATAATCCGGTTTTTAACTCTCTGCCTCGACCTTCTTGTTTTCCTTATTTACAACCCTCCCTCACGCATCCCAACACTTACATTTTTACCCTCCATGGGAATCTATCCTGAGTCAGTTTTTGTTTTTTTCTCTTCTAAACTTTTTCAGCATTATCCCCTGTTGCAATTTTACATGCCAGGTTTTTCCATTTTTTTTTTTTAATTTCCAAATTGAGCCACTTTTATTTCACTCAAGAATCTTCTATAAAACCACTTACTTGACATATAAACCTCTCAGGCTCTTCAAATGCAACATCTGAAACTGAAATCGTGATGTTCCCCATGCCCTCCCTGTCCCCATGCACTGTCCACTGGTGTCACCGACAGCCTTACTGTCCTTCAGTTTCCACGCCATAAACCTCGGAGTTACTCTTCGCCTCTTTCCTCACAGACCCCAAATCCATATTGCAAAAGATATGTCAGTAATAGATCTTAGTAAGTCTGTCTGCTTTCCTCTGTATCTTACTGGTTGGTAAACTCCTAATCTTTCATCAACTTCCTTTTCTGTACTCTTCCAATTTAGGATAGTAAATTGCTCTCATAAGAAAAAACTTCTAATCACATCTTGCCCTTGTTTAAAATTCTTCAGAAGCTACCCATTGTACAGGGTGTGTCAAAGGTTTGCAAATATTTTCTGCCTATGGCAACTTTTGAGACATCCTGCACACTGCTTGCGTAATCTTTCTCATAGCATTGGTTTTACTTCAACTATTGTGATTATAAATTAATTCTGGGGCAATAAAATATTATATTTTATATTTTTATAGGTAGGGTGGTTTTTGGACACTGTGGGTGCCACCTCTTCTAGTTTTGGTTTACTTTTGCAGGTTTTTTCCCCTGCCACTCTCCCCTCACTCACTCTGACACTACAAGTATAACTTTGTCGAATCTTGAATTATTTTGTCATTCTCAAATTCATTCTTTCAAATACATCTTTGGTCAAAACCTGAACTTCGTTAATTTATTCATAATGCTACACTTTAGCAAGAGGCAACTGAAACCTGTCTGTTTCACACGGTGCTTATCAGCTCCATTAGCATATAATTTACTTTCTACTCTGTTACAGGAAAAGAACCAATCTTGGAAGTGAAATATTTATATTGCTCAGATTGACACTAATCTATTGATATTGTGCATAAAGTTTTCATAATGACCAGCCTATGGTGCCTTTTTTCTTCACATGCCACGGATATGAGTTATTTGCATGTAAATCAGACTCTGATTATTTCTCTTCTTCCTGTTTTGATGAGATAAATGTTCCAACCATCCAGTCATTCTGTATGCTGAAATTTAAATATACTTAAAAAATCTGCCAGAAACAATATGTTAGACATTTTCCTAATAATTGAAATTATCCTGCGAACAGGATAATGTTGTTATAATTATATGACCCACCACTCAAACAAAACTCTAAACCTCTTAATAACAACTTAACTCTGATAAGGCTAACCTTTACAGTAATTATATCCTTATCAATTTTAGGAACTTAAGTTTGGAGGCTTAAAAGTAGCTGTATGGACTTTCTTCAGACTTCCAGAATGAAGCCAGAAAACTCAAAATATTCTCAGAGTTACTGGCCTTATTCATACTCACATTGTCAGTGATAAAAGAAACAGATTCAATTCTCAGATTGTTTGTGAATGATACACAGCATACTTTTCTTTTTTAAACAGTAACAACACCTTTCTGAAAGAGAGAGTGCTTATGGGAACTGAGTTGGTGGTTTTTAAGACACGATAGCCTTAATTCTTTTTTCTTTTTTTTTTCCAAATAGAAGAAAATTGTAAGGGCAGTGACGACTATTTCACAAAGTTAAACACCCAAATTCATTTTAAATACTATACATTACATTTATATATTAATAAAAATAGTGGGAAAAACCCATAAACTGGAGTGCCATTGGGTCCTACATGGCCTAGAACTCAAGAACCAAAGTAAAGGCTCATACCCTCACTCACCTCTGCTTCCCCTTGAGCTTTTTGATTACCCACCTTCCACGATTCAATGGACTGTTGTTCTCTACGTCATATCCAATGTGGCTCTTCCACTGACGGCAATCTCACTATCTTTTTTTTTTTTTTTTTTTTTCAGTACTGAGGATCCAACCCAGAGCACTGAGCCACATCCTCAGCAACACCTCCACTTTTTTTTTAAATTATATATTTGGAGACCAGGTCTTGCTAAGTTGCTCAGGGAGAACATGAACTGTGATCCTCCTGCCTCAGCCTCCCGTAGTGCTGGGATTACAGGTCTGTACCACAAAGCCTGACTCCTCATTATATTTTTTAAAAGCAAAGAAGAGTTTTGTTGAGTCCAACAGCTCTGTAGAAGCCAGACAAGGCAGGATGTTGGCTCTCAAGCTGCCCACGTGGTGGGTGGGGAGAGGGGCTGGCTCTGAATCATATATCTATCTACTCTTGACCTAAGGGAGCCTAAGTAACTATATGGGAATCGGAATGGTTAGCATGGCTCTTCCCACTTTGTCTGGACTCAGATCAACAGGTTGTGTAATAAGGTCTCTTACCCACAGACCACGAATAATGGCAGTTGTCAATATTAATTAAAAACGATGAGCAAAGAGGCCAGTTCATTAATTAAAACCAAAGTAGGTCATTGCCCCAATTTTTACCTCACTCAGGTTTTCAATAGTGACGTGATGATTCACTGACTGTACCACCACGTATCGGTGTATAGAGGCTGCCAACTACAGCTACTATTCAAATAAAATGAGTTAGCCAACCAATGGAAACGTGCAAACTTGGAGGATTTTCAGACAGTAACAAGACATTGCCTCCTAAAGAAAAACACTGAGTTAGAAGCTCCAACTTTTAGCAGTTTGAAAACTTGCATAGATGGAACTAAACTGAATTATTAATAAACTATTAAATACTTTTATAATTACACTAAACAAGGAAATCTCTTGTTCTGAGTGGACACTGCTGTTTAGATGTTCTTACTTTAAAGTCACAGAATGTCCACTTCGAAGAATTCAGAGCCAGAGTAATGAATGGTGCCCACTAAAGGAAAGCCAGCATTTAAAGGGGCTTGGTGCCACCTCATCCCTCTGAAAGTCAGGCATAATTTATGAACTAAAAGGATGAGAATGTCGATATTGACCGATAATGGGGCTTTGTCCTCAAGTTATGCCAGACCAAAGGGCCAGCAGGGTGGAAACAGGTAGGTAATGAAATTCCATGTCCTGGACTTTGCAGTGGGTCTTAAGAGTGGGCAGCACAGGTGAACAGGAAGACATGGAAACTGTAAAAGCAGAATAGTGGCAGGAAGAACTAAAAAGAGACGAATATTTGGTAAATAGTAAGATAGGGTAGAGCTTATTTGAATGAAATAGACACAAAAAAAGATCTGAGGAAAGACCACAAGGCCCTGAGGAGTTGTCGTGAGCTGAAGAGGTGGCGCCTTTCTGGGTTATTTCAAGGCAGAGAGTTTGGAAACAACACAGACACTCCTACTCAATAGCTAATGCCTAAAAAATCTCATTATTTTTCCCCTTAGTAAAAAAAAAAATAGGAGAATTTAATTTCATACAATATCTCATGGTGTTTAACCACTTGGACTATTTCAATGTCCACAGTAAAACTTAAATACCATTCTTTGTATCTAAAAGAGAAAAAAATTCCATGGCCAAATAATAACTTGTTTAAGCTAATAACTCCTATAAATGTTTCTGTTCTTACTTCAGAGTGCCATCCAAAATCACTGTAAGATATTTTACAATCTCTGAAGCAAGCAATTAAACAGCCACACTAGTTAGATGATTAGGAAACAACCTATTAAACTCTTAAGAGATGTGATTTATATTTAGCAAAAATGATGCTCTTTACTTTAAATTGGAATTTTTTAATAACATATCAGTAAATATTTTGGAAAATACATTTATCTTATGATTTGAAGTATCCTACAAGTTTGTTTGATAATTTATTCTTTCATGTATAATTATAGATTCTGCAAACAGCTATGATTGTAGTCCTACAACATTCTTGTCTTATTCTTTCCTAAAATTGCCTGTTTCATACCTTAAAATTACCTCATCCTTCATTCTTTTTACCATGGGTCCCTTTTTTATTTCCCTAAGGACATGAAGCATTCACCATCATGCAGGGCAAGGTGAGCAATTTCTGCCATCTACCAGAGTTGAGCAGGCCTTAGTGGGACAAATCTAGCTTGCTGGCTGTGAATGTACTTAACACAAAAAATCTTCAAATTTTCAAGGATTTTAAAAAGAAGAGCAAGACTTTCCTCAAAAGCTATGCACCAGCATCTACGACATAAAATGACAGAATACAAATGAGATCTAGTCTTTCATGCTTTTTGTTTTCTATTTAACCCTCAACAGAGGGGTCTAGTGCAACAACAAAAAGTACCTAAGTATGGAAAAGGACATTCCTACCCAATGACAGCTGAAATTAAAATTTAAAAATCTTTAGTTTTAGAATGGAGTACAGGAAGAATCTGTCTTTTGACATTCACAGACAGTATCCAGTTAAACATAAACCAGAACATACACTCTAAGTAGACTTTTCATTCACTGTGCTGTATCTTGCTTACATCTTAGGACTGGATCTTATACCTTCCAGCTTTCTTTAAAGAGCTAGTTGGTCACTCACCAGTTACTAGAGCTCTCTAATGGAATACGCACGGATAGGGTCAGGAGAGCTCATCCCAGTGTGACAAACACAAAGTCTCCATTAGCCTGGAACCATGTTTACTATGTTATACTCTCATACCTCACCACTCTCAAGAGGATTTACAAGGTTGTTAGTGAGCCAAAGAACTGATCACCCTCAACTATGAACTAGTTGTGGGACCACGGGAAAATCACTCTTCTGGGGCCTCAGTTTTCTTTTTTCTAAATTAAAGTAGTTGGACTAACTGTCCCTGGTGTGCCTCACTAAGCTACCGTCTCTGCTGGGAGAAGAGAGATTGCCGCAGAAGAACTAGCTAGCTAGCTAAAGAGATAGACAGACAGAGAACTAGTTCTCTGGGGAAACTACTTATATCAATGAACTGGATAAATGGATGGGCAAATGTCTAAACACAACTCATCAAAGAATAGTGTCATTATCTTTGGTCTAAGAAGGAAGTAACTGGAGCCAGTGACAGTACCACATGGATAATGACCAAAGAAGATGGGTCAGTGTGGAGGGCAAGGAGAATCAGATACGAAAGCTGACTCAAGGGCTCAGACATTCCTCACAACACCCAGTGCCTCACTGGGATCCCTCAGATCCAAGAAAGAAAAGCCACGTTCAATCTAGAATCTGAAGTCAAGTTGTTCCCACTCTGACAAGCAAATCGCTAACCCAGAACTAGAAAGGAGGTAACCTGCTCGGGGTTAGGGGCAGACGGTTGGCTAATCTGTGGCTACTAGCAGAGGCAACTCTCCTGCAGCCACAGACAGTTCTAGGAATGCCAAAGTTCAGTATTTAAAACTATCATCTTCAGCAGGCTCTAATGCTCTTCGTATCATGCTCTTTTGTCCCAAAAACATTTCCCATTTTAACTGAAAATCAAACTTTCAAATTTACTCATTAAAAAAATACACTAAGAGAAGCAGCTAGAACCAAAAATTATACTATGGATAAGAAAGCCGGCAAACCGTGAGAAATACAATCGTCAGCAGGTGAAGAGGATTTTTCTCAGCGTATATTCATTTCCTTGTTGCATTTCTCAGCTTGAATATCTGTAGTGAGCAATCTTAATGCTCTCTGAGGAGTTTTTATAAACCTCGAAACAGAATACTTTTTTATAAACATTTTGCTATTTGCAAATGCACTTGAAAATACTTTTTTAAAAAGCTGTAACAACCTCAATCGCCATTGGAAACTGTAAACCCACGGAATACGGCCGGCCACATCACCAGCTCTTAGGAGGTGGCGCAGAGGGGCGTTGGCGCGGTTGTTAAGCGTGTGCCACAGCCCACCTGAGATTTCCCGGGACGTACTGCCAATGGGCACTTCGCTCTATTTCCAGAACTCTACGCCCATATGTAGCTTTTCACAGCACACTGCCCAGCGTCCTGGCTGGCGGGCCGTTCCCGCTCCTCCGAAGCTGAGCGTGCTGGCGATGCCAGCACCCACGCTCCGGGAAGCGGGGACCAAACTCTCCCAGGTGCCCGGCTTCCAGAGTAGCCGCGAACCCCTGATCTCCGGGGCGCGCTGGCTCCGGTGACGCCCCAGCGCCTACTCCGGGTGCTCAGTCCCTGCGAAGCCCCTGCCGGGGACCCAGGAGTCCCTGCGCGTGACCCGCCACACTTCCGAAAGCGCGAGCACCCACCTGGGGACGAGGACCGGGCCCCGCGCGCCTTCCCCGCGCCAGGCGGCGCAGGCGGCGTCCCGAGGGCCGAAGCCCGGGGTGCAGGGACCGCGCCCGCCATCCGCGCGGGACACCGGGACGGAGATGTTCTCGGAGAACTCGTCCGCGGCCCCGCGGCGCCCCCAGGTCCGCCCGCCCGCCGGCCGCGGGGGTGCTGTCCGGAAGCAGCGCCCCCCTCAGGGGGACCGGCCGCAGGGTCGGCCTAGACGGGCCGGCGCCCCCGGAAGTGAAACCGCAGTGCGCCCCCGTCCTTCCAAGGGCCACCTCGCGTCTCAGGGCCTCCTCCTCCCTGTGGACCCCCAACCCTCCTCACTCTTTCTTTAAGGGTGGTGGTTGTGACAGGGCTGCTGGCCCTGGGCACGCGGCCAGGACCCTCACACCCAGCCCCTTTTCATCTTTGATTTTTGAGACAGAAACTTGGTAAGTTTCCCCAAATGGATTCGACCTTGACTTTGACATCCTCCTGCCTCAGGAGGGTGCTAAGTTGTAACTTTATTTATTTATTTATGTACTTGTTTGTTTTTGAGCAGGTCTTATTTGTAGTCCAGGCTCTGTAACCCAGGCTGGCCTCGGACTCACAGCAAGATTCTCCCTGCTCCGCGCTGGGATACAGGTGTGCACCAACCGCCAGGCAGAGATGATTATACGGTTCAGGGGAAATCGAACCCAGGGCCTGGTGCATGTTAGGGAAGCGCTAAAATAGAACTGGACTGTGCCGTGCGTTCCAGTTGTAATTTTAAAAATATTTCATCCCACTGAGACTGTCATGGTTTGGATTGGGAGTGTCCCTCCCCCAACCTCATGTTTCTGTGGATACTGTGTACTGTCTGGAGGTGGGGTGCGGCTGGAAAGAGGGAACGCTTAGGCTTTGGCCTGGAAGGGCGTTTGTGCTGGTTGTGCCCTGGCTCCCAGGCTGGTCTCCTCTCTGCTATGCTGTGAGAAACTGTCTCTGCAGTGGCCCTGCCCTGTGATTCCACCACTTCCCAGTGGCTCACCTGTGAATGGCCTTCTGAAAATGTGAGCTAAAACACAACTTTCCTCCTTAAAGTTGCAGATGTCTGATACTCCATCCCAGCAACAAAAAAAGTACCTAAGTCAAAGACTTCCTAGGCTAGATTTGTACATTTTGAAGTGAGTTTAGATACCATAGAAAACTTATTTCCTACTCCTGCTCCAATGCAGAAATGGGCCTAGTTGAAAACAAAAATCAGGATCTGAATAGCCACCCCAAGCAAAAGGAGTGCAATGGTTGGAAGAGTGAGAAACAGCGATGAGTTTGCCCTGGAGCCTTAACAAGTATTAAAAAAAGAGAAAAGTCCTGTCTTTCGCTCTTTTTTTCAAGCATCCCTGAATTAGAGAAGTATCTTTTGAAGCGGATCTTTTATTATTTTTTGAGACAGGGTCTTGAACTCACTATGAAGCCCAGGCTGGCCTCGTGGTAATCATCCCGTCTCAGCCTCCCAAGTGCTGGGATGACAGGTGTGCACCACTACACCCTGCTGGCTTACATGGTGCTGGGAATTGAACTCGGGTACTTAGCACTTGACTCAGTGCTTTAACCCCTGAGCCATTTCTCCAGTCCCTGGGAAGTATCTTTTGAAACAGAAGATAATTTTGAATATCAACTGGTAATAGTACATGGTTTCAGTGATCCCCTTTTCCTTCTCACAAAAAATAAATAAAAATAAATAAAAGAAAAGCTTGCTCCA
Organism: Ctenodactylus gundi; assembly: GCA_004027205.1. Taxonomy (NCBI): domain Eukaryota; kingdom Metazoa; phylum Chordata; class Mammalia; order Rodentia; family Ctenodactylidae; genus Ctenodactylus; species Ctenodactylus gundi. The sequence goes on from PVKB01001149.1 coordinate 387,019, forward strand.
GAATTGTTACTTTTACACTAGGTCTCATTTAGCACAAATATCAACTATCAAAATAAGTGTGAACTTTTCCCACTTAACTAAACATGTCATTAGAATTTTATAGCAAAGTGTAAAAAACTTGCCCAAATACATGAAGTGTCAGAAAAACTCTGTAACTACTTAAATATGTTACTTTAATCTTATAATTAATTTTAAATTGATCTTGTAAATTTGAAGCAACAATAAAGCAACAAATTTTACCTGGTTTTGTTAAATAATGTCACACTGGAACATTTGTTGTCCTCTAATATGATTAGTTACCTTAGTTACCCAGAGAACTTAGTATGATAAAGACAGAGAGCAGGACCAGTGGCAGTGGCCTGCAATCTCAGCTCTCTGGGAGGCTGAGGCATGAAGATCACAAATCTGAGCTCAAACAGGGCAATTTGGAGACTTAGGAAGATCTTGTCTCAAAAAGTAAAAAATTTTAAAAATGGGTTGGAGCTGTAGCTCAGTGTGAAGGCCTGAGGCTCTAATCCCAGTACCCTTTGGATGAGGAGATGAGAGGGAAGAGAGAGAGAGGGACAGGGAGAGAGAGAGAGAGAGAGAGAAAGAGAGAGAGAGAGAGAGAGAGAGAGAGAGAGAGAGAGAGAGAGAGAGAGAGCGAGCAGAGGAAAGAGACTTTGGATTAGTGTTTTCAAATCCAGCAATAGTTCCTTTGAACTACACAGAAACTCCAGCTTGTATCTCCCTACTTAGAGTCCAGATCTTCAAAGGAATCCATCTATGCACTTAAAAAGATAGTAATAAAGAAATTTTTTGGGTGACACATTGTGTGTGTGTCACATGTACAGAATTGTCTTCCGGCGTGAAGAGCTCTGGGTGGCAAGTCAGAAGGCTGCAGTGCTGTCCTTACTGCTTCCGATTATCTGAGCGACTAGAGAAATTCTTAGCGTTTCTCAACCTTCTGTATCTCCTCTAAATGCAAACATCAGAGTAGTTGTAGTCAAGTCTCTGCCAGCTATAAAATTTGATGACATCACCTGCTATAACCTATATAAAAATAAAATTCATAGTATGTGAGAAAATGAAGTGTATTTCAGATGCTCATTTCTACAATATCAGTATGATTCTGGGAAGTGAAGAGATGAAAGTAAAACCGTGTTTAAAATTATGGGCTGTCCATGCACACGGGCGTGTGTGTGTGTGTGTATGTGCACGCGCGCATGTGTGTGTGTGTGTGTGTGTGTGTGTGTGTGTGTGTGTGTGTGTGGTTCCGGGGTGGAAACCACAGCCTTTCCACTGAGCGACCTTCACACCCATTTTGAGAAGGGCCTCAGTGAGCTGCTCAGGGGCTGGGGCTGGGCTTCACTCGCAATCCTTATGCCTCAGCCTCCCAGATATAGGCTGCCTAAAAAAAGGAATACATACAATTTTGTGTCAGAAAAATCTTCAAAATCTTCTTTTTAAATTTTGAAAATCAGCTGGGCCCCATGGCACAGGCCTGTCATTCCTACACCATGGGGGGTTGAGGCAGAAAGACCTGGAAGCAGAGCCCAACCCAGGCCACAAAACTAAAATATGGGCAGGGGCACAGCTCAGAGTGAAGGGCCTGGATTGCAGCTTTGATATTACAAAATAAATGAATACATAATAAAATTCACAAATTATTACAGCTCTATTTTTGTTTCAAGTTCTAAAAGAAAACAAAGTTCTTGTTCAAAAGTTAAAAAATAACTGTGACCCATCAATATTTATTCTTCCATTTTGTTATTGTTGGTCTTAGGAGCTTCTCTGATTTTTGTTTTATAGGAAAAATATCCTGTGTGCTGGTCACTTCACAGGAGCTTCATGATGTTTGCATCATTTGCTTCTCAGAAGACTGTGCCTTAACATTCTATAAAGGAGGAGTGCAGGATTTAAGAATTTTCAATGAGAAAGAGGGAATTCAGTCCTCCACCTGATTGGTCAGCTAGAGCTCTTACTCATAATCCTCCCCCCTTCAAAAAAGAGCAATCACACAGGCATCATTGACAAGGTTCTGATCACAGCTGTAACCAAAAATATGGTGGACTTCTAAAGCAATTTTATTTTAGTAAAAGATACTGCCACTGTTCTCTTTCAAAATCCTCCCCTGTCTTTGAACTCACTTATCCCATCATTCTTACTGATTTCTGAAGCTGAGTATCTGTAGTTGTGCTGTCTTGGCTACCTCAATGTCTGGAATCAATTCCAACCACAGACCTTTCATGGTTGTTCTGTCTTTGGTGAAGCTCTGAAAGTTCCATGGAGCCAAATTCAGGGAATAGGTGGTCGAGAACTCACTGTCTTGTTTCTATTTGACAGAAATTCCTGCAAACATTTTGAATCAACTTAGGACAGCAAGTCAACTAACAAAAAGGCATTTAAGGAAAAGGAAGAGGATTTCCAGAACTACTTCAGAACGTGGCAGGGATAGGGTGTGTTTGAAATGAGGAGGGGAGTGCTTTGAGGGGAGTTACTAGCAATATGCCTTTTAATACAATAACATTTGGAAAGTTTTTTATTAAAACATTCACTCTGTTTTTTGCAGTTCCTTTTCACCTGAAGAGGATAAGTCATAAGTTTGTCAGTGGAAACTACAGGTAATAATAAACTCTATATACTTTTTTCCCATGCATACATACCTACAGTAAAGTTTAACTAACAAATTAGACATAGTAAGAAATTAACAAAATAATTACTAATAAAGTAGAACTATTGTAAAAGTTATATGAATCTCTCTCTCTCCCCTCCCCCACCTTAATTCTGAAACTTTTCGCTTGCTATTTTCAGACCACGATTGACTGTAGGCAACTGAAATGCTGGAAAGTAACCCTTGGCTAAGTAAGGACTACCAGCGTGAGAGACACACTTGTTTTTCCATGTGGTCTCCCACAGGGCTATAATCTTACACATCTAAATATCAATATTCTTAAAATGGGCACGAGCTGCACTCAAAATTAGTCACAATTTTAGCATCCCATGGCTGAGCAGGTAGAGGCGTATTGTGCACCCCTGTGACACGTGGTGACATCAGTCTTGCTGTGTAGCCTAACTGTCCCTGAATATACCTCATTCATTTTGCTTCTCGGTGTCTACACATCTCCAATTCAAGTTGGCCTTCTTTTTTTGCCTGCCATCTTCCCTCCTGGAGGAGACGATTGTGCCTGAAAGGCTGGGTCATCTCTCCGCTCACACCAAGTCTCAGGGAAGAGGCGCTCGGTAATTCTCCCAGTGAGAGGCCTTTCCCATGACAGTGCCACCAGCAGTGTGCAATTGCAACTTTCTGATTTTACCTCTGCCTCAGAGTGACAAAAAAAGATGCCAGCCACAGTTGGTTTCTTGTTTCTCAATATATCAACCTCTTGGGTCAATTGACTTTTCCCTGCGTTCTTTCTTCTGGCGGCATATTGATGGCCTTGGTCTTATTACCCTACTCCGTGGAGATTATAAGAGCCCCACGCTGGCTCTGTGTTCCAATAACTGGACAGCGGATGCTCTCAGATGGCCGGCTGTGCTGGCGGTGCTGACCCTGCTCCCTCTGAAGACTGCATGGCTTTGGCTCAGAGTATGTCTTCATTTCTGCTTTCAGATTCTGATCCACTTAACACAAAACAGATTCTTTTCTAAAGCAACAATCACTTGTAAAAGTGAAATCATTTTCGTCTCTAGCAGCATTTATCAATCAGAGAATTTTTCTCTTGATGAACAGACCAGATCTTTAGACACTAGACTTAGTGTCAAATTATTCTTCCTGGGTGTTATTTTACTTCTCATTTTAGCTCAAAACTATTGATAGACCAAATGCCCAGAGGGTGTGAAGAAATTTTCCATCAATAAGACTTTTTTTTTTTTTTGCTTGTCATTACTGGGAGCTTCTTCCATCTTCACATTAATCCATAACTGAATTCTGTGCTGCTAATCTATCCCTGCAGAGATGCTGCCCCCCTGAGGTGCCCACATCTGCCCCACCCCTGGAGCTGCAGGCATTTAGATCAAGGGACAATTGAGTTGAAGACCTTGAGATGAGAAGGTTTGTCTAGATTACCAGGGGCTCAATGATGTGATTGATCATAGAGCTTCTCAAGGAAAGTCAGACTGAGACAGAAGTCGGCGTGAGGAGGCAGACGCTGGAGAGATGTGCTTGAATACAGAGGGCGGGACCACAACTCCCAGAGATGCAAGAGGCCTTCAGAACTGAAAAGACGAGGTGATGGATCCGCAGAGCCTCCTCGAGGTGCTAGTCATCCTGATGCCTTGACCTTAGCTCAATGGTCTGGTTTTGGTCTTCTGACCTCCAGAATTGTAGTATAACAACTTTGTGCTCTTAGGAGCCATTGTCATGGCAATTTGCTACAACAGCAGTAAGAAACCCAGATGTTGAAGGTGCTAAGTTGTGTATTTGGGGGGAGCCCTTTAAAGAAAAATCTTTCTACATTCTTCGAAATAGGCATATATTAAAGATTATTTAATTCTTTGACCTTTCGTTGGCTCCACCCCCATGGAGTGGCATCTCCTTGCTGGTTGGCGGCTGGGGCAGGTCTTTGCTCTTCCTTCGTGCAGCTCCGGCTGCACTGCATCTGTCCTCTGGCAACTGAACACAGGTGCACACTGGCTCTTGGCAGTGAGGCTGAGGGCGACTCACTGAGCAGCCGCAGTTATGTACTGACTGTGGCATCACCACCCCTCCATCCACACTCGGTCTGTGCTAATCAGTAGAAGTGCGCTTGCTGGGAGAGAGCTGGCTTACTAGATCTGAGTTTAAAAACCAATGCTATAAAATATTGAAATGTCCAGAAAACTAAACTGCTTTATGTATGTATGTATGTATGTATGTATGTATGTATGTATTTTGGTTCCTTTGGGTTTGTCTGTGAACTATGGGAATTTTGCTTTCATTTTTATCCTATAATCTCTGGTTAGACTTTCAGCCTGGCTCCCTACGTAAGATAGAATAATGTTTTCTTCTGTCCCTTAACATCAGAACCTCTTAGCTTTCTCCCTCCACAAGATTAATAACAGAACATTATTTTTCCTGTTGCCATTATTCATAATTAATTTAAAAAGAGTTTAATAAGCACCCACTATATACAAGACACAATGCCAGGCGAAGAACATACAGTGACGAAAAGGTTTGGAGCTTAATTCCAAGAGACTCTGCCCCCTGGACATTCTGCTTCAGGTTTTGTGGCTAATCACAGAGGATAAGAATCATACTGAATGTTCTAGTGTATTAAAATTTACTTTTGGATTACTAGAAGATTTATGAATAATATCATAAGCAATATGACTGTTAGGAAATAGTCCATGAGAAATAATTCATAATAAGGAAACATGGAAATTTAACTCATAATTAATAAATATACAGACATTTAGAGCTTTTAGAACCAGAAAATGTTAACAGGAAGTGGTTGGAGAAAACTTTTTCAACAGGAAGAAAAGCAAAGATAATGTGTTTCAGCCAGTGATGTAACTATAACTACAATAACTGTGTCCCTTAACGTGACCCCACCACTGGAGGAGACTAGGTGAGGTATTGCCCACACCCAGCTTATAACTGCACAGGGTAGTGAGCTTCCTGTTAACAGTTTAGAAGAGAAGAACATGTTGACACTGACATGGAGCTTGTGTAGCGCTTTTTAGTCTAGAGTCCAGATCATTTGGACAATGACCTGGAAAGTACAAGTCCTTGCATTCAGCGCCTGAACTGCCCATTCAGAGAGGAAAAAGCAATTAGCAATACTAGAGTCTTTTTGAAACAACTTAAACAAAAGTGATAGAAGCGGGAAATGGCATTTTTATGGAGAAAATTCTCACTAAAAATTTAAGCTTCCTATTTTCTGAAAAACAACACGAATGTTTGAAACACCAAACCAGTGCTAAGAAAATCGCATCTCCTGCTCACCCCCTCCCATCTGCTTCTTCTGCTTCTGCTTTTGTTTCTGCTTCTGCTTCTTCTGCTTCTTTTTGCTGCAGCTGCAGCTCGTCTTCAAGTTTGTATACATATGTTTTCATTTTTGACACAGGACCTCCCTAAGTTACTAGGTTGTCCAGGCTGAGCCCAACTTACATTTGTCTGTCTCAGCCTCCCAGAGACCTACAATTTCAGACTGTTCTTTCTGATTTTTCTTATGTCTACTTAGAGTGAATTATCTACTCTTGGCCAGATCAACTTGGTGTCACCGATTTGTCCTTTGAAGGGGCCATCACAGAGGACACCTGCCGTCCTAGTGAGCCATCTGTGAGATTTCAGGACAGAGACCTCTCTATTGTCAGTTTTACATTGCTGTGACATCATGCACGAATGGGTACTTGGTGAAGAAAAAAGGTCTATTTCAGACTCAGCTGTGGCACACAGCTTCAGGTGCCAAAATCTCAAGAGTGCTGTGCCAGTTCTGGCCAAGTCTTTCCGTTGAGTGACATCATGATGGATGGCAGCAGGGTGAGCAGACGGTGACAGAGAGATCACGTGGTCAGATGAAAGCCAGAACCCAAAGCCAGACGCCAAATGTGGACCCCGAAGCATCATATAAATCCCTTCTGAGGGCCTGCTTTAGTGGCCTATGGACCTCCACACAAGCCTCTTATTAACATCTCAGCACATCTTAACCTCTCCTCGCTGGGGCGTCTAGCACACGAGCCCACTGGGACACTCTCAGACCATAACTCCCTTTGGAAGGCTCTCGATAGCTCAGGCTCTCTGTGCTGTTCTCATATCTCACATGGGACTCAGAGACCCTCAGTTTCTGAGGAACATGGAGGGACACTTCAGGCCATCATTGCCATGACGAATGAAAAGTATTTCTTCATGAAGATCTTTTGATGCCAAAAACAGCGGGCCCATCAGTATCAGTCTTATTTGTGAGTCTAAGTCAAACATGTAAGTCGAGGACTATTAACATTATATTAAAGAATAAAGATAAGTCTGAGACATAGATATGGCTTTCTCCTTTGTGGCAGCTTAATAGATCCAAAGCAGGGAAATGAAGATTGTTGTGAATTTGTCTACAGTTGGAGCTATGAGTAGGGACACCCTTTGGAAATTCTTGGGAAAGATTGAGAAGATGCATTTAACTGTGACAGTCACTGAATACATTTTGTATACATTTCACAATACATTTTTCTATTGAAAAAATTTGTAAAAGGCTAAAAATAATACTAACAGTAATAGAAAACAAAATTATAAATTGAAGAATCAAAAGTTATTTTTGCTGTAAATACTGAGCACCTTCTGTGGGTATAATATTCTAATATAAAGTACAGTTTATGTACTAAGGCACACAATTCATAAAAGGATGACTGCATGGTAATGAGCAGTTATAGTTAATAAAAATAACTTAAAATCAATGTCTTCTATCTTGACACAATAGCTTGCCATAAAACTGTACTAAAGAATTGAAAAATGAATATTCAAAACAATTTTAACGGACAATTACATAGTCATTCTGTAATTACGTACTGAGTAGCTGCCATGTGTCATGATTTCTGTCTTCGGTGTCTTTAACAAAATTACTAATTTAACAGAAAATTGTAATTACAATAATTGGCTGTAATAGAATACTCCGATATTGCAACAGAGAAAGAATGATATAATGGAGCAGATACTAGATTACAAGAGATTTTTAGTAGATTAGGGCAGAACAAAGGAAAATTAGTCTACTGCTAGAATAAGGAAACCATATTCTCTACTGAAAACAATTAATTAAAGTCTCTAACATAGTTGCAATTTGAAAAAATGCTAGTGTCCTTTAGTACATTGAAGTTATTTTTAAAAGAGAATTCTCAGCTACACTAAATACTCTCTCTCTGACACACACACACACACACACACACACACACACACAGACATACACACACACTAATGATAGATCAGAAAAAGTGTTCTACCATATAGCATACATAGGATTTATTTTTCACCTTTACTGTAATGTTTTTATGATCATGCTACTGTTAATTTTTTCATTCCTCTTCCCTCCAATCTCTGAATGAAATTGGACAGAAACCAACCATGTTGAGAGCTTTCCCCTCCTATATTCTGTTCCTGCTTAATAAAATGAGATCTCTTTTTAGTGTCGGATAGGTTGCATTCTTTCTTTTCAGCCATGAATTTTACATGAGAAACAGTCAACTGAGGAGAAAAACAGAAGAAACGTGTGAGGTAAGAGGGTAGTTTTTGTCCCCTCTACCTACGTACGCATTGCTTAATGGCTCTTGCTGCAGGAGCAGTGTGGCAGGAGATCCCGCTGCCTCGCAGGCTCTGCTGAGATAGTGTCCGAGTGGAAGCCTCGCTGTCCAATTCTCACTCAAACACAAAGAATAAAAAGTGCCCCACTGTCTAAAATAAAATTCATATTATTCCTTCTTGAGACTGAGACGCTTCTTGTCTGTCCTTATAGTTTTATTTGTATTCTAACTCCACATATATGCATTTCTTTCTATCCATTCTTCACATAATAAAGCATAACTATGTAAGGGATAATGTTCTTTCTTCTAGGTCCAGGTTGATCATAATGTCTGGCATTCAATGAGGAACAAATATGTGAAAATTAATCAATGTTTATTCAATTTGAAACTGTAAGAACTGTTGGAAACAAAATTTAAACAGAAGAAACATTCCATAGAACAAAAAAGCCTTCAGTCTAGTGGAGAAGGCAGATATGCAAACCTGGGAGTGAATCTGAGGTTAGCTTATGCTCCAACCAAGAAATGGCAGCTCAACACCATCAGGAAGTCATCAGCATGCTTCGAGCCTTGTTGTCTTAAGACTGAGTGTTAGAGGTGAGGGAGGTAGTATGAGGGAACACCTTGAGATATTTAGGTGTTTACTTAAATAGCTTTACTCTTTCTGAGGTTGTTTAAGATTTTATTGGAAGTCATGTATTAGTCTGAGTTCTTGTATGCTCATAATAGATTCTAGTTCAAAGTAATTTACATAAAGCTTTCCTTTCCTTTCCTTCCCCCCCCCCTTTTTTTTTTTTGTACAGGTGACTGAACCTGGGACCTTCTTGCTGAACTACACCACCAGCTTGTTTATCTTATTTATTTTGAGACAGGATCTCGCTAGGTCTCAATATGCCAATACCAGCCTTGAACTTGTTATCTTCCTACCTTAGCCTACTAAAGAGCTGGGATTACAGGTGTGTGCTATCAAACTACCAAACCTATTGAAGAAAAGGGAAAAATAAACCTGTGCCTTGGGAAAAACAGAAACAGAAGACTTGTTCCTCACTTATCTCCCTTTCTAAAGCCTCTCCTTCAAAAAGGTGAAATATGGCTGGTTGAGGCAAACTGAGAAGGATCGAAGGTTGTTCCCTCCATATCGAACTGAAGAAAAAACCCCACAAGGCAGACATGTCCAAAACAACATTATTTATAATGACAAAGGGTGGAACAACCCAATTGTCTATTAATTAAAAAAAAAACCTAGAAACCTAAGATGGAATATTACTGTGAAAGAAAAAGGAACGGAGTACTGATACATTTAAACATAGGAATGTGATGCCAAATTAAAGAAATCAGTCATTAAAGGTTACATATCCTATGATACCACTTCTATAACATATCTAGTGTAGACAAATGCTTGAAACAGAAAGTGTGTAGCTAATTGCCAAGCACTGGCGATAAAGGAGGAACAAGGTGATGGCTCTTGAGGATGGAGGTTTTTTGAAAGCTTAATTAAAATGGTCTAAAGTAGGATAGAGATGATGTTCACAGGGCCCTGTGGATATAATAATATCTACAGAACTGTTAATATCCAATGAGCTTTATGGTATGTGAATTATGTCTCAAGAAAGTCATTATAAAAATTGGTAAAGGATGGCTTTAGTTGACCTAAATTTATGAATCTGTTCAGTTGGGGGCATGGAGTGTAGAAGGCATGAGTTTATCTTGATGGATTAAATTGCTCATTGGGGGCCAGTAAATAATGTCTCTCAGGGAGCCATTAATTCAGAGCCCATCATTGGATTGGGAAAAACATTCCCGGGAAAAGGCTGTTATTACTCTCGGAAGGAGAAGAGATGAGATCTGTGTAGATTAGCAGCAGATGTCCACTCACAGAGGTCAGCTAGCAAAGCCCATCTCTGACTTCAGAAGCTGCCTCAAGTGGTCATGATGTGGCCTGCTGCGTGGGCACCTACCCCCTCATGCCATCACACTGAACTCCAGCTGCTCAGAGTGTTGGCTAGAGACAATCTGCAGCCGTGTAATCTCTAAGAATTGCCGTTGCTCAGAAGCAGATGCCTGGCCAGGCAGAGTGGCACATCACTAATCTCAGAATTCTGGAAGGCTGGGTCAGGAAGATCACAAGTGTGAGCCCTGAGTGAGCAAGGAGCCTGCATGTGAGACAAATCTCCAGGGCCACTTAACTCAGGAACCCCCCAAAGCATGGCCTGAAGTCTCTGTTGTCTGTTCCTTGCCCAGCCCTATTTCCTTTATTTCTTATGGCTGTTGTTTATGAGAATATTTCCTGCATGTAAATGTGAGAATATGTTTCCCACAAAACTTGTACCGATTGGTACTGAGAAACTCCTGGGAAGGAGTCCCTACTCTAATATGGAGATGGATCTCCCCGAAGCCAGATGGCCCCCAGAACTTCGGGGCAGCTCCTGGCACAGGGTGTCAGTTTTAAATGGAGTTTGGGTGCCAGCAGAAAGGAATAAGTGGACAGGTACGATTGCTCAGGAATATGAGAGGTGTGGGGAAAACAGTAATGACAAGGAATGTGGAACTAATGATTGTGGTTACAGTTACTGGTGTGCTGGAGGAAGGAAACCCATTGGCAACAGTGCTAAGTCACTAACATAAAGGAAACAGTGAAAGACAGTGGGCTCCCTTGGTAGTATATGAAAAATAAAGAAATTCTTATTCCTTAAGAGCTGTTGGTCAGAGGAGGTCAAGCATCAGAGCTAAGTCTTAATTGTATGCATATCAGAGCTCTGGAGAAGTTCAGTTTCTCAACCTGAATGACTCTATTATGGTCAACTCAGGGTTCAGTTTGGAAGAACTCAACTTTGAAATTTTTAGTGGACTCTAACTTGGGAGTGTGACATCTGAGTCTTTGGGCTTAATGCACCTGGTAATTTTTAGTCCTGTATAACTCCAAGCTCTTTGTGCCTAAAGAACACTTCTTGTTAAGAGCTAGTACTTCTCTTCTTATGGACAGCAACCCACACGTGTTTCTTAAAAGTAAATGACACCTTTCCCTCTCACATTCACCTCCTCTTTTTTGGCCGCAGATTGGTAATTGTTGTCCAGCCCCAATGAAACCAGGCACAGGAAGAGTAGAACCTTGCTTCATTCCTTGAACTTTTTAGCATGCGCATCCTGCGACTTTGGTATCTTGGCTTCTGTCTCCACCAGGGGAGGTGCTGTAATTTGAATTTTCCACAAAGGCTCAGAAGGCCAAGTCTTAGTCTTCAAGGTGGTGCTCTTGGAATGTGGTAGGGCTTGTGGGTGGCAGGGACACCCTTAGATCATTAAGGACGAGTCATTGGCAGATTGTGGGGATTCACGCTCTCACTTTTTGCTCCTTGGTCATAAAGTGAGCAGTTTTATAAAACCCTGTACTCTCTTTAAGATGTGGTGCCATGCCACAGGCACACAGCACTGAAGCCAAAAACTGACTGAACTGATCTATACTGTAAGCCAAATCACGCCTTCTCTCTTCTTAAGTTGGCCCCATCTGTAGGCAGGTTTTTTGAAGGAGGTCAAATCAAGATTGAAATTGGAAGGACATGGGGCCTTCTTCTCTTGGCAACTCTGCTTCTACATTTGGAGCCTCTCGTGTTTGCTTTAACATGTCCTGGTAAATCAGCGGGAACATTCTGAGAAGAAAATGCCAGGCATGCTCGTCTGAGTCCAACGTGCCTTCCCCCTTAGGTGTGATTAGAGAATGCCAAGAACAAACAACTCACATACCGTGTTCAAAGGTATCATGTTGACTTATAGTAGGACATATTTTGCTTTCAAAATATGATTGAAACATGGCATGTAAAATATTGAAATATGTCAGAATGACTCTTACTCAGCATTATTAAAATTTACACGGAAAATACCAGATAATTCTAGCTCTGTATATTTGTAACACAAGGTGAAATGAAATATAATTGTATCTCATATCATACGTTTTGCATTTTATGCTAGAAGGAATTGCAAATTTGTAACTTTTCTGTAGTTTCATAATTGGGTACTCTCATTACGGTGACAAGAGGTTTAAAATGGTTTTAAATTAATACAAGAGGAAAATACATAGAAGAATACAATTGGTAGCAAGGCAGGCAGATGATCATCACCACCACAGGTCATCCCGTGGAGATAACAAAACATGCTTTATGGACAGTTAAGAGTCATTGTTGCCTATGGTCTCTTAAATGATAGCTAGAGCTCAAATTAGAGGGTCAACAGAAACAACGTAAGTTCAAAGAGCTTTGAACAATGATGCAAACCTTCCCTGTGTTAAGGAATTACTTGAAAACAAAAACTGACCTCACTCCCAACAGTAATCTTCACTTTCACCCTGCTTCCTCTTGAATCAAGAAAAGAGAGCTGAGAACACAGAGCTACTTTCCTGCATTTATTTTATTTTCTCCTACTTGAAATTTGGGAAGACATCAAGCACTTCCAGACTCTACTGGGTGAAGGCACAGATTCATCTTGTGTCTGAAACGTGGTACATAATTGAACCTGCAGGATGGCTAATACTGCTCCGATTGACTGCAGATATAAAGGCTTCAGAATGATGGCAGATTGAGAAGAGCTCTCCCCAAAAAAGCATCCTGGATCTGTGTTTGCCATACAAGCACATCTAACTTCCCTAAAATTTGAGTGTATGCCACAGTCATGTGCAGGGTGGAAACTAAGTCCTCAGTGCCCACAGGAAAAGCTGTCCTCTAGGTGATAGCAATGAGGACTAATAAAAGGGCACAGAGCAAACCATCTGCTGCTGGAGGGGAGGAGTTTGCGGAGGCATCCAAGGCAAAGTCAAATCCCCCTCACCAGGGAACAACAATGAAGAGGAACCTCACACAGAGGTTTCCAAAGAGTCTCCACCAGAATCCTCATGGAAAGCCAGTGATAGAACTCTGGCCACCTGGGCAACCAGACAGCCTTGTCCACAAATAGCCACAACCAATGACGAGTTTTCACGTGTCATCCAGTCAAGCACAGACATACTCTTCTATTTCTTTTTTCTATGAACCACACATTTGGCCACTGGGCATTTAAATATTTCTACCTTTGACAAAGCTTACCTTGTTCTTTTTCCGTTGACAGAATTCTTTAATTTTAATAAATCTGGGTGTATGAATGTGCTTTTATTACTGTTTTAGTCTCTCTCAGTACATGGAAACTACAAGAAGTCTGTCTGCTTTTTGATCATTCTATTACTGTGTTCAAAAGACAACACTCTATATTGTTCCCATAAAAAGAACCTGTCTCTTGTTCAAATTTTTCTGGTTCAGAGAATTAAATTATTATGACCATTGTTTTAGCTGAAAACTTATTCATTTTGAGTTTTTGCTCTCACATTGCAGGTACAATCATTAGAAAACCCTGGTATACCTCTTCCAAGACTCAGTGTGTCTGAAGAGGCTGGATAGGTACAGAAACATCAATTTTTACAGCACATCAGTTAGATTTCCATTTGTCTATTCAGCAGTGTTTCTTTCATTTCCAAAGAGTTTTGCAGGTGAAAAGTTTCTGAAAGTCATGCATATAATCACTAACTTAAAAATACATAATATAAATAATTAAAAATTTCCTTTATGATTGTAGATGTTTTGAAATCTGTGCATGTCTGGTATATATCTACTTTGCTGTCATATAAGCATAAATCTGGATTACTACGAAGACCTTGGACTACTTCCTCCCGCCTTTAGCCTTGTTCCTTATAATTCATTCCCCACTTAGAAGCTAACTGTAAACCAGTCCTGCCACTTTTGCTTAAACAAAACAAAATTTAAAAAGTGGATTTCTTATACTAGTAGTAAAATCCACATTCCTTCCACAGCCTACAAGTCATTTATGGTTTGAGCCCTGCCCAGCACGGACGTCTTATTATTTCGCACTCTCCACCTTTCCCTTAACACTCTGGCCACATCATCTTTCTTTCAATGCCTCAAACAGGCAAAGCTTGTCACAGTCTGGACCCTCCACATTTGCTATCTCTGAGTACTACCCGAGAGTATTTTCAAATGTTCATTTTCTCAACAACAATGTCACTTAGTAGAAGTTTTTTCCTATCTTACATGGTGTTGTCAATACTTTGCAACAATTCATGGCTGGCTCATTACGATGGCACTCCAAAAGCACGGTGTTACACTGTATAATATCAATTTTAAATACAAAACCTTAAAACAACATGCAGTCTGTGTTAGCTAGTGAGAGAGATCTTTGATGGATAAAACATCCCTGACCTTAGTGTGGTTTGATGGTGCCCTCCAAAGTTCATGTAATGGAAACTTGATTCGAAATTCATTGCTGTTAGAAGGTGGGAACTTCAGCAGGTGACTAGTGTGTGAGAGCTCTGCTCTTATGAATCGATGAGTGCCATTATTATGGATTTTTTGTAAAAGGAGGAATTTCATTCCCTCCCCAGTCTGATTCCGTCTATCACATTATGACACATCATGACACATATGACACATGCTATGATGCTCTCACCAGCTGCTAATCTCTTAGTCTTGAACATCCTAACCTCCAGAACTATGGCCCAATAAATTCCTGCTTGTGATGTATTGCCCAATCTGTGGTATTCTGTGATAGCAGCACTAATGGCACTAGAACACACCTCTAATCTGAAGTGTTTAAAGGTGGTAAACCAGCAGTTGTTGAATCTTAGAGCCATTCCACGTAGCCCGAAGCTGAGGAATGGCAAGAGTTAAAATCTAAAGGGAAAAACAAAACAAACAAACAAACAAACAAACAGAAAATGCATTGAGGTTAAAAAAAAAACCCAACCCTGAGCAACAGCTCCAAAATGCACGTGGGCAAGTGATAATGTGTGTGACACGCCACACTGCCTAAAAGGCCGTGTCGCTTTTGGTTGTGGACTACAGGAGAGCGAATGCTATTTCCACCGGTTTCCCCCATGCAGCTGTGTGTTCTTGAGGAGTAAAGTTGAGGTACAAGCACAAGCTCGTTGCGCTCCTTGTTCCCGTTTATCTGTTCAGCCCTCGTGGACTCTCCACTCTGTCAATAGCTAACTGATCTGCTTTGTGACTTGCCTCAGGAGTCTCCCACGTGGCTCATTTTCCCTAGATACATTTTCACTTTTTCCCAAATAAATGTGAGAGAAACATCTGCTTGGTGTTGCACCTAGATTCTCCTTTCTTAAGGGAGACGGTCTTCGATGTAAATGGCTTTGGGATTCTTGTTGACATAAGTGTTCCTCGTGTCTCCAACCACCAGTGCTGTAAAGCATGAAGTCCTTTGTCAACCTTGGAACATGATCTCCCATATGGAAGTAAAGAGCTGGGATTTAAAACATAAGAGAACAAACCCCACAGAATCAATAGAGACAACTCTTCCGAATGAGGAAGGAAAGCCGAAATATGAGTACATGAAAATGTAAATAGCTTCGCGGATGAAAGAGCCACTGGAAAGAGTCGATTCTTGATATCTTACGTTTTCTCTGTGAGAAGGGAAGCAGGGTCGTGTTAAGTGTGAGGTCTTTTATGGAGGCTTTGAAAGGCAAAGGAAGACACTGGCCGGGGCAGGGGAGGGTGGTGATGCTGTGGATGGTAGTGAGGCTCTGGACTGTTGTGAGGAATAATGTGCTGACATGCAACACATGTGAACACTGTCTTGTAAAATGAATAAGACCCAAGCACACACATGAACCTAGGCCAACACAGGGTGTCAGTAACCCAAGCTTCTCCACACACACATCTTGTCTCACTGGAATGTCTTCTGGGGCAGTGACATGACATGTGGGAAGATTTCATCTCTGGTGACAGCAAGGCCTTCTTCCAGAACGCTCCCTGCAGGACCTACCAAAGGCTACTTTACAGTGGGTACCAGAACTGCACTCTAAAAATACGATAAAATCACAGCATAGCAATTACATAAACCAGAAACATCACCATTTATTGTCATTATCAAGCCTGGTGTAATGCACTTGAGTGGATATGCTGTTGTTAAATGACTGTGCATGCAGTAGGTTGTTTACACCAACACCACAAATGCATGAACACCAAACAGGGAGTAGACAAGGTCACTACAATGTCACTCAGTGGTAGGAAGCTTTCAACTCTGTTATAATCTTATGGCACTGGCTGCCATTACATGTGCCACCTGTCAAGTGCCGTGTTGTTGCGTACTCTGTGACTGCCTTCCTCTTGTGCTTGATTTGCAGAGAAACATGGGACCAATTAAATGTTGCCATTTTATATTTGTCTCTTGGCGCTGTGGAGACTGATGAAACAGCCAGGGCCTTTTCATTCTCTCTCCTCTCAGTATCCTTTCCCAACCTTCCCCCTTCCCCCCCCTCAGGTTTTAGCTTCATATTTGTTCCAAATATAAATCACCCTCTCCAATATTATTGAGAAAAGAATGCAATAACAACACTATGTGGTTGTTGCTTTCAAGAAAGTAATAGGTTATTGAAAAGCCCCACAGAGGCTTTCTTTGTGTATTGACAGAATTGGGTGAAGTATTTTACATTGTAAGTGCTAGTGAACACAATTTGAATAAAATTTTTATAGACTGCCTTGTTAAAACATTGTTTACAAGTGCACAGTGGTTGGGTAAATTACATTAGTCTTCACTGGAAAAGGACGCAAATATGTTAGGGAAATAAAGTTTTAAGATTAAAACTGTCCATCGATTAAATTTTGATTTTAGCTCTAAGTTGACACATGAAATAATCTTTAATCTTGAAATAAAAGTCTTTAAGAATCAGCCCCTATGACAGTTGAGTGTATACCATTTAATTGCTGTTAATTGTCAGTATTGTGGGCACACATGTATCAGGGAGAACAGCAGATCTCAGCTCACATATTTTCCTTACATGATGACATCTTAATGTATTTTCTACTGAAAGCTAAGTTCAAATAAAATCCTATGAATTTTTGCCTAAATAATGTGTTAATGACTCTAAGAAATATCTCAATAATAGATAAGCTCTCAGATACTGCTGCCATGTATTATTAATTAAAAATAAAGATTCCATCTACATTGAAAAATACATTGTCATATATGCAATTTAGCTTAAGAGTGAGGATTACATTTTATGAGCAATCAAGTGGCTGTTACCACCCTCACAATAGCTCACGCCTTCGAATATTTCGTTTCTTTTCAGCAACACATGTATTTTTCAAAGCTCATCCCAATGGTCACTTTTTTGAGGGGTCAACAGCCAGTTGAGTCTTTCTGGTAACTTTCCTGGGAACATAAACCACCCGTATTTAACCATATTTTTAACTAGTAAAATATCAAGGAAAAGAAGGAACTTCACCAAGAACTTTGCATCCCCTTATGAAGCAAGTAGTATTCTTTTATGAGGAATGGGAACATTGTTTATGGAAGGACAGAAACTATAAAAATCATCGTCTAAAAATGTTCATGAGTGGTTCCAGCACACTTTGCCACTAGAAATGCGAAAAGCCTTTAATTGGCAAAAAGTTGTCGTCCCTGACCCTGTGAGAGCTTCAGGACTACCAGGTCATTCTCCTCCATCCATGAGCGTGACAATCACTCCATTTCTGAGTTCCCTTCCAGAGAAATTGCAATTTATATTATCTCTTAGTACAAGCTCATATACTTTTTCTTTTTTGAGACAAGATATCACTCTGTATCCCAGGCTAGTCCTGAACTCAGAACTCACTACGTAGCCCAGGCTGGCCTTGGACTCAAAGCAACCCCCCTGCCTCAGATTCTCAAGTGCTGGGGTTACAGGCACGTGCCACCATGCTCAGCTTTATGTGGTGCTGGGGAATCAAACTCAGGGCCTTGCACTTGGGAGGCAAGTGCTTTAAGTACTGTGCTATTCCTCCAGCCTCAAACTCGTTTACTTTTTAGAAGCTGCTTCCTGCTGCTCTTGCATCTCAGTTGCAAACTCTGCCCTTACTCCCATGTTGAGAGCGTCTGTTTTCCTGGGAAGCAGATTTTATTCTACATCATGCAGTTATGAATCAACCTTACGATAGATATGCCAACTACATGTTGAAAGACGAGCAAGCCTAACTCTCAGGTTACACTCACAAAACTGGGGTGGGTGTGACTCCGACTTACAGTTTAGGTGTCTCTTTGAGATATCCAAAGAACGTTTCTCCTCCAATCAGTGCCCTTCTTCCCATACCCTTTAGCCAGCAACAGTATCTGTACGGCATACAGTGGGGTGATCAGTGATTCTATGAATTTGATTGCTACATTAAGTCCCTTAAATATATATTTAAAAATTAAACCAGTAATTTAGCTGTATATTAGAAATTTGGTAGAATATACCTTATTATTTAACAGAAAAGTTGTATAAAATGTGCTTTTTTGGAACAAGATTAAAAATTAATGACTTAAATTACATTGCTTTTTTCATGATGATATATTTAAGTAAATAGGTGATGAAACATCAGAAGACCAATAATTCTACAGAAAGAGAATAAGGAAGGTAGCAATTCTCCACTATAGCTGGCATTTTAACTATAGCTGGAGAAATAATCAAGAATTTTCCAGATGAGAAGAACATTCCAGAAGAATTCCATGTGTAAAGCATCATAGAGGGACTGGAGGAATGAATGGCACAGCGGTTACGGCACTTGCTTAGCAAGCACAAGGCCCTGAGTTTGATTCCCCAGCCCCACAGAAGCCTCACACTCAGGATTACTGTGGGATTGTGGCCAGGATCAGTCCAGATGACAGAGGGATACCCTGTCTCAAAAAAAAAAAAAAAAGTCTCAGAGAGATGAAAGTTTGTGTGAAGTGTGTGATATAACAAATAACTTGGCCAGGGTTACGATGACCCATGTGCAGTGGGATATTAGGTTTTAGAATTGAGAGGTAGCTCAGTTGCTGTGAAGAATTTAAACTTTGTTTTGCAGTTGATATAAAACCAGGGAAGTTATTAATTTAAGAAAATCTGTGATTTAAAGAGGCAATCTAAGACTAGCAGAAAACAAACTAGTGATGTAGTTACAACAGAATGAGAATATATAAGCCAGTATCCACTCAGTTTCTCAAAACAGAAACTGGAGTCACATCCAATTTCTTCCTCTCTCTCTGAAATAATACCCAAATCATGTCCATTTAATCTCCTAAACAGACATTAAGCCTAACCTCCGTTTTTTACTCCTATTACCACTTCATTGAAATATGGTGCAAAGGGAAATCCATCTTCTAAGAATCTCATGGGATTGAAAAATTACAGTGATGACTAAATTTGGATCCTACTTGCTCTCTGGGTAGAGCCTAGGGAATCTCTCCTGGCTGTGAGCTAATTCCGGTGTGTTCTGAAGCAGGTACTTTCTGCTTTAGCAGTAGGTGGCAGGGAGTTAGACAACCAAGTGAGAAGCAGTGGAGGTTTGGTTGTGGAGCACCGAGGTGTGACAATCTGAGCAATCGTGGAGATAGCGACACATGGGACAAGTATAACAGGAGATAAGGCTCAGAAAGTATCTAGAGAAAGCAAGATAGAAACCAAATTTAACTCCTATGGAACTTAAAATGAAAAACAAAGTGAAACAGGGGGGTGGGGTAGGGGAGGAGGGAGGGAGAGTAGGGTAGGGGGAGGGACAAAAAGAGAGTGGGAAAGTCCTTGTCACCTTGACAAGATACATATGTGCATAAAAGGCTCAACTCCATTGTAAACCTTAAATTTTGCACGTGTACATATCAATAAAATGGGGAAAAAAGGAATACGACATAAGCAGGTAATTAAGGCCTGTGATGGTCCACAAGGGTAGCATAGCGGGAACTCAGCGCACAAAGCTAGGATGCAACAAGGGATCTAATCACAAAATTAAGGTAGAAATCTCATTGGTAAATTAGGAGATAAGCCATAATGATACAGGCAAATATTCTTAATACTGAGTCGGTAGAGTACTGGCACAATAACCTTAAGTGCCCATGATGAAGCCAAGGGTCAGAACAAGCGCTGAGTGTTTGAGGGGTGGGAACAGAATCCTTCCAATATCTAGGAAAAAAAAAACCCATAGGAACACTTTTTAAAAGCAAGAGATTATAAATGAAAAGTAATTTTGCAGTTCTTGTTTTTAGCCTCCAGATATGTGTAAAATATCACTAACATCATATTGATTTAGTGTACATTTCAATGACTAACAATGACCCAATAATATTCCAAAAGCTTTCATTTATGATGCTTAATCCCTTATTGCTATTTTTTACTTCTAAATTCTTATTTCTAACTATATATTTTCCTACTACAAGATGTTATCAGGATTTTTTTTTTTTTTTGGTTAGAGAAGAAATAACTATTCCAACCAACACCATTGTTACTCAAAGTCTCAAATAGTTTCACTTATTAAAATAAGACTGGTCATTTTATCTGTGATAACCCTTACTTTAAGGTCTTCATTTGCTAATTAAACATTATCCTAGAATTTCGGGAATGAGCCCAGTTGTCTTAGTTACTTCTTTGCTGCTGCGACTCAACACCAGACATTCACAACTTAGAAAGGAAAGATTTACTGTAGCTTACAGTTTCAGAAGGTCATAGTTCATTCATGGGGTGGGTGGGTGGAAAATGGTGGAAGCGCAGGGCAGCAGTAGAGGTGGGGCAGGGCCAGAGCCAGAGCTCCAGCCACAGAGATCCTCACAACATGGGGACACAGAGAGAGACTGGGAGGAAGAGTGGAGCCAGCACACACCTGGCCCCCAGGTCAAGCCCCAAGCACCCGCCCCTTCCAGCCAGGTCACACCTCCCAACCCTACACAGTATCCACAGGAACACTAGGCTTTTGGGAATACCAGTCAACAAGGGCGGGGAGGCATACCAGAAAACAAACTGGAGGGAAGGAGTTGAGTCCATCGTTGGAATTTCAGTCATCAAAATGAAAACAATCAAAGGCCCAGATTTGGGCAAACAATTTCTGTGGGACAGAGCATTAGGAGAGATGGAACTGTCCACATACTCTATAGCCATAAGGTCCCAGTCAGAGGGAAAAATCAACCCAGTTTGGAATATGAAACGCAATGGAGGAGGAAGCCCAGACTGGGCCTCCATGCATGAAAACAAAGGCATGGAGTCTGGGCAGAGGTGAGCAAAGATCTGTGGTGGCGAGATGCCAGCTGGGGGGCATATTCTCTCTATGTACACACACCAGTTTCTCGAAATGATCTTACTTGTATAACATACACTTATACTAAACATAAAGATCATAAAAAAGAACCCATTCACAGATAAGAACATGTAAGTTGCTACGCATAGCTGGAAAAATGCAGTGAAACGGCAAGACAGAAAATTCTGGGGGAAGAAAATATTTTTGAGTTTCACCTCATTGATCTCTTCCTGGACAACACCCAATCCACAGCAGCCTTGCTTTTCGATGGCGCCTCTGCCATTTTCAGCAAATAAGTTTCAAGCTCCCCTGGAACTCTTCTCCATCCAAGTGGATAAAAAGGAAAACACACGGGCCTAGTGTCTGTGGAGTTTATTGCAGGCCAGGCCAGCAGGTGGCATAAGGGCTTCTGTTCATGTGGTCACATGGCTAGGAATTTTGCGAAGGATCAACAAGCTGCATGCTTAAGAAAATGTAAAGTGGGTGGAGGTGGTTTTGGTGGAAAGGCAGCTATGTTACAAAAACTCTGGCCAACAAAATCCATGCATGTTTTCTCCTTTCACTCAAAAAAAAAAAAAACCTCACAATGTACTGCAGGGAAACAACTCAAAGTCTCATCGAGCCAAATACTCTGGACATTATATAAGTGTCACTCCTCTCCACTAAATCCAGACCCAGACTCTTGATCTGGTGATGGGGAAGTAAGACGAGGAAAACTGCAACGAAGGTTCCTACGGGAAGAACGCATCGCAAACATGAGTCACCTCCCCATAACAAGGAGGGATTCCTGATGAATGGGTACTGTGAAGGCTTCCAGCCGTGCTACGCGTGTCACTTAGCAGGACAGTTCACTGTCGGCTCTTTCACTTACATGGGATGGCTTTCAAGGCCACCTGGTCATCAGCTTCACTCTCTGTCAGGTGGAAGAAAGAGCATGGGGAAGGACCGTGACCACTAAAGGGATTATGTCAATTTGAAGAGATTAGGAAGCATCCGGGGTAGAGCTCATAGATGTACGTATGTGAGTGACTTGTGGGCCAGCGAATGAGGGAAAAACACCCACCCCGATGTAGGATGCCCAACTGGCAGCCTGAACTAAATAAAAGGTAGAAAGAAGAAAGATTGTTGTAGCTTTTTCTAGGAAAGCTCTCACCTTTGCGATTGTCTATGGACATCGATGTGCCCCTGCCTACACATTGCTAATCTTCAGTGTCCCATCTTCACCATTGTTCTTTGAACAACCGAGATCCACGTCATACTCTTAGCAGCTGTCCTGCCGTCCCAGAAGGGCATTCTACCTCGCTGCTGAGCAGCCATCAGACCTTCCAGCTCTCACACTTGCAGGCCGCCATTTTGGACTATCACTTTCCTCGGACTAGTAAGCCCTCCAAATAAATCACCTTCTTTATAATTTCTGTCAATTCTGCCACTTGTAGAACCCTGACCAATACAAGAACCTACAGAGAAATTTATGGGCCAGGCCTGGAGGTTGTACATGTTTCTGCTCATACTACATGATAGTAATTAACTGTGGAGGATGCTGATAACCTTAGCCTACAAATGTATGGAAAGAATAGGCAAATTTGGCCTAGCTATGCACCAAAAGAAAACCTGATTTTGTGTCAGTAGCATCTCTGCCACAATAACCATTAGAGAAAAGAGAAAACGTTTCTGTCTCACTTATGTTTTTCATCCTTTTTGCTGATGTTGTTATTTTGAGTTTATGGTTATTTATTCTTAATCTATTGAAACCCCAAGGCTGAAATCAGAGATGCTTCCCTCAAATGTGACTCGAGTTTGCTCTTGTTAGGATGCGAAGGACACTGCTGTCCTGGGACCAGTTTTCTCTCCCGAAGACGCAGGAGGGATGAGAGTGTGGCTGAGCTGCTCCTTTTGCTGCTGCCTTGGTGCTGAGATCACCCCACTTTCTGTTTCTTGTTCCAGGTTCACAATTAACAAAAATATTTTTAAAATTAGCTTAGAGGATATTTTCTGTTTTTATAATCTGAACAGGGTACTAAGAAGTATGTTTTGTTTGAAGTGTAGTAGGTTTAGAATATGGGACTTAAGGATAAACTAGACTAACTCAATACATTTAACAATGCATTATTGCATACATTTACCATTGATTTCTTTGTAATGAGAATACTTAAAATTTACCATATTAGCAATATTTGGGTCTTCAATATATTGTTATTAATTATGGTTCCAGTAAGGTAAAAAGTACCTCTTGAACTTATTCTCTAAATTACAGAATTTTTTTTGTATTTTGACCAATATCTCCCAAATCTTCCATCTTCTTACTTTTAGTAACCATTTTTTAAACTTTATTTTTATGACTTAGGCTTTCCAAAAAAAATCTTTAAATATAAGTGTTACCATGTAATATTTGTCTTCACGTGGTTGGCTTATTCTAGCCAGACCTGTAATCAACTTAAATGTCTATCAAAAAGGCAAAATGGTTAAAAAAAACATGTGATCTATCTACATAATGGACAACTATTCAGTCTTTAAAATGAGAGATCTTATAATCTGCAACAACATAGATGAACCTGAAGAAGACCAAGGTATTTATTTTCACCTAACTCCTTTTTCTCAATTTGATATTATTTTCTTATAAAAAAACAAATGATATCTTCAGTTTTTACAAAGAAAAAACATAATCCCAAGAGGTTAAGCTATCAAATGTATTTCTATAAAACAACACTTGATATGGTAATTTAATGCAGTGAATACAAATTAGTAACTTAACTTCAACAAAATAGTCAATGCATCCGATACTTCTGTGCCTTACTTTTTTGCTGCTAGGACAGAATACCTGAAATCCACAACTCTAGTGAAAAAAGATTTATTTTAGGTTACAGCTTCAGAAGGTCACAGTCCATTCACAAATGGGTGGGTGGATTGAAAATGTGGAAACTCGTACTCAGAGCCAGGAATAGAGAGCTCCTTACAACATGGAAGAACAGAGCCAAGTCTGGTAAGAAAGACAGAACCAACACACATCCCTTCTAGCCAAGCCCGAAGTATCCGCCCCTTCCAGCCAGGCCCCACCTCCCAACGGTACACAGTATCCATAGGTACATGAGGCTCTGAGGGGATGCTCCAGATCCCAACCTCAGTGTTCTGATGCAAGTTCCAAAATGTTTGATGACATATTGTAAAATATTATTTTAAAATAAACTACAAGTTATCCCTGCACATTATGCCTTTTCTCAGTTCACAAATATTCTGAAAAATTTTTAATCTGTAGGGTCATAAAGTGTGTTGGACAAGGTATTGCCACCAATGGAAATGTTTCATTGTTTGCTCACTTCTTCTCAGAGCTCTATGAGTTTCAAACTGTGTCCTGGGAATTACGTTGTCCTGCTGAGGATAGTGAAAGGCACCCAGTGGCAAGTGGTTTCTATAGTCAGATAAAGCTGACAAAGTGTTTATGCTATGGCTGCCTCTCAGAGGTTATGCTTATCAGCACTGCACAGCCTCCATCTATTTTTTTGGTCTCTCGATGCAAATACAAAAAATGAAATATTAGCCAGGTCAGGCAGTGCAGGTCTGTATTCTCAGCACCCTGGGAGACTGAGGCAGAAGGATCCCAAGTTTGAATCCACCTTGGGCAACCTAATAACTTCGTGAGAAACTTTCTTAAAATCAAAAGCAAACAAAAAAATGGATTGGGGATGGAGTTCAGTGTGAAAGCATTGGGCTCAGTTCTTAGTACTTTAAAAATAATTTACAGAGAAATGTCATAGTCTTTTGATTTGCTAAGAAAACATTGATTGTGGTAGAAAAAGGATCCCATGGCTTTTTATACTGTGATCCAGAAATGCTGAGGACTGGTAGGAAGGCGGGCATAGCGCCGTGCGTTAGGAAATTGGAGCAGGGACAAGCGCGCTTGCCCCAAATAATGACGTAAAGCTGGGCACGTGACAACATGAGCCAATAAGAATGTGGTTTTTACCTGAGAAAGAAGAACTTTGGCTTGTGTCTTACAGTGCATGCAGCTGGTTTTAGCATTTGATAGTTTTATCACTAGAATTGTAAATATTTTTAGGAGATGTAGTTTAGTTCTCCAGGGGAACCGAGCTAATAGAATGTTTATATCATTGTAAGAGCGGATTTGCTAAATTGGCTTATAAGATCAAAGGCTAGCTAGCCAGTCCCACAAAGGTGGTCAAAGCAGCTGGAAGGCTCAGCAAAAGAGACACACATGATGCAGCCCCGCCTGATGCTAAATGTCTGAAAGATTGCTGGAAGGTCACCGGAGCCAGTTCATGTTCCAGGGCTGAAGAATCTGGTACCTCGTGTGCCCAGGTGACGACAGCAACAAAGACCTGAGTGCTGTAGAAGAACTGAGCTCCGCCTGTGGAGATGCCCTTCTCCCTTTCCACCTAGTCTTCAGCCTACTGGACGGTGCCATCTCCCTTCAGGGCGGGACTTCCTCTCTCGGCTCTCTGAACCACATACTGTCATCTCTGGAAACACTCTCCCAGGCAAACCCAGAAATACTTTACCAATTCTCCAGACATCTGTCAATCAAGTCAAGTTTACAACCAAGATTAATTATCGCAGGAGGAGGATGCAGGGTGTACAGCATTTGTTTATCATGAATAAGATAAATTATTGACTGCATTAGGAGTTAAGCATATCGACATACAGAAAAACACAAGTCAGAAAGACACGTTTGGCTGAACAGAAGCACTGTTTAAATAGCATGCCCTCTGCCTGGCTCAAGGGCTCACCAACTCTTCCCCAAAGGGAGTGGAAACTCCACCGTGGAGGTAAATTCAGTGTTTGAAAGCTTATCTCTCAACCTCAGCCCGTCACTGGGGGCTTTCTTCCACACTGCTGGCTGCTTAAGAACACGTCAGTCCTCCGGG
Source organism: Ctenodactylus gundi (assembly GCA_004027205.1). Lineage (NCBI taxonomy): Eukaryota > Metazoa > Chordata > Mammalia > Rodentia > Ctenodactylidae > Ctenodactylus > Ctenodactylus gundi. Next base: position 413,129 of record PVKB01001149.1, read on the forward strand.
TATTCTGACATGCCAGCAGTGACTTTCTCTTCTGGTTGTCACGATCTAATATAATTATGAATATGAAAATATATTACTAATCATAATAACAGGTTAACTAATCTATACAAAATTCGTGCTGGTTCTGGGAATTGAGAAGAAGTAGTGTCAATTTTGACTGGGAATTGAGAAAAAGAAATTGAATTCAATTTTGACTGGGTGGGAAATAGTCCCAAGGGAGACTTTGGAAAAGCAAACACAGAAACACACAGCACTAGGGACACGGGGAAACCGAAGATAAACCTCGGGTGCACAGGGCTTCCTCTGTTCCCAGCGTCTCTTCACAGCCATCTCATAGCCATTCAGGGTAGAGGAAGAGCCAAACCCTCGTTATGACATCACACCTTGTTGTTACGTAGAATTTGAAGGAACCTCTCCAGCTGAGAGACAGGTGTGCTATGAGCTTCATTTTCTAAAGGAGCCAAAATGTTCAGTCACCCCCTGAACTGACAGCTGGGGTTGGTTGGCAAGGTTGCACTGACATTTCCCCCTCATGCCCATGAACAAAGTGTTGGCTTTGACAGCCTCACTATCAATCTGCAGACTCAGAAAAAGGGAGAGACACTGTGGATGCTGCTCCCGTAGCTTAGTTCCGTCTTAACTCAAGTGCTCCCTCCATGCACCGTCCGCCCAGAACAGCTCAGCTGTGTCGCCAGCTTCACTGTGTTCGCTGCATAATCTAGGCTGCCGTGAAAATTCTAAAGAAAATGTTAATACACACGTGATACCATTGTGGAGAAAATGTTTTCCTATGGAATGATGGTTACTTTCCTTCCATAAACTAAACATAATACTTACAATGTGCTATGAAGACAACCCCAGCACCAGAAAACAAAAGGCATTTTAAAAATGGGGTTAACAAATATAGAAATCATTGGAAAGGTTGATTCTATCTTGGCATTATAAATATACCTTTAAAGAGAGTATTTGTCTACAATATATACCATCTGCTTCTCGTGAATATGAAAGGAAACATGAGCCAACTCAGATACATGTAATCAAATCGATTTTAGTTCTTGGACAGGCAGGCCGTGTTTGATCTGGGATTAAAGTGGTACTCAAAGGATTTGATCTTTTCAATTTTTAACTATGACTATCTCTTAAATTTGTTCCTATAAGTGACTGTAGAATGAAAAGCAGGTCTTTGTTTAAAATTCAATGTTGAAGTCACTTGTAGAGAATAATTATAAATTTGTCTTTTATCTCTAAATGGAAGGAGAAATTTAAATTTCTCTGGATGCTACCATTTCACAAGTAAAAAGTTTTAAACATTACCATTAAGCCCAATATGCTTGCAAATGGAAAATAAGTCACATTATTAAAAAAATTGTTATAGTTTAGAACTAAAATGTTTGCCAAAAGACTCCAGTATTCACAGGTGGCTGCATTATGCAGGCATCACACTCACTAGTGGATAAATCCATTGCTATATTCATGGCCAAAGGTGCTAGTGTGGGGGGAATCTGGTTGGAGCCAGGTCCCCGGACATGACTGGAAACAGTGCATTCTTGTCCTGGTTCCTTCCATCTCTCTCTGCTTCTTGGCTGCATGACACGAGTTGCTACTCTTCCCCTCAGAAAGCCCTTTCCTCATGCTGGTGGTATCTCAGAGCTGTCCAACCATGGATGGAACTCTGAGAAGCTATCAGCCAAAAAGAAAAAATTTTAGTGCAATCATTATTTTGACCAACCTTCCATGCCCATTTAGGGTGAATAGACTTTATTGTTCTGACCTCCCCAGGAAAAGATTTCTGCAACATGTGGTTGCTGCCCTGAAAGGCAAGTCCTGAGAATGGAAGGTAGTAGCTGACCAAACTGATGATCCCAAGAAGCAATGTGCACTTTCTATAAGGTGCCAGCTATGCTGAGCTGGGCTTTTCAGTAACATGAGTTTCCGTAGAGTCCCCCATAGGCTTTGAAGGGTCACATGAAAACATTTTTCCAAGGAGATGTACACACCAATGTCTATTCACTCCAGGACAAAGTAACAATTGCACCAAAGTCAAATTTGGTGAACTAATGAGTTTATTGAGGTTATTTCCAGAGTGTGAGTGAGGGGTACCTACAAAGGCATAAATGTGAGACCATCTAAAAGATTGTGAGTGAGAGGTTGCTTGCAAACCTGTTGGTGACCTGAAAGGCAGATATGTCATAACAAAGCCCACCCAGTATAGAGGGAGACTCAAGGAAGCTGTTTCGTCTTAATGGTACTCACCTTCAGTTTCTGCCTTTCTGTCTGGGACATGTGATGGTTTTCCAACTGTGTGGAGGCTGCTTTCATTCTCTAACCCTCCCAGGGCCATGCTGCCTGGCCTCCAAGGCCTTCCTATGAAATCTGGGTGAAAGCCTCCAAGACCCAACTCTTGTACTATGTGTGCCTGTAAAGTCATTACCACATGGACGACGTCAAGGTCTGTTACGGACTTGAGCAGCAATCTGGCCCTGTTGGTTAATTGCTGCTAAGGCCTCTGAGTACTTAGAGGCAATAAGGAAGGTAAATTTCTACAGCTAGTAACAATGGTGTTATTATTTTGAACTGTTCCTTTTACAGATAACAACTTTTAATGCATATGAATGTACATTCTTACAGAATATATATTATACATTTCCTACATAATGTACTCATTTAAGGGCACATCAGGAGACGTGGTGTAGAGCTGTTAGAACAGAAGAGCAGATGCCTGGGGCTTAACTGTCACAAAGAATCCAGAAGCAGAGTTCACAACTGCACACCCAGGAATGGCAGGGTGAGAGGGGAAATGGAGATCAATATAGGTCTGAGTTACTCATTCATTGCTGGGACAAAATACCTCGCACCCATAACGTGAAGGAGGCAAGATTTATTTTAGCTCACACTTTCAGGTTTCACACAGATTCACAGACTTCATGGGCAGCCAGCAATAGTGTAAGCACACGGCAAAGGCTGGACAGCTGCTCACGGCATTGCAGTCAGAAAGTCAAGGGAAGTGGGAGAAGTCGATGCCTGGTGACTCAGGAAAGGCCAGAGCCTTCCCAGGAAGAAATCACAACAATGTTTCTTCTTTCCTCTTTTACTTAGTTCAAGCTGCCAGTCTGGCCTCCCCCACCCCAGGTGCATCTGCCTCACATACTTCCTGGCCCACAAATCAATAAAACAAACCTCTGTCCTGGGCACTCTCCAAACTCAACAAGTTGACACAATCCTTCCAGGTTAAACCCTAAGCACTTGCCCCTTCTAGCCAGGCCCCACCTCCCCAAATCACACACTTATCCTACTACTTCAAAATACATGGTGCTTTGGGGGGACACTCCAGATTCAAACTACAGCAATGTATCACGGTACAGGAAGACCCCAAATGATCTTTACGTGTATATCTTCAAAATCTTTTGCTAACACTTGTAATGTATTTAAGGAGGACAAATATAATCCAGAGACTGTAGGACAAAACACCAACTAGGAGACCGAAAACATGGAGTGGAGATTTAGTTCTGTCACTCTTTACAGGAAAGACAAACTCTGAAATTTGAATGCAAGTAAGATATACACTTGTTAATGCAAAACAAACACTCTTTAGAAGAAGATAACAAAATGTAATATCTCTATAAAAGTGTCCCTGGTTTATATGATATAAATGTTATGTTTTTCTGAGAACTGTGAATATAACAGGAAACTGAGATAAGTAGTAAAAGAAAAAAAAGTTATTAGGAAACAAAACAGAGATGAACTAGATCTTGCCTTAGAATTAGAATTGATTGTGAGGAATAAATATTTTTATAATAAAAAGAAATAAGAAATATGAGTAGGTTATATGAACTATAGAAAAAGCTGAGTCAAAAATCCAAAAATTAGAAAGTGCAGGACAGAAATAAAAAATACAATGGACAACATGGAAGTGAATAATGAATCATCAGAATTATCAAAAGAAACTGAAATATGAAGAACCGAGAAAATAAATTTTAAAGCTTAAACTGACAGAGTCCCAGTGTCACATCAGCATTACTAAGTGGCCTGATATAATTTTAACTGACATCCTGGGAAAAGGAAGAGTGAATGTGGTAAACTATTACATAAAGAAAAAAAGCTGAAATCCCAAAATTTAGCCAAAAATAATACAGTCTCAGCTACCTTAGAAACAAAGTTCACCCCAAGATGAAGAAAGAAAGAGAGTCATATGCAGGTATGTTAAAATCAAAGTGCTGACAATGAGACTAAACCATAATCTTGAGGTTATATAATGAGAAATGGTGGTAAGACTGGATCACTTTAACATGTTTATTTAGAATTATCTGCGAAAATGACCTTCAAAAAATGATGGCCAAATTCACTGCCAACAGATCTCTCTTTTAATAAAAGCACTAAAGAAAGCACTTCACACTAAAAGAAGGATATTGCAAAGTGGAGAGTTGAGTTTGTAGGAAGAAAAAAATATAGCAATAACATCTGAGAAAATATGAGAGGACACACGCTTTTTTGTTCTTCATTATTCACTGGAACATATGCCAAACAAAAATACATCATAGTGTGCTTTTAAAACTCAAAGGTATAATATGTAAGATAACAATAGTACAAAAGACAGATGTAAGAATTGTAACACTGGGTCTTATTAAAGTGGACTTATTAAACCTAATTAAATTATGACAGTATAAATTTTCCGTAGTCTAAACTGTAAGGTATTAGAGTCAGAATAGGAAAACAGACCAATGGAATAGGAGAGTCCATAGTAAGCCTTGACATTTATTGAACATTGTCAGATAACACCATAATTGAATCAAAATACTTTTCAATAAACCACACTGTTGAAACTAAATATCCATCTATTTTAAAAAGATGGATTTTCATATCTACCTTATAATTATACATAAAGCAATTCAAGGGCACCTCAAAAAAAAAAAAGCAATTCAAAAGGGGGTTTTGATCTACACTTAAAATCTAATCTACAAATCTACCAGGAATGAGAAGCTTAGAAATGAAAAACCTGAGTGTAGGCAAAATTATTTAAAAATAAACAAAGAAAGCAACAGTCATAAGAAGAAAATGATAAGTTAAATTACATTAAAATTATAAGCCTGACAATGAAGAGACGTATGCAATTTTTTTCATAGAGTAAAACTGTCTTTGACAATGACTGCAATAAAAGATATTTTTCCACAAATATTATCAAGTCTATATTGGGAGAGAATGAAATGAGGTTTGAAGTCAAATGTTTATTTAGCACAGGGCCAGGTGCATGCTGGTCATCTTTATCAAGTAACTGTTGTTTTAATCTTACATATAAACATTGATTTCACTGGTAAGCATCTTGTCCCTAAGATGTTAAATTACTTTAGTTCTCACTCCTAGGAAAAATAAGTAGCAAATCTCACTATGATTAAAAAAAAATCTATGTGTCCTTTGTTCAGTGTCCATGTGAAGCTCATCCAGTGACACAATTCTGAATTTCCTGGAGCAGCCAATATTGACACAAGTGAATATGTACTTTAAACCCACATTGTCAGAAAAGAGCCTCTCCTGAGCTCTTGGAGAGGCTCTTAACCCATTTCTTTGTTTGTTAAAAGATGGCCGTTGGCTTCCCAACCAACAAAGGTTAGAGGCAGTCTCCTGTTGTAATAGGGAAAAGTAGGACAACTGCTCTTCGGTAGATTAAGTATTCAAGACTCTGTTATTCCGGGACAATAAGGACAGGGGCAACATCTGACCCACCTCAGTACCATCAGCATATATTTTTGAACCACATAAGGTTACAGGGTTTCATGATGTTTCATATTGTCTGCCCCCTTTAATAAAGTTTGACATCTATTGTGGTTTCAACCTACAACATCCCCATAAAGCGTCACGTATTTGAAAGCAAGTTTAACTGGGTCAAGTGGATTAAACCATCGGTGATTTTATGTCTTGTTAGGAGATTTGAGGGTCAGGTAACTGGTGTGCATGGTATGAAAGGTGTGTACTTTTGTCCCTAGCTTCTTTTTACTCTTGCTTCCTGTCTTGCCAGGCCGTGAGCACCTTTTCCCAAGCTAGGCCCTCTGCCAAGCCTTCCCATCATTGCCAGTAGACCGAGACTTCTAAACTGTGAGATAAAACAAATCTTTTCTTCATTCAGTTGTGGGTTTTGGGTATTGTGTCCCAGCAGAAAGTGACTGAGACAACATCTGAGTGGCTTAAATTTTTAATTATCATTTAAAAAGAAAGTTTGCTTACTAAAAAAATCAGCTCTTAGAAAATTTCATTTCTTGTGTTACCTTCATAAAAGACAGAGTCTATAGTGGTAGGGATTCATTCTGGCAGTACTATGTGGGAAAGACCAAAAAAAAAAACCCCCCAAAAGTCTTTCATTTGTATCACATATCATGGCTTTCCATTCATTCATGATGTCAGGCTATCAATGTGTGCTTAAAAAAGCCAGCTCCAGATTGATTCCCTCATATGGTTGATAAGACTGAACTGCCATTGCCTCTTCACAAAATGTGTACCAACTTCAGTGATGACAGACACCAACTTCTAATGTTTGTGGGCGTCTGTGTGGAACACAGAGATACATACATTACACATACAGACGGTCTCTGACTTACAATGGTTCAACTTTGTGAGGATGGAAAACAGTATATATTCAATCGGAACATACTTTGAATTTTGATCTTTTGCTGAACAGTGATATGCAATATGATAGTCTTTTTTGATACTGGCCAGTGGCCTTGAGCTCTCAGTCAATCACTTGACCTCTAAAGAGAACACATGATACCCTAGGGTACCACGGTGCTAACTGATGATGGTCAGTTGCATACAATTATTGACTTACATGAAACTTTCAAGTTAGAATGGGCTCATGAGTCATAAATTCATAAGTCAAGCAGCAGCTCTACGTGTACGTATAGATAAATGCATTCTGAAAACCACGATACTGGCTGTGCTTCACAGCAATTTACTCAGTCCAGTCAGTGCCCAAACATGTGTTAAGTGAGAGAACAGTGTAGAGCTACTTTGCATCTTGCAATTTTCAAAGATTACAAGGTAAGGACACAACTGTTTTTATTTGTTTAAAATTTTGTTGAGAGAGAAACACTCAGGATGAGTTACATGTGAAGAACACATGTCACTCATTTTTTTTCAGATGTTTTAAAATACATTTCTATGAAACCTACTGTACAGAATGCAACTGCTTCCTGCACCCGTTTTTTCTTAGCACCCATCGGCAACCAACCAAGACACAGCAGTCTTTCTCTCCCCTTTCCATCCTCACAAGCATGTCCACTGAGTCCCACCTTGGAGCGAAGCAAGGAACCTATGTAGAAACAGTTCTACAATGCTCTTACTTCTGCATCTGTCTTAAAGGTATCATTGAGGACACTGTGTATTTCTTCCAACGTCTTTGTAAAGAACCTCAAGAGAAGTCTTTGCCGACTCTCAGAACCAAGAACAGATATTCATTGCTCTCCCTGGTCCCACACTTCTTTGGACAAATTAAAAAGATTCGCTTCTGTGTACACACTTCAGAAAGCCACAGATTAATTTCAGGCCACAGTTACATTGTATGCAGGCCCTTTAGATTTTCAGTGTAGCTCCTTGTGTCTTTTTTTCCCCATCATGATGTACTTCTGTGTTTTGTTAATTTTTTACTCAGTTTCTTTATTTGTAGCTTCAATGTCACTGAGAAGTAAGACCTGTTTTTGAAGGAAGTTGGTCATAGTTAAGTATTCTCTTATTTTAATAATTTTATTTAAATGAATATTTGATGATTACCCACTTTGTTTTAAGGGCCATGACATATACTATTTTATTTCATCTATGAAATTAATACTATAACTAAGGTGTCACATATTTTCACAGTAGAGAAACAAAGTGTCTGAGAAACATAACTTGTCTGTGGAACAGAATCAGACCCTTGGTGAACAGAATCCTACAGCCCCGTCATCCTGCCACTAAACCCACAGCAGCCTTTGGAATTAATTCAAATCCACTTTCTGTATGTGTAATAAAATCAGGCTTGTTACAGAAATACTTTTACAGATGTTCCAAAGATCTCTTAGATTATGAGTAACCTGGCACCCATTACCTTGGTATCTCAGTCACGGCAGCAACCCCTGGTGCTCAACATGTCTTCAAATGCCAAGTATCATGGTTAAAATATGGCTTACTTTGATTTCTAATCTGCTATTTGTCTATTCTTCCATATTTCCCTTGCATTTCTTTGAATAATGTCAAACAAATATCATCCCCTCGGGACTCTTATGTCAAAATTGCAGTAACTATAAAAAAATCTAATCTATTCCAATTGTCTCTGTACTAACAAGTTGCGAAACAAAAACTCATAATGAACTTAGTAGCACAGAGAATCTGGAACATTGCCCATTAGCGATCAGCAGATCTGCCGTGCGTCTACCCTGCAGGGTAGAAACAGAAAACGGGATGTCTCTCATTGCATACCTATATCACTGCTGAATGTGATTTGTGTTTAATACAAACAGCAGGTGGCCACCGCTTGTCATCATCATAAATAAAAATTACTGCATTTTGTATATTTCCTGCTTTATGTAATGCTAACTGTAAAAACGAAGTTAATCTTTAAACAACCTCTAGGCATATTTTACATTGGACTTTTACTGCTTATAGCTCATATGATGAAACCATAAAACCTGAAGAGAGAGTTTATGTCAAATTAAACTGAAAAACAGTCTATTAGATCACGTAAGGATTACACTACACATTCTACAAGAGGCACACATCATTGTGAACGTGCTATAAGACCGTGCACAGGCGGAAGGAGACCTGAGTGTCCCAGGTTGGTTTCTCTAGGAGTGTCTTCTTAGATGCTGAGGCTGTGCTCAGGACGCTAATGGCGAAGTGCTCGGAGCGGGCGGGGCGGCAGATTTTTAGTGAAGGAAAACACTGAGCTAAAATGCAGCTTCAATAACAGTCCCAGCCGCTGCCAGGAAGTGCTGCCAAGCTGAGAGACACTCAGGAAAGGCCTCAAAACTAAACCCCTGAGGTCTTCATGCTAAAGTCTTTGAATTGCTTAGGAAATACAGCCATGCCTCACTCTCCCTGAAGCATTGGCCCTAGGATCCCCAAAACATACTTGGAGCAGTCAGCCTTCCCTGCTCTGGGGCACAGTACTTGGCACGCACAACCTAAGGGAGGAGGGGTGAAACGTGGCTCATGGTTTTGGAGGGTTCAGTCCCCAAGGCAGGAGCATCATGGTGGGAAGCACACAGCTTACCAAAGCTGCTCAGTTTTGCAGCCAGCAGGAGGGCAGAGCCGGGTAGGAAGGGGCCTGGGGCCAGATGAATTAGCCACGGTCACACAGCTCTGCAGACGAAGTACAGGTAAATTTAAGATCTAAATTTAAAAAGTTAAATTAAGAGTATACTTGAATCAAATACAGTAGAATGACTACAGCATATCTAAGTATAAGTGAGCTTATCAAATAACAGGAAATTCACATGTCATCAAAAGGGAAAACTAGGGTATGTCACCTTAAGAAAGTGTCCACAAAGAACATCATAAGGAATGTTAAGGAGCAATAGAAACATTATTTGAATTTTACTTTGCAAACAATAGAGAGCCAGGCGTGGTGGCACAAGCTTATAATCCTAGCACTAGGAGGCTGAGGAAAGAGGATTGCCACATACGCAAGGCCAGCCTAGATTACAGAATGAGATCTTGTCTCAGACAGAAAAAAAAGAAAGAAAAAACACAACAAAAATGGGAAAATGTTGATATTAGTAATATTAGTACTTCACAAATGGTTTTTCAAATTGGTATGGAAAAAAATGAAAGGGCTTTTTTGCAAACAAGAACAACAACAAAAATAACGAGGAAATTCAAGAAGTAGGAGGAAGAACAGCAGAAGCAAAAAAGAAGAAAAGAAAAGGAAAGAAAATGTCGAACGCAAGAGAGATAATCAGGAAAGCACAAGTCTGAATGAAGCTGAGGCTGCTTTTCCCGATTATCAGATTGGCCAGGCATGATAAGCCTCACGACATCGCGGCCTGGCTGGGTGACGGGCCCTCTGGAAAACTGCTTGTGAGAACGCTAGCAGATAGAATCTTTCAAAATGTAATCTAAATTAACTCTGAAAATTTCCATATTCTTTGACTAAGCAGTTTTTCCTCTAATAAATCTGTCATCATTAAAGAGAGATAAGTGTTTGAAGTTGTTTATGCCGTATATTTAGTTCATCTGTCGGAGTATGATCTTATGAATTATGTTACAGCTGCACGGCTGGAATTCTGTGCCATCCTTAAAGGATTGTGTAGAATAGAAAAATAATTGTTACAGAACATGAAATGAAACAAACAGCGATGACACAAGCTCCTATGTTCATAAGTGCATGTATACATAAGAGCATGTATGAGGGGACATATATTCATGTAATTATGGGGAAGCTAGCAAAATGCCATTGGAACCCGTATGGTAATTCCTGATTGGGTAGCACTGGCAAGGGGAAAAAGGTGTCTTTCTTTCTTTTAAGCCACTTTATTAAGCTGAGATTGACATATGAAAAATTTATATGCATATTCAATATATGTAACTTGATCAGTTCAGAGATAATTACACCTATCTACCTCCATATTTTCACCATAAAGATAACTGGTAACTCTGAAAGTTTCCTCTGATGTTGTCACCATTTTCATCATCATTATTTGATGTTCACTTTTTAATTTATTTAAATGTGGTAAGATTATGGGTGGTTTCCTTTGTATAGTTGTAAAGAAAATGCCATTTAGTTTTTGATGTAACTTTTCTTATCACGCCTGGTGGTGTAATTCTGTAATTGCAGCAATCCTGGAGGCTGAGGCAGGAGGACTGCAAGTTTGAAGCCAGCCTGGGCTATTTAGTGAAGTAACAACACCCTGTCTAAGAATAAACAAACAAACAAACAAACAAGGCCAGAGATGTATTTAGCACAAAAGCTCTGAGATCAGTTCTTTGCACTGGAAAAGTATCTTCAGAGAGAGTACAGAGTCCTGGGACTTCTGGAGAGAGGCATTTGTATAGGACTATCCTAAACTCACAGAACAGAGGAGACGAGGCAGGGACACAGGGAGCACTTCGGAAGCAGTAGCATAAGCTGTACACAGCCATAGACCAGCATCCAAATTCTCCAGACCAGATGTCTCTCAGAACGCCGATTTTTCTCTAATTTTATAAAGGTAATGGAGTGAGTTTATCTCAGAAGCCTCAAATGAAGTTCGGGACGGTACTGCAAAGTCAAATACATCTATTTCTACCCAAAAAAGGAGCATGATTACTCATGCTAAGATAGATAAGCACAAAAGAACAGTCACGCCAATTCAGGAGTTTTGCTTTAAAACTATTTCTTGAGAATTGTTTTCAAGGAATTGTTTCAAGTCGTTTTCTCACTTTTGGACTTTTGAAACAAGGAATAAAATTTTCAAGTGGAAAGCTCATAACATGCTCAGTGTACTTGACACCCACATCTTAAAGGAGAAGTTTAATTTGGCTCACAGTTTTGGGGACTCGCTTTGTGGTTATTGGGCTCCCAGGCTGACACATGAAGGGTGCAGTGGAATAGATCTCTGCTGTTGATGGAGGCTGGGAAGAAGAGTAGTGAGCAATGCTGGGCAAGAAACAGCTGGAGACCAGGGGTGGTCCCCAAAGTCACACCTCCGTGACCCCCAGACAGCCCATGGCAGTTGCTTCTCTAATCTGTCAGGTGTTTCCTAATCCACTGTAGCTGACAAATAAGAACTATGTTCATATTCCTATGATCTAAAAGAAATGAAAACCAGAGAAAATAAGAGAAAAGAAGTCAAAGGCAAAAAGGAAAGTTGAAAGAGAAAGACAGAGGAGGAGAAAAGAGGGACTGGGAGAATAAAGAGTGAAAAGAAGTGGGCTAAAAGGGGGTGATGGGAAGAGGAGTTAATTCAGTGGTGACCCCTTTTTTCTCTAAACTGCTGTGGCTCTTTGAAAGTAAGTTGTGGCCTCTAAGGCAGGAATAGCTCTCATAAATGTAGAATAATATCACAAAATCTTGCAAAATTGGATAGAGACACCAGACGCTAAGTTCGGCACCACCACGAGGACATCTGTAGTTATGTCGACATGGGAAGTGATCAGACACTGAACTCAGCTGCTAGCTTTGAGAGTTAAAAGAAAGATGTGAATTGGCAAAGTTTCATCATATGCTGTAAGATATTACTGTATTACGGTGATCTCTGCATGTTCCATATCAATCTCGGCTTTTGATGAAGTTAATAATATTTTCTGACCTTGCGATGACTCGACTTCAATTTTGCAATGACAGTTTCTCATCTGTAGTTAGTCTCTGAGCTGAGGAGAGATCAGCAGTCACCCGCCCACGAGACTCATGGGCAACCCACTCCCACCTCCGCATCGCAGCCCAGCGGGTGCTGCTCACAGATGGCCAATTTCCCCCACAAATGTGATTATGTCAATCATCAGTGAATTAAGCTCAGAGATATTTTCTTCTTACGAAACCTTTGTCCTGAAGTGACTTGCTCAGGATCACACTGGAAGTGCAAAATCTTTAACTGAAACAGTAGCTCTTGGCTCCAGGGGCCTCTTTCACCGAAGCAAATCTTTTCTTCCCTAATGATGATGTGAGCAATGGGAAATGCTAAAATAATGCACTGAGTCCTGAAAGTGTGCTATATTTTCTGCTTTTTAAAATATTTTGTCTTTCTAGGCATATATTCTCACCTTTTGGGAGGCGTCCTCTGGGTCAACAATATCAGAGCACACTGGTACTGTGCAGTCTCACTCATGCACCAACCAGAGCCACTGATTAACAGCTTGGATAGCAGGTGTGGGGACCAGTGTCTATTGCCCAGTAGGGAAACTGAACAGAAAATACAAGAGGTAATAGACAGACAGATAGATACACAGACAGAAATTAGAATTGGCTCTTTACCATAAAAACTCCAAACTCTTCTTTTTGACTAAAATTTGCCTTGAGAACTGATTTGGTATTGAGCAGTGATTTGGAAAGACATTAGAATCCAATTAAACAATCTAAAGGGAGAAAATGACAACGCAGACAGCAGTCCACCTATCTCTCTCTCTCTCTCTCTCTCTCTCTCTCTCTCTCTCTCTCTCTCGGTCTGTTTCCAGATTTCAAAAATATTCTGTGATTATTTTCTCTGCATTGCATAAAATCTGAAAAAATCGTGGTTACAAATAAAGTTTGCATTCAACCATAATAATGTTATTTCCTTAATTTCAGCCAGTCTTTCAGAATCCTAGGCTATAGCTTTTTTTGTTGTTGTTTTTCAGAATCTTGAGTAAATAATTGTACTGCATGAATAAGAGATGAATAGGCGGAAGCCATTCCATTTTAGATGTGCTTTGAGACAGTTCTGTCCTTCAGACTCCTGCCTATTCAATTCCACAGGAGGACTTAGAAAACTCTCTATACACTCTGGTTCAAAATGTTTTAAAAGTTGAAGTAGTATAACAATCACTACATTTCCTGGAAGTTTAAAATGTGCTGTAATTTGAACTGAAGGCTCAAGGCCTTCTTCTCTTTTCTCCAAGTTTTCTCTCTCTCTTTTTTTTTCATTAGAGAATGTCATTTTGGAGTGTAAGAGTAATAAACATGGCGACCTCAGTGTTTTGTTGGTTTTAATAAACAGATGATTGGGAAGAACTTTAGTTGCAAGGTACAAAACCATCTTGAGCTTGTGCTAGTTAAAAACAGAGTTGAAATTTATAAATCTCAGGAAAATTTTTTACAGAAATGGATTGAAAATGTGAACAGAAAATCTAGAAGATGCTCCTTACTTTTTTATTTTTGGATTGCTTGGAACATCTTTGTTTCTCTCTTTCTGCATACTTTCCCCCCCTGGCTTCTCCTCCTATATGACACAAGTTGAGTAAGACACAATTCTCAAGATAAAATGACTCCATAATCAATTCTAAAGTAGAAGTTTATCTTTTTAAATCTCAAATTCCAAAACTAGGGGGTGAATGACTGGGAGTATAGCTCAGGGGTAAAGCGTGTGTTCAGCCATGTGTGACGTCTTGAATTGGATCCCTATGCTACAAATAAACGAATAAATAAATAAATAAATAAAATTATAGGGTAGAATTTAACAAGCCTGGCTCAGATAGCTTCCCCTCATCCTATAAACTATGACCAGGGAGGTCTTAGCAGCACTGCAGTGAGGAGGCACATGTAGGACATTATTTAGAGGCTACTCTAGGGCATGCCAACGACAGCATCCTCCTCTAGCTTCTGCAGCACACACAGACCACTTTTCTTCCCACATTGGAAGTTCCAAAGACTCTCTCACCTGACACTGTAAGCTAATGCTTATGATAATGCCAATCACCCCCATTTCCTGGTACTTAGGTTCTTTTATAATCTTTTTCCTCTCATGATGGTTGAGCCTGGTGACTTTCATTTAATCAACTGACCACAATAAAGGTGTAGGAGTGACATTTCCATGATGAGACTACAAACGGTGGTGGTTTTCATCTGGCCAAAAGTTCCTCTTTATTCGTTGTCTGAGTTACAGACTTTGATGAAGCCAGCTGGAGAGTACCACATGGCGCGAGACTGAGGAAAACCCTTTCCCGTAGCCAGTAAGGAACTCAATCCAATGGTCCATAAGAAATTCTGCCCACTATCCCACAGGCTTGGGAGTCAGTCCTTCCTCACACAGCATGGAGATGACCAGAGTCCCATCACCATCCTCAAGGAAGCTTCGAAGAGATCTAGACACCTGGCTAAGCTCTATCCAGAATGCTAATTCACAGAACCTGTAAGACAATAAATATGTACTCTTTTACATTGCTAAATTCTGGTACCTACTGTTATGTAGTCAGAGATGCACATCGCATAACCTACCTATGCTACCTACAACTGCAAACATGCCCATCCTCACCTTCATGAGGTGATTATTCAAGGTCATGAACTGATTTTTTACCCAAAGTAGCATCTTTGAGCCAATTTGCTCTTAATGTATGAACTCTAGGTGACATCCACGGTTCCTGTGATTCGATCTTTACTTAGGTCAGGGTAACTATTCTTCACATAAAGCACTTAACAATTTCACATTTTATAAGAACCTATTACTTGGCAAACAACAGCCAAAGTACTTAGGGTATATACTGGGGCAAAAAGTGCAAAGACCGTTACCTTCATGACCTCACATTCTGTATAAGGAGAGAGGAAAACAAAAGTTGACTTAGCTTCTTTCTTGTTTTAGTATGCATTGCATTAACACCCAAAATGAAATTATTACATTTTAACATCTACAAAATCTATGTAGATGTAATAGATGTTGGTGCATCATGGCTTAATTATCAGTTTCCTTCCTAGTTGTGCATAATACAAAGATACATCTTAAAATTGTGGATTCAAAAATTACTGAGGTATCGTAAATGTATTATATAGTGTGCTAAAAGGCACACGTCCACACAAAGGAAATACAGAAGATATCAAGGATGGGAAAAAAGGTGGGTACCAGGAAGAGAACCAGGGCTGGCAAGAGATAAAGGAAGGTAAGTTGTGGGATGAAATAGGGTGATCTGAGTAGACCTTACCCTGACTTGTTTTTTAAAATGACATTTAAAAATGTGAAGTAGGTAGCCAAGTGGGTTCCTAGAGATGAGAGTGTTACCAGAGATGGCTGTGGGGGGAGAAACTGAAAGTGGCTCGAGTTTACAAGGAGAGGGGGGCAGAAGCAGAGCAGGGATGGCTGGTCAATGCACCTCATAGCTGGGAGGGAGGATTTGGGGTCTTACTCTCAACAAAGCCAGAGAGACTCCAGAGCACTTGAGAAGAGGAGTGAAAAATCAAAAAGAGTTTTAAAAGAATCCCTCTGACTAGTGGGGTGAGCTTAGGCTGGACTGCAGCAGGGGCTCTGCTAGGATTTAATAATTTGCATTAAAAACTAAAAATATCATGAGTTCCTCTTTCTTTTGGTTCATTTTACTTCAATGTTGGTAGAAAAAATTTTAAAAGTCACATTTCCTGTTCATGACTAATATAAATAGATCTAAACTTTAATTTGGTATATATATTTATATAAGTAAAATATGAGGTTTTATATTTTATAAACTTCTATTGAAGATTTGTTGGGTGTGAAGATTGAAATTCTATGTTTTCTCTCCTAAGCATATTACACTGCAAATGAAAGAACCATGCAACGTACCTGTGGTACATACGTTGCAGAATAACACATCTCTCTTCAATCCCACACTACCCATATTGCAGGATTGCCCATCAATTGGTCTTTATTTTAAAGAACCAGTGTTTTGTGTATGAAATCTAATGAGATTGTTCTTATTTTTTCCACACTTCTCATGATACCCGTGATTGAATTCACGGCTTCCGCTACAATTTATGTGCTGAGCAGTCCCCGAATCATCTCCTAAATGTAGCTCTCATATTTCAAACATCTACTAAACTTATCTACCAGCGAGTTTCTAGAAGCCATAAGCATCCTGTATTTAGAACAAAACTCATCACGTGTTCACCTCTTGCTTTTACTCATTTTAAGAAACAAACAAATCTTCATTCTGGTTTTTCATCTGCAAAGCAGACTGAGTATCAACATCAAAGAGACTTTTTTCTGAAAGCAAATATCACTGTGCTCTGTGCCCATTAAGAGGTCAATGAATACTTGTTAGGATAAATATTTTTATAAATTACGTGTCCAATAAAAGTAGACTGAAAGATCATCTTTGGACAACTAGTATAAGTAGGCTTTTTATGTTATAAAATATTTTTGTTTCATTTTTTTAGTATGAAATTTTAAAATCTTTTAGATTGCCTCCACTTTTACTAAAAGCTTTGTGAAATATTTGTTTCTTTAGTCACTACACTAAAATTGTTTGGGTGGTACTGGGGATTGAAATTAGGGCTTTCATGCTGAGCTACATCTCCAGTCTGGTTTTGGTTTTTGCTTTGAGATAGGTCTCATGTATTTGCTAAGGTGACCAGGATGGGTTTGGACTTGTGGTCTTCCTGCCTCAGCCTCCCAGAGTGCAGAGATACTGGTTTGTTCCATCACACCTAACTTAAACATTCTTCTTTTAATACTAGCCCACATAATTTTTCCTCTTCCAAAATTTTAACTGTTAAGACAAGTTGTGTTCCAAATGACCAGCTACTTGACAAAATATTTTAAACACGTACCACACAGTCTCTGCTGTCCTGTGGTACATTATTGAATGTATCAGCCCTTGATGTTCTTCAGCATGATCTCTGGAATTAAACAGAACACTGGAACTGTCAGAAGAAATACCCGTCTCTATGATATTTGTAGTAAACAAACTAGGCAAATGTCCAGAACCAACTGGAACACCAGTGCAGTGGAGCGGTTGAGAGTTCAGAATTCTAGTCTTAAAGTCAAGACTCAATCACAGATTTATCCCTCTCCAGGTGGGCGCTTGTGCTCACACATGTGTATGTGTTTGTGTGTTTTAGTTGTGTTTCTGTGGCACCTTATAGCCTGTATCCATTCAAAGCTTTGATCTTTCATAATTATTTTGACTTTGGGGAAGAGCCAGAAGTACTACAGTGGTAGGTTCAGTGAATAAAGTGAACAGGAAGACTCCACTTTTTTTATGAGCTTAGTTTTTGTCAGACAGCACTGGGGACAAGATTCATTATATTTGTGATCACACTTCATTGATCAAGTCACTAAAGTATGCTTGAGAACTCATTGCTGCAGACCTGCTTCAGAACTTCAAGAACTGCTTCAGAAAGTGGCTAGAACAATGGGATAAGTTTGTACAAAGTGAGGAAGATTAAAGGCAATGTGTACTATAGGGTTTTTTTCAGTTTAGTATTTTTATTTTTTAGTTTTTTTCAGTGTACTATATCTTTTGACCTCCTGTGTGTGTGTGTGTGTGTGTGTGTGTGTGTGTACAAATTTGTTCACCTCAGTTTAATAAAAACTGGATCAATATACATTTCAGTAATATCTTTACATATGCCAAGTAATTAATGCTCTTTGGGTTAAAATGTAAAAACTACATTGAAAAAATGAGATGTAGGGTCTAAAAAAACGAGGCATCGGGATCCCAGCTTGACTATTTCTACTTGTCCCACTTTGCCAGTGAATTTTTCCTATCGGTTGATTCTGAGTAATTGTGACAATATCTCACGGAACAGCTATAAATCAGAACATCTAGCACCTGGCTTGCCGCCTCAGTCCTTCCTGCTTCCTGTTTCTGATCACTCTTCAAGAGGCCCTCAGGAAAGGTGACAACCAGCTTCCAAGACAGGAGAGACCGAGATGGGAGGCCATGGTAAGCTAATGTAGCTTCTCATGTTCCTTCCCGACACAGACATAGTGTGAACCCGGGGGTCTAATTCCAGAAGTAAGTAGGTGGGAAAGATTGGAAGACAGACTCCCACACCAGACGCCAGCCAGGCTTGAGATTTACCCAAGACTAGCTCGAGATAAAACAAAGTTGATGCCAGGAGAATGGGATACCTGTGAACTGCCATGCTTCCAATGCCATCTTCTGGTCTCACAGTCTTGAGGGGACAGAGACCAAGAGAACGGCTTCTCAGTCTGTAGATAGTCATGGTGGGTGGCTCTAGACTTAGGCAAGCTTGCTTGAAGACACATGTCCCTTTCTAGTTCTTTGAGCGCTCTTCCTTCTAGCAGAGTGGAGCCACAGCATCTTAGAAGGAAACAGCACTTGAGACAGGTCCTAGCACATCTGTCTCACTTTCTTTGCATTTCTTCGGGCTTTTTGTTTGCGACACATTTTTCCTTGTAAGGTATCTGAGCTCACAGCTGGAATGTGAAGAGCCAAGATTCACAATGAGGCAGAGGAAATATAAAGAAACTCACTTGAAGATAGGTGGCTTGAGGTTGAGGTAATCTCTATCAATGTGAAGAGAAGATTTCATGTGGTTCAAACTTGGCTTCTTTGGAAGTTAAATTGATCTGGGGTGAAGTCCCATCTAGGGGCAAGGTGATAAATGTTGCTCTCACCTTGTGTCTTGTGTGCTCATGTTTCGGGTTTGGGACTACATCACATGGAACGTAGACAGTTAGGAACAGGGATTTTCAGGCATTTTTGTGCCTCTACATCTGTTTTCCTCTTTCTCTCTAGATTTTCAGCACTCTTTTACTGAGGAAAAAGTGCCTCAGAAATGTGGAATCTTGTCCACCAATGACATTACATGGCTTGTTGAGGTGCATGCTGTCGTCTTTTCTCTATTCAGGAAACTAAAGCCAGGAGTACAAAAATACGGAAGTGATCATCAAATTTCAGAATCCATTGGTTCCATCCTCACGTGGATTTGCATTTTTGTGGACCTGTGTGGATGCCAGCTCTGTTGTGAGGTATCTGTCTAACACTAGGATTCAGAGAACAGATGCAAAAGGGATTAGACTTTGCCTTAAAACAACTTGCCATTTGCATCTGGGGATTGAACAGGAGGGAGGGATTTAGCTGTGGCCATCGCCTGCATAATACTCATTTGGTTTCTCTCGAGATTTCCACTTATTTCCCTATACTCTCTCCAGCATGGGGTGAGCCTGGCTATTTCCATAAGTGGTTAGCCTCCTTCTCTATTAGGATGAGTCGTGTACGGAGCACCCTGCTGGACATCTGCCAATAACAATGCTTAATGCACACACTGGCTTTTATAGTACAAATCCCTGGATGGACTGATTAATTTCCAAATTGCATTCTATGGATGCTGTCTTTTCTGTCCTTGTACAGACTCACTTTGATAACCTATGGTCTCCAGTTTTATGAAAACTTAGTGGGATTATTTCAGTTATTCAAGTTCAAAGCTACATTAGAGCTAAAACACCTGTACCAAAGAAAATAGTTCTATAGCCAGTCATTAGCTTACAACCAAAATGTTGAAAACTTCACCTAGAAAAGGAGTAATTTACGATAAATAAGAAAACGTGCACCATGAGTGATATAATTTCTAGAAAATAAGCATAAAAATAGAGTTATAATACTACAAATAAAATTATACCACAGATTATTAAGGTATAATTTATTTTGTATTTTATAAACATTTATATTTTTATTTATAAGAATATTATATTTTGATTTACATTTATTAAATGTTCATATCAACGGTGTCTGGCATAAAATTTTCAAATATGCCTTTAGTGCACTGATCAAATTCAGCCTCTCCCAATTTCCCAGTTCCTTCCCATGATTCTACCTTTAGGTCTTCTGGGTTTTTTCCTTTTGGCTTCCACAATGAGAAAAAAACGTGAGGTCTTCCTTTCTGTGTCCAGCTGACATCATTTAACCCAATCTCCTCTAATTTCATCAGTGTTGATGCCAATGACAGGATTGTCTTGACAACAAAGTAATACTTCATCGGGGAGGCGTACTGCAGGTTCTTTACCTATTCACTGGTTGGCAGGCTGCTAGGCTGACTCCACACCTTACATACCACAAACAGGGCAACTGTAAACGTAAGAATACAGGCCTCACCTTGGTCACATGCTCAGCTCCTTTTAGCATGCACCTAGGATAGAGTAGCTGAATCATATGTAAATCCATTTTTAGTTTTCTGCAGAACTTTCACATTGTTGTCCGTCCTGGCTTTAATAATTTTCCTTCCCAGTGGCCACGGAGGGAGTTCTTTTTTCTATCTCATTGGCAGAATTTGTGTTGTTTAGTTCTAGTTATTGGTTTTTGGTTTGTTTTGCTTTGCTTTGACTTTTATTTTTGACACACGCTGGTCTAACTGGGGTGGGCATCTCATCATACTTTTGCGTGGGTTTCCTTACAGGCCAAGTGCAAAGATGTCAACTGACACCATTTGGCCTCATTTTCTCTAGAGATAAAATGAGGACTTGATTTAGATCATCCATGAGGTCCCTTTTGGGTCTGACAGGGTAGTTCTCAACATGCATGTCCTGGTACAACAAGACACAAAATGCCAGCTATTATGAAGAGTTACAATGACTACTACTTTTGTGTATGTACTGTAGGTTAAATCTTCCTTTATGGTTTTACCATTTGCCATTACTGTGAGCAGCAATAACTAATTACTCTTACTGCTGTCATGTTGACATTCTCATGACAAGACGGCCACCTTCACCTTTAATTACCAAAAGACATGTGCCCCAGTTGCTGAACTCACATCCAAAACACAGTCATAGTGAGGTAAATTCAGCCCATCTCATACGGCCAGCCTTGGGTCATACGGCTCCTACCATGAGGTGTACTCCTAAAGATCCTTCCACGCACAAGCCCCCATCCACACCTTCTCCCCCTCCTTGTCGCTTTTCCCGGGTAGCTCTGACTCAAGGCTCACATCTCGTTTCCAGCTGGCTATCATCGCACTCTGAATTCACCCGTCACTGTACAACTCATGCAAGGACCTTGGCCGTGTCAGCGCCCCCTTACACTGTCAGTTTCACAGGGCTCCACCCAGAACCGACTCGTCTCTTCGGGCCTTGTACCTGCCAATGCTCAGCCAGCGCCTGGGGCCGGATCCCAGAGAGCAGATGCTACTAGGTTCTGCACGGAGGAGGACGAGATGGGCAAGAAGGAAGAGAGGGGTCCTCCCGAAGCACCGGGAGGTACCCAAGAGCAGGCTGCTGCGGCCCTGAAGACCAGACACTGAGAAGGGCTCCCTGGCGGCGCCCAGCGCAGTGGAAACGCATCAGGAGCAGCCGCGTCTGAGGTTTACTGTTCCCTGGGAAGTGCTGCTTCCCATCAGAAGCAGGGAGGGTTCGGGCATCGGGCACACTCACCCCCGTGCACCCTCAGGAGAAAAAGAAAACAGCAGAGAGCAAAAGCAGTCGGAGGTTGTGTTCTCTCGCGTGCGACCCAAACATTGAGGACTTCCCAGCTCTCAAAAGGTGGAGAAGGAATATTATTTGGGTGCTTATAGTTTGCCAGCCTCTGAGGAAATATTTTCAGAAGTGATGTCTTTTTGAAATGTACGTAAACCGTTCTCACATCACCTCACCGACAAATTCGTGATGTCAGAGAATCAAGTACAGAACCAACAGCGGAAAATGGGATTTTCCGTAAAGGGAAAAGAAAAATGTAACTTAAGCAAACTCCTTGGAAGAAAGGTATGGTACCGCACAAATGTATTTTGTAATCCTGTTTCACTGGGGAGTAAGTTGGCAGTGGGTGTTCTACAAGGGTGGCTGCGTGTGCCCTGTGTGTGTCACAGCAGAGGGAGATGACCAAGCATCAACTTTTTCACAGTTTAATGACCTGCTGGCTAGCCAACTACTCACCTGTGCGAAAAACAGAGATGTTGTGAGCAAAAGTGTAACCCTCTTCGTGGGCTGTGCATGCGGGCTCAGTAACGGGGAGAAGGAGGGTAGGGAGTGCCAGGAGGACTCGGAGATGGACCTGCGCCTCCTATGGCTGCTGCTGTGCTGAACAGTGACTCCTGCTTAGTGATAACTGGAGAAGACTGATCTCATTTGTGCTTAATCCTGTCTGCCTCTGGCCGGCTGAGGCAGCTATATTGAACATCTAGGTGGCTAGAGGCTCAAAACTGTAATTTGTTTTCCAAGAAGACTTAGTGCAGTCAACCAATTACCTGTCCATTTTAGCTCCTTGATATATCTTCTTAGATTCTGCAACTCTTTCTTTCTTTCTTTCTTTCTTATTTTCTTTCTTTCTTCCTTCCTTCCTTCCTTCCTTCCTTTTCTTATTTCTTTCTTTCTTTATTTCTTTCCCTCTCTCTCTCTCTATCTCTTTCTTCTTTTTTATTGTGACACTATGGACTGATTCCACACCTTTCACACTGAACTATAACCCTAGCCTATTTTTAAAATTTTTTATTTTATTTTGACACATGGATTTACTAAGTCATCATATTACCCAGACTGAATCTGATCTTGTGATCCTCTAGCCTAAACCTTCCAGAATACTTGTATTACAGAGCCACACTACACACTGGCTTCAATTATCCTTCTAAGAATTTGACTGAGAAAGCTTTGTTGTTCTCTAGTCAGTTGTCTTGACTTAATTAAAATGAATGAGCACAGTATATAGATGCAGATATGCAAAGATGTGGTTTCATAGCTTTTTCATAATTTTATATCATTCCCTAAAATATAGTGAGAGCAAGCATGCAGTTAAGGGGAAGAGCTTCTCCTGTTATGCCAAAGAATGGGTTAAATAATGGAGCACAATTTGCAGACGTGAGTTCTAGCGTAAAATGAAACTTTAATAAAGGTTAAATCCTTCCAGGCTCCCTCAGTAATTGAGTAATAAATATAAAGTCTCCCAGCTTTTATTTGCAATATCTCACCGATAAGTGTCTTAGCCGACCATGGGGTGTTTCATAAACTATGCGTATTCAAAGCTGATGCTCGGAGGACTTAGCTGTTTTCATCAACTTCTTCCTGGTGCTGGAGCCATTTTCAGAATGACAAAAAAAAAAAAGAAAGAAAAAGAAAAAAAGAAAAGAAAAAGAAAAAAGTGGAGGGGACAAAAAGAAAATCTAAGAAATCTAATAGCAGTTCCATGACGTCTATCCCATAGTGGACTCTACAGGGTGAGTAATACTAAGACATTTAGCAGAAGTAGTTTCCCTGGCAACCGTGGCCACACGAGCAATTTGCAAACTTGGTAAGTGCTTTATACACTTTATGTTATTGACATTCAAGTGGCACAAGAAACCACATCAAGAATAAAATGGTGAGGAAAATAGAGAAAATTTCAGGCCCCTAAATGTGCACAGTTTGGTTAAGAGAGAGTAAATCTGAGTAGAGTAGGAAGCATAGTTTATAGAAAGCTGAAAGAGAGAAGAAATGAATTATTTAGCTTGGTTCGAGGGAATACATCTAGAGATCTAGAGATGAAATTCAGAAAAGAAAATTTAGACTGTCAGGAGAAATATCCCAAAGAGACAAAAATGAGCTAGTAACTGGGTTATTCTACTCCAAAGTAGTCTTTGAAAAGAAGTTAGTGGTGAGGCAGAGCCCTGCTTCAGGACAACTGAAAAGCAATAACGTTAGAAGCAATTTCAGAGTAAACAGGACTGGTTTAAAATGAGTTTGCAGACTCACTTTCTTCCAGGCTCTGTTGAGATTTTTTGACTCACTAGATCTACAGTAATCAATTTTTATAGAAAGTATCAAAATACAACTATAACCTAATCCATAAAATTTCTCTAAGGAAAGTAAATATGGGTTTTCATAAAATGAAAAATAATTGGGTTTATGAACACTCTTGATCATGTCTGAGTTTATTGAAATGGTGGAGAGGTTGCTGATGTCATAGGGGCAACTTTGTTGGAGATTTGTGAGACTTCTGCACCCTTCTTTGGAAATATGCCTGGGCCGGAAATGGCTGAAAGCTGACAAGTCCCAGGTTGAAACCAAGGGAAAACCTGGAAACACATCCTCCAGACAGAAGGTAGTATGCATTTGCTTTCAGTTGACCTTAAAAGTTATCTATTTTATTGACTGAAAGTAGAGCTTAGCAGCTGTGGTGTTAGCCTACCAAGTACAATGCCCTGGGTTTGATTCCCCAGAACCACATAAACTGGGAGAATGCCATCTCAGCTCTTGTATAAACAGGGCATAGGGTAGCACACCTGTAATCCCAGCTTCCAGAGAGCTGAGGAAGGAGGATTGCCTTGATTTCAAGGCCAGCCTAGACTCCATAGTGAGTTCAGAAGCAGCTTGGCTCCAAAGATTGCTAAAATATTTTCTCTTCAAAAATTCCACCCATTTCTTTCCTTTGAAACATCACGTTTTAGGATGGTGAAGGGGGTTGGAACCTGTCAGAAACAGTGACATCTGGTGGTCCACAAAGGGGTTGTTCTGTGAAGGAGGATGGGAAGAGACCTCAGACGTGAGACTTTGTCATTTTCAAAATCCCACTGATTGATAGAAAATCAAGCAAAAAAGAAAGCAATTAAGATAATAATAAGGTAATACTAACAATCAGAAATGAAGAGACAGCCTGCAGAATGGAAGAGACTCTTTACTGGCTGCTCTTCTGATAAAGGATTAATATCCAGATACATAAGTACACAAAGAACTTAATTACCCTCCCCCCCAAAAAAATCTCAATCAATAAACTGGCAAATAAATAGAATTTTCAAAAGAAGAAACACAAATGGCCATGACAGACATGAAAATATATTCAGTATTTCTAGGCATTATGTAAATACAAATCAAAATTCCATAGATTCTATCTTATCCTGCTTAGAATGACCATAATTAAGAATATATAAAACAATAAATGCTGGAGCGAATGCAAGAAAAAGCACCACTCCTACACTGTTAGTGGGAACATAAGCTTATACGACCACAATGGAATCTCATAGGGAGATTCTTCAGAAACTGGGCATGTATGCACATGCCTTGTGATTCAGCTATACACTGCTTGGTATATTCCAGAAAAATTGATGTCAGCATGCTACAATAATATATATCTACCCATGTTTATACCAGTTCAGTTCCCAGTTATGAAAGCTATTAACAGATGAATACACAAACCACACACACACACACACACACACACACACACACACACACACACACACACTATGCAGTCATGAAGAACAAAATTATATCATTTGTAGAAAAATAGATGGGTGCTTCTATTAAGCAAAATATATCCCTCCCCCCAAATTAAATATCATTTTTTCTTTTCTTTTCTTCATAATATTGGAGATTGAACATAGGGCCTTGATCATTGTAGAAAAGCACTGTACCATTGAGCTACGTTTCCAGCCCCTTTTCCTGTTTTATTCTGAGACAGCAGTTTGCTAAGTGGCTAAGTTACCTACCCTGGGCTCCAACTTGTGATTCCCCTCCTCACCTTCCAGGGTTCTAGGTGTATACCACCACGGCCACATACGGCTTTCTCTTATATAGGCAACCCAAAAATAAAACTGTAATTAATTAAAGGGCAATGACAGGAAACTAGAAGGTAGACTTAGAGATGGAAATGGAAACTGTGGAAGGGGAAGGAAAGGCAAAGGGATTAAGAGGCACAAACATGCCTGGAATGTGTTACGTGTCCATCCCAGTATACTGACTCAGATCTTATTATCCTCTATCACTAATTGCACAGTGAAAAGAATTAATAAGCTGGACTATATTGAAAATGGCCAAAGTCCAAAAGAGTGATACTAACAGAGTCACAGAGGCAAAGCTGAAAACGTCATTCATTTCCAGTAGGTGTGAAGGGGTAGAGTCATGCGGGGTGACAGTCTACTCCCTCTTTTAAAACAAAGCTGAGTACATTGTCCTCATAAAATTCATTAGTTACTTTCTATAAAACTTACCTAAAGGAAATGAAAACTTAAGCTCTCTGTAATCATTGCACATGAATGGTTGTCTTATCTGCTGCTACAGTTTGGAAGCACCCAAGATACCCTGTGATAGTGAGTTGGTGAATAAACCATGCTCTGTATCTAGACAATGGAGGAGAGTTTAGCATTACTCAGCTCAAAACCACAAAAATACGGAGGAGTCTTAACTGCATACGACCAGGCAAGAGAAGCCATTCTGAAAAGGCGAGACACGTGATCCTAATCCTGCCATTCCCGAAAGTCAACAGACAGTATTGGAGGAAAAAAATAACTGTATTTGTCAGGAGTAAAATGGGGTGAGCAGGCAGGACACAGGGGACTCTCAGAGCAATGAAACTCTCCTCTGTCACGCTTGATGCGATGTTGCACCCTTGCAATCCCAGCTACTCAGAAGGCTGAGACAGCCTGGGCAACTTAGAGATTATGTGTCAAAATAATAAAAGAATTGAGTGTGTAGCTCAGCGGTGATTGCTCGGCTAGGATGAGTGAGGTCCATTTCTTGAACTACGAAAACAAACAAAACAATAATACCAACAAAGCCTTTTTCCATACGATACTACAGTTGGTGCATACACACTATTATACATTTGTCTAGAGCCTTGGAACACACACATAAGAATGAACCTCTGGTGTAATGTAAGGACTTAGGTGATAAGGTCGTGGCAGTGTAGGCTCATCAAGTGTAATGACCGAGGGGTAACTTGTCACAGAACATAACTGCGGTCAGAACTGTTCTCTTTCAAGTGAGTCTTACTGCTATTCTTAGCTTTTAACAAATATCCCTTGAATATTTTTTTCTGTGCTGGGTGCTGTCTGGCTTCCAGAGATACAATTTTAAAAATATGCTCTATATAAACAGGCAGTCTGAGGCTGGTGTGAGAGACAGAGAAGGCCTTTGTCAGTCCCAGCGCCACACGGTGAGCGCCAGGATGGCCGTTTCAGGTGCATGTAACGGAGAGGTCTTGCGCAGAGGCTGAGCAAGTCAGGAAAGGTTTTGCTGAGGAAATAACATCTTCACTAAAACCTGAATAGTGAGAAGGAGGCATCGACATCAACGGTACAGGGAAAGGGCGCGGCTTTCAGAGTGAGAAAAGAGAGCCTCTCATAGCGCGGGGCTGCGACATCTTGAGGAAAGGGGCTGCACTGCGGGGTGCGAGACTCAAAGGGTCAGAAATGACTACAAGGTCCGTCGTCATCGTCGTGGGTGTGCGGGGAAGTGCGGAAGAGACAGCAGAGCTCGGATTTCGGGGAAAGCAAGACCTCCTGGAATGCGGCTGCCGTCCTGAGGTGTTAAGGAAAAGCAGCCGGCGTCTAGAAAAACTTAGAAGCAAATGGTCTGATTATAAAATTGAATACTGAAGAGAGTCACTTATAATACCCAGTCTTGGGCTGGGTCAGCTGGTGAGCGCTGCTATTCACCAAGACGAGAAATCGGACTTTACACAAATGGTTCTGAAGATCAGCAGAGCCGCGGCCTGGAAGTGAGGAGGAACTAACAGGTAACAGTCGTAAAGCGGAAGAAGACGTCGTGCGGCCCAGCTGAGCCGCAAAGAACGCTTGGTTTTTCAGGGCCTATAAAGCAAGATGACCCGGAAGGGAATTACAGTGTACAGGAGGAAAGATTAAAACCCAAAAGAAGAGAAATGAAAAGGAGCATTTCCAGAAGCAGAAAAAAGTCAACAAGTGCAACAATGTAATAATGAGAATGATGCTGCGTCGATGGAAAAGAAATTAGACACTAGTCAAATTGTGTGTGTGTGTGTGTGTGTGTGTGTGTGTGTGTGTGTGTGTATCACATCAGTTCTATTGTTATCTTCATGAAATAGATGAGGAAAAAATGAAACCTGAATCACAAATTTATTGTGAGCTTATATGGCAAACGGTTCAATTCCAATGAGAATGGTGCCTGCGGAATGCCCAGGCACAGGAATGCCCAGGCACAGGAGGCAGGCTGCAGTGGCATGAGACGTGTGAGGGAGCAGCTGGCTCGGGCGGCGCAGGGCACACTCAGCCGAGGGTTTCAGGACTTGGGAACACCCGTTTCCTATGAAGAGGGGACTCGTGAAGGGATAAGGATAGGCTGAAAGGAGGGAGGGAAGCAGGTTGGAGGAAGCAGGAACCGGAAAACGGGAAGCAAGAGAAGCGAAGTGCTGGCGAAGGACGGGGCACCAGGCCTGATGAGACGCAGTGCTGTGAGAGCCGGACTGGCTCCCCGGGACGTCAGCTCCAGTTTGGACTACACACGGGAAACCAGCCGGGATCCGCTCTGCTTCTGAGAACACAATCATTACGTTGGATTGTCAATTGATTGCCTTGGGAGTCACCTCGGAGATGACTGAAGCACACGTCTGAGTGGGGCTGGGTGGGTCACGGAGGCCTAACCCTGAGGTCCTACACCTGGTCCCCCACCTGTCCCTCTCTGGGCCTCTTCGCCTGCACCTGTCCGTGACCAAGTAGCTTTCCTTCCCACACCTTCCGTCACCATGTGTTGCTTTGGAGCCAGCCACGACGGCCGAATGCTTTCGAAACAAACGCAACAGACATGTCCTCCTTAGAGCTGCGGGTGGGAGCTATTTTCGTCCAGCAATGGGGAAGATGGCTGTTACAGAGAGGGTCCCAGAATGGGGGAGCCTGTCAGCACGGGGTTAGGATCAGAGTTTCAATCATGGCATAGTTTAGGGTGCACTGGCTCCCAGCCGCTGAGCCTCTGATTGGTTGGTCTTCTTTCCATTGCAAGCCTAGAACATAACCAGTGACTTCTGCAACTGCCCAGTCACTAACTTGTTGATGGTTCTGACCCACACCATTCCCTTGGACAAGATGCCTCAGCTCACCCAAGTTGGACTAAAGAAAGGCTGTCTATGTTAGCCCAGCCCTCTGGATCTGTATTTTATGAATTTAATAACATGATTTAATGAGGTGTGATAGAAAACTAAAATGAGTATTTACTCTTTAAAAATGTATTACAGTAAATTCCCCTCAAGCCCTTCCTGTCACTCCAAACACCCGCATCGTTCTTGTCGCCTCTAGAAGTCCTCAGTTGTGTCTTCTGTCACACTTGTTACTGTGTCCAGAATTAATCCAGAACGTTTACCATTCATGGTCACTTTGACCTTGGGAAAGGACCAGAAGTTGCACAGTGCCCTGTCTGGTAAAAGTGGTGGATGAGGACACACCGTCATGTTTTTATGAGCCTGCCTTTCTACTCCACAAAGTGCTCAACTCCATTGTAAACCTTAAATTCTGCACTTGTACATATCAATAAAATGGGAAAAAAAGAGGGGTCAGAGCCTAAAGAGCCCTAGGTGTCTGGGAAGGGTTTCAGGGCAGGAGTGGGAGGGTGACTGTCCTGTTCCTGTCCGTTGAAAGGCACCACCAGTGCTGCTATCCCTGTGAATACAGCTCTTCTGACAAGACACAGGGGAGAAAGAAAGAGTTCACAACATAACTGGAATTCACATGCTGAGCAGTCAAATAAGCAAACATAACTAAAACAAAACCAAAATTCTATTCCACCTGTAATTAGGAAATCATGCTGTTCTCCTGATACAGCTTCCAAAATTTCATTAGAGACTTTTTCCAATGCTACGTGCAACCTGGGAAGAGTAGCCTGTAGAGCCACAGGTCATAATAGCTGAATCAAACAAGAGATTATGCTTATGAAAGAATACCAGTACACGAAACAGTTACTCATATGAACAAACCTTATCTCGGGACAAAATAATGCAAAATACCACAAGCACTTATTTGAATGCACCATGCTGAGCAAATGGGATAACTAAATTTCAGTTTGCTCAATGGGCCCTTGAGAACACGAACTCATGTTATCTGAAATCCTGGTGTGCTTTAAAATATGGTTAGTTTCTCTTAACAGAAAATACTTTGCTTCAATTGCTGTCTCTTAACCCCCATTTGCTAATTGTTCCCTTTGTACTTGTTTAAAATACTTCATATTTTGCTACCTGATATTACGGGGAGTCTAGGTTATGCTGAAACTGGAAGCAACTCCAAATCGTAGTGCTGTTGTATAAGCAATTTGAATTTTCGCACAGATGGAGGTATCTGCCTCTGTCTCCAGGACTGTGCTCTGTTGGGTCAGAGCATTGGCCTCCAGGTACGTACATGCCACCCTATACAGCCCCTCCAGCAGTGGCCAGTCAGGTCGTGGCTTTCCTAGAGAAAATTTCTGAAATGCAGATTTTTAAAGTGGGGCATTAGTAATATATCTGCCCTGAGCTAACTTCCAGGACTACGTTGTCTTCATGAATATCTCTTGATGGATCCCATGTAAACAGCTAAATACATGCTAAGGGAAGTTTATATTTTTTCACAGTTACTTCCCAGGAAAATTCTGATTGTTTCAGCCTTGGCCAACTAACTCTCTTTTCTCTCCTAAATGTTATCTTCCTGTGCTAATGCTTCTCTGACAAATAGCCAGAGAATTCCTTTCATATAGATTAAGTTCCACAGCACCAAATCAATCAGGACCAAAAGAAACAAAACAAAATAAAGCAAAACCATAAAAAGAAGAAACAAACTAACAAAACAAGAAACAAAGTACCAAGCACATATATTTTAAGCTACCCTCTTAATCTATTTAAATATCAGAGGCAAATGAGTATTCCGCATCTGTTGTTTTTTCTGTCTAGGCGACACTAAGGACTTCTAGCTCAATGACTCAACACATTTTACTGTTATGTGTTACATGATGTTTTCCAAGAAATAACTCATTTTTCACTAGGACTCACTGCTGTGCAACGCAGACACCAGTAAAAATTAACTGTACGCAGTTGCAGTAGGGGCACTGAAAGTGAAAAAAGTGTGTGTGTGTGTGTGTGTGTGTGTGTGTGTGTGTGTGTTCTATATACATATGGGTTAGAAGCTTAGGTACATGGGGTGATAAGGAAAAACAAAATAAAATTACCCAAATCGTCAGTACAATGGAAGTGACTTTCTTGAATACATGTTTTATAAAATGGTTTGTACTTTGATATATAAAAAGAAACATACAAGATAAAAATGAAATTGCTAAAGATTTTTTTCCTTTCAAGTTAAAGACATCATTCATGTATCACTTGGGTATATGCCAGCGAGAAGCTGTAAAATGCTTCCTATAAGTGAGAAATGTGAATCCTCAAGATAACAAGAAAAGTATCTTATGGCGAGTTTGTTAAAATCTACGAGAACAAATCTTTCCATGAAATTGGGAAGGAAAATTAAGCTGTTATAATCTGTTCTATTATTGGTTATTGTTGTTAAAAACCTGAGCCTAATGTATACATAAAATTTTATTATAGTTATAGTAAAATATATACAGTACAGAAAGCATATACATATAATTTGCTAATACCAATGTTATATATATCTTGCATACATATATATGCATATTTATCTCTACACACATATCTGTCATCTATCTATATATACATACATAAGAATGATTTGGTGTGACAGTTTCAGATTAAACCTACTATGGTTCTTGGAACATATCTTCCACAATTAGGGGGGAATATCATTTTTTAAAAATAGGGCTAAATTATTTTTAAAAATCTGTAGCTTACAAGTGTAGATAAGTTACCTATATCTAAAGAATTCTAAAGAACATAGTAAATACATTGATTAGATTTGTGTTACTAAGTGAATTACAAGCATGATAATTCAAGGTATTGAAAACTTCCAAACCCACATAAGAAAAACTATAATGATAGAAGAAAACTATTAATTAATACAATATAACTTTTGCAAGAATACCTAGAGATAAACTGGGCAGGCAAGAGAAATAAAAGGAATAAAATAAGGAGGTAAAAACAAGCCCAATATATTGTAAGTCATAATAAAATGTGAGTGGCCTGAATATTTCCAGGTAAAAAATTGAGATTCTCGGATATTTATGTCAACTGTGAGTTTCAGCTAAATGATGTTTATGTGCAAACACATTGAAAAATCTCCTGGTATGTGTGTGTGTATAAAACATAACATATAGGTAAGGGTTACTTTTGGAAGAAAATATTTAAAGTTGTTAAAAATTGTTGGTGAATAAATTGTAAAACATAATTACCAAGCCCACAAAGATTTAAACAAAACACACACATGCTCACACACAGCTCAAATCGATTGATGTGAAAAATAGCAAGGTATGGACAGATACCTAAAAAGTTTTATTTAACTAAAAAAAAAAAAAGGTGTAAAGTAAATAGAAATCTTGAGAAATACCATAACCATTAAAATAATGAAGCAATATTTTAAGATGTTTCCATGAAAGAAACAGCAGGCTCGATTGGCTTTTACAAATGCATTCTACTCCATATTTGAGGAGCAAATAATTCTGATTTTGTGCCAGTTATTCTTAGAACTAAAGGCAAGGACAGGAGCCCCCGTTTATTTAGGCTAACATAGCCTTGATTTAATCATTAGAGGACAGTGTAAGAAAAAAACTATAAAACCAGTATGGCAAACATATGAACCAAACAAGCTCAATGAAACATGTAAATTATAGAGAAAGCTGTGATTGAATTAACTTTATCCCAGGAATGAAAATTTGCGTTATCCTTAGAAAAACATCTATTCATGTGATTCAAGTATGAACAAATGAAAAGAGAAAAATTATGTCATGATCATCCTACACATCAAAAAAGCATTTAATACACTAACTAAATAAGGAATCTTGACCACAAGAGAACTTTCTCAATCTAACAAAAATGAAAGAAAAATGAAACCAAGATTATCATACTAACTGGTCAAGGTTAAAATTAATTCCTTTGAAGTCACAGTGAAAGGATCACACTGGGCTGTACCCCACCAGTGTTGTGCTAGGGGTCCTGTTGAGGACAACTAAGAATAAAAAAAATTAGAAAAAGAAAAGAACACCATAAATACTAGAAAGGAATTTTACGTTCCAGTCATTAATCTTAGATGACATGATCTGCTCAGATGCTTTAAATAATTAGAGAGATAAATTATTAGATTGAGTCACAAATTTTAACAAGGTTGTTGGATAAAAGGCCAGTTACACAGAACTCAATTATTTTTCTGTACAATAGCTGTAAACATCCAGAAATTACAATTTTCAAAGGACGCTTTCTAAAACAGCAGCATAATATAAGATAACCAGAAATTAGTTTTTAACACAGGCAAGATTTTATCAAGTAAGTTACATATGTTGGGAAGAGGTGTTAAATAAAATCTAAGGAAACAACAAATATCATTTTTGGATAATAAAATAATGTCACAGAATTGTCATACATTTCCAAATTTATGTATAGATCCAATGTGAGTTTTCAAGAAACATGATAAGCACATTATGAAATGCTTATGGAAAAATAAAAGTCAAATATAACTAATCTTTCTGACATAGTAAGAAAGGAGAATTCACCCTCTTAGATATGACTAAATGCTACAGGAATTACCTAAAACATTCTAATACTACTACAGATGTGGAAACAAGATAACGTTGTATACCCAAGCAGAATGGATGAATTCCTTCTCCCAAGACAACTATGATACTTGTTTTTTTTTTTTTTAAAGGCTGAGTTCTTTGTACACTCACACAAATTCAATCCCACATTGTAAATAAATGCATATGTAGCAGAATACCTTGCTACACTTGGGTCAGGAAAGATGCTTGTGAACAATATGCAGAGAATACGTCTGTAATTTTGGAAGACCTTCTAAAGCTAGCTGGAAGAAGGCATGTTCAAAGGAAAAGGAATGACACATGCAATCTATTAATGTATTATAATCATTACAATCAAAGAAACCTAAAGAGTTAAAGTACATCATGCTTTCATATTTTAAAGCTTAAAAGTCATAGGACACTGTAAATTGGTAAGAAAGTAGAACATTTGAAATTTTTATACACTGCTGGTAGGAGTATACACTATTACATTCATATTGGACAACAACTGACATTATCTTGAAAACATTTCTAAGCTCTACTGATTTCAATCAAATGGGTGTGAAGCCCTAATTTTGCAAGATCTTTCCTACAGCCTTTCAGTTATGGCATTGACGTTCTCTGGCCCTGGAGTTTCACGCCCTAAATCTTGCTCCTGTGCACAGAGCAGCGTCTTTGTAACAACAAAGAACTGAAAACAACATATATGTCTATCGATGGTGACCAGATAGGTATGAAGTGGGAGAGGGGACAGTCATGTAATAAAGCAGTCACAGTCATATCAAAGAATGAACTACACCTGTGCACACGCACATGGATGAATTAAGAAGCATAGCCTTGACTTTTAATGAAAAGAAAGTCTCAAAAGAACATGTGCAGCACATACTATTAAAATATAAAATTTAGATAAAGGTATTGTCAATAAATCATAATGGGAATTATTGATATTTTATAAATTTATAGAGAAAAGAAACAAAATGATAAGCACAGAAGTCAGTGGGGAGCACCCAAGAGCCCTAAACACCAGTGCTATGATTTTTTAAGTGTGTAAGTACATAGCTGCTTGTTTTATTAGACCACATCTTACAAATAGAATGTACACACAGTTTGTAAGAGGCTCCTTAGGTTGCTAATACTCATTTATGAACCACCTTGTTAAAGAAAGAAAGTTGAATACTTGATGCTACTTCCTTGGGGAAGTAGAATTCAAATAAACTATGTTGTTCAGAGCCAGCTAGGACGGAAACTCATCTGCTAGTTTGAGAGTCACTACCCCTCCTCGTGTCTTTCTATCAAAAATTCAGGTAGTGTCCTTGTCCTCATGCCTCCAAGATGGGGTTGTTGACCTTGGCCATTTTTTAAAAGGACTCCTATCCTATGAACAATAACAGGATCACATAAAGGGACCTTACAGCACATGATGAAACTGAACAGAAATCATTCCTGGACTTTTTCTGAGCTTTTTCTGCATTTCCCATCCTGTGGAATTACTTTCTGAACTTGCCTCAGGGAGGTGCATGCCCTCATGCCTAAAAATGACGATGAGGTTGCCCTACTACAAAGTTTCCTCCAACTGGACGTATTTTCTAATGATGTCACTGTCACGCCTTCTCCACAGCCTTCAGTGAACTCCTGGAGACCTTGCCCTCTCTGTGATGCTCTCAACCCAGGGCTACTACTAACAGGCACGTTTTGAAATCACCGCTACCTTACCTGATTCAAGCTTCTAATGATGAACTCACAGTTAAATCAATTTACTGAGCAAATATCGCTATAAAGTAAATAGGAAGTGTTATTAAAATCAACTGAAAGGATAGGGAAAATCATTTCTTTGGCTTTAGAGCAAAACTTTGCTTGCAAGTGAAAACTAAGAGAAGAAACTTGGTAGCCATTGTTGCAAATAACATGCTATGGAGACAATTTTGTTTTGTTTGCAACCTATGAATTATAGAACAGGTTCCTGGCATTGTTGCGACCCACTAAACACCGATGTTTCCATCTGCAAGCTCTGCAGGGACTCTCTCAACACAGTCGCCACTGGGTCTAGCTGTGCAAACTCATCTCCTTAATTCCAGTTAACTGATATATCTAGTGTATGATTAAAGTCCCAATGGGAAAAACAAAAGTTGAGAGGTATTGCATTGTAATGGATTAATTTCTAAAGATATTAAAACATTGATAACTCCAGCCTCACTAATGAATAACATTAGAAAATTTTCTTCTGTTGCTCAGAGTGGATTCCCTAGAAAAATTCCACATTAAATCTCACTGTGCTTTAAAAAGACATCATTAACCAGGCAAACACTTTCACTTTGCTGAATAATTAAATATGCCACATTGCAGCGACATTCTACAGCAAGCTGAAAGGTGCTTCAGTGAACTCTCGGCACACATCTCCTGAGCTTTCTTTGAAAGGCAGAATATAAATACCTGTAGCACTAATGGGTCTGTCGTTTGAAGAACAGAGCAGAATATTACGTTACTTGCAAGGGATTTCAGCTGACGATCCCTTGGGACTGGGAGGAAGAATAAGAATCTGTTGTTGTTGCAAACTTGATTTTTACAAGGATGCCTGATAACCATCTGCCCATGTACCATGTGCTACGTAGTCAGAACATTGTGCCAACTGACAGTCCTGTTTTCTACTATGTTAAATCTCCCTTTTCAGGGCATCCTAAATTTATGCAAGTGTACTCATAGACTATGACCACTCCCTACACAAGCAAGCATTCCGATTACAGAAATTTGTATTAAAGGTTATTAAATCTGCTTCAGATGACTGGAGCAACAGACACTTGCTTGAGTAAACCCGAGTAAATTTTATGTCTCATGTATGTCCAGAAAGAAAGTCAGACTTCAAAAACACTGAAGCATTGTCTGTCTCTGCTGATGATTCAGGGAGAGTCTGTAACTTTTCATGTTCTTATTATGCTGTTCATATCATCATATGGTCAGTAATTTGAAAGGAAAATCAACATTGAAGGAAGATCTTACAGCTTTTACATCTAACTATAAACACTAAATATTCCAATGTGTAGGTGAAGATTGAATAATTAATTGATCCACTGGCAAACATTTTATGGACTCTGGGCTGAACCAGGAAATCACTTTCAGCATTTTCTATTCGTATGATTTCAAAAGATGGGTAGGAAGGGAGCTTGTGTATATTTTGCATTTTCAGGGCTAGATGGAAATGCTATTCTTTGCAAGAGCACACTCACTCTGAAAGCCCACTGCCTTACATGTAGTCATCCAGAAATGAGTATCATTGCCAAGGTTAAGGAGTATGTATCAACACTCATGTCGAGAACCAAGACTCCATCTGTATTTAGTACAACTCATTTTGAGTGCTCAGAGTTGACCCCCACCCGCCGAGGCCAGTCTGGAGGATCAGAGAAGAGGGAAGACCTGGCCTAAGGGGCTGGGCAGGATGGGAGCTGCAAGGAGCTTTCTGTTTTTGTGAAACGACAACAAAGTCTGGGTCCTGGAGCAGAACAGAAAAAGACAGAACCATAAAAGGGATTTATAGGCTGTTATAAAAGCACCGATTTTATTGTGGCTAGAATGGTTGGTCATAAGAGACTCTGAATAAAAGTAAGGCGATTTGACTTAAAAAGTACAAAACCTATCAATTTTTCAAAACAAACGTCACTTATCAGGGTACAAAGATCAATTATAAGCTATCCTTCCACTCAGGTCATTTTTACAATCAAAATGAAATTCTGCCTGTTGGAGATTTGCTAAAATACAAATGAAAGGAGGATTTCAATTCTCACAAAATCAATTCTATGGAGGTATAGAACAGAAGTCATTGGAGTCTAGAACTACCCAGCTCTAGCATTCAGGAACTGACTCTATGATCCTGTAGGACCAGTCAGACAGATTCGGGATGGCACAGAGTACAATGTGTTGGTCATTTACTGAGAGAATTATGGTGGCCTTACGACTAGGCAGATTGATCACTAGAGCCTAAGTCAGAAGTTGGGTCCTTATGAAGTAGATAGGACAAAAGAGACATCTTTGAAATTAGAATGTATCTGGTTTATATCAAGTTAATATCAAAGACTTTTGGCTCATTCTTCATGCTAAGAGCACCAGGGCCCAGTGCATAAAGCTCCATGTATGACTTTAATGATTTCCTTAATATACGACTTGCCAGGAAACCACACAGAGGAAGCTGACCAGGATTACTCAGAAGTCATCACAGACCGACTTGGTGGTGGTCATGTCAGCTGAATCCGTATATCGGGTTGGGCTTTCCTGTTTGATGAACCCTTGCTACCCAGGGGAGTTTCCTATGATGCTTTTGGAGCTTTAAAACTGGAGCCCAATTGAAGTTGGCTGAGTTTTTTCTTATTTATCTTTGCAGGTGTTTCAACATGAAGATCTAAAACTGTCAGCCTCTCAATAATTGGAAAAGAAGGTTAGGGACAAGAAAGGAAGAAAGTCAAGGAAGAGCCCCTAAATGAAAACAGCATCACCATCCTAAGAATACTCTAATCATCGGACAAAATTTATTTTATTTAGAAAGAAAACTACATAGATAATAAGCAAGATTAGAATGCAGTAGAAAGTTGTGCTTGCGTCTTTATCCTGACTCTTTTTGTGGTGTTGGAGCTACACGTCGGTCTGTCTCTGTCTGGTGCGCTCACCCGGGAAGGAGGATAGCAGTTCACATCTGCTTTGTTGTGCAGCTTATGGAAGTAAATTAGTTCACATAGGTGAAGTATTTCAAAACTCAAAGTGCAGAATTAATGCTGCGCATTAGCACTGACTGCATACTTGAAAGAATTACTGTAAAGTAGCAAAAAGCTACGCCCTGCCATCTCTCTGTCAGTTTTCTCCTTCTGTATGGATTTATTGTATAGTTAAGGTAACAATGCATAACTATTCAAAATAGGAGTAATAATGCATGATTATTCCAATTCAAAAAGGATAAGTTAGTACGCTCACGCAACTGGGTAAGTTAACAAATTGAAAAGTCTCATTACTGTCACATAAACTTGGAAAAATGTCTACCTCCAATGAGCTGGAGGACTTTAATGTAGTATTATTATTGATAAAATAAAATAATAATATTTAAGTACCAGTGTCAGAAATAACAGGGCTGCACAGTCATATCTTTGTCTTAATTTTCGTGTGTAATTTTATATTTTTCCACTACATTTGAAAAAATAATTTGCTTTATAAAATAAGAATGAGTTTCAATATTCTAGGGAATCTTATAGTTGATATTTGAAGAAATGGCTTTTGTTCAGAAAGATACCTTGGTGGTTGCTCTTGGTACAGAGGAAACCTAAATAGACAATAACGATTCCACATGCAGGAAGCAGAGGTGGGAAGATGGCAAGTTTGTGGCCAGCCTGGGTTACATTGTGAGTTTGAGGCCAGTCTAAGCTATATATCAAGACCCTGTCTCAATACATGAATGAATGAATGAATGAAACTTTGCATGAATCATCTTAAATTAGAATACGGAACAAAAAAAGGATGACTGTAGGAAGAAGAGAGGACGCAAATTCAAGAAAAACACAAGAAAGACAATAATAAGCACAAATGGGGGAAGTAACGCAACAAACACTGGGAAGAAAATGGTCCAAGAACTCAGTAAGAAAAAGTAGGAATTTCTATGGTATCTTTTAAGAAAAATCTTAGATTTTAAGTTACTTAAAAAAAAAAAACAGCATATAACCCCTCCTGCAACACTGCAGTGTTCAGAATGGAGTTTAAACTTGAGTGGCTTTTGGATCCACCCCTGGTGAAGCACCGTTCTGGGTGTGTCTGGGGGGGGTCATGAAGGCGAGGATTTAGGCATTATAACTGGTCCCTCAGGCCTTACCGTCTGGTACTGTTCCCCTGTCCTGCCTCTTTGCCTCCAGGAACCAAGCAGCTTTTCAACACCAGGCCCTTTCACCATGACATTTCTGCATCAGAGCCAGCTGATGATAGACTGAAACCATGAGCAAATTAAACCTCGCTTCTTTCAGGTCGTGAGGGTTGGGTATTGAGTCTCTGTGACTAGCAGGCTGACAGATGCAAGCACCCATCCCCTAACCCCTGACATCTGAACAGTATGCAGAAATTTCCTGCTGGGTAGTATGCATCGTGTCCTGCTCACTCTGGGTACTGTGTGTCTTGTATGCTCTGCGTACCGCATGTCCTGTGGTCCTGCGTGCTCTGGGTAACCAGAGAACAGGGAAGGGCTGTGGTCTGTGGTTGTACTGATCTTGCACAGTTCAGCTACAGTTTGCTTGATGGCATTAAGGACTGATAGCCAACAGTCCCCTCAAAAAGAAAAAATAGCACCAAAGCAAGACTCCATGGCCAAAGTTGATCATGACTGATCAGTCATTAGTCCACCAAGATGTCTTATTCAAAGAAAAACTCACAATATTAAATCCATTCTCTGAAGTAAACCAGGGTAGTTTCACAGAAGAAACCTTATATTCTATGGACCTGAATTCATGAAAGAAACACTTTTTAAGCAATTTTCAGATTTCTCGCTTCTTGATAATAAAGAAACTTAATGGGAGGTGATAAGCATATTGCAGAGTTGACTTCACATTCTGTGCACAATTAATAACTATCCATCTTATACAATATAAAAATTTAATTACTGGACAATTTTTGTATGATTAATTCATTCACATGGGTAAATAATTCAACATGAAATGTATTTCAAATGCCTTAATATGCATGCATGTGTGCATAAGAGCTTTATGTAATGTATAATTAAACATTTCTGTACAATATACAACAAGGCTGATTTAGCACCAGAACATTCTAAGAGGGGAAAGACACAGTGTACACTGAGAGTTTAAGTTCATATTTATTTTGTTAATACCAACAATACCCAAATGATTTATTTGCCTCAAGTAAAAAAAGAGAGAGAGAGTGGGGGCATATTTCAGGTAGAATTTCAGTTTTGATGTGCTGGGAGAAGGCACCTGTATCAACTGCTCTGGAGAGAAAGTGCTTTTCATTTTTGATTTATAGGACCAAAGGTATTTAATATTCTCGAAGGAGTCTACGCTTAAGTTCACTCTTGATTAAGATTGTAAATGGTACTAGCATAAGAATAACAACAAAATATAGGATTGTACAAAATTCTCAAGCTTGATGTAACCGTTGTGTATTACATGTATACACTAATAAAAATGGAAAGGAAATAAAAGATAGGCAGCATTTGTCCAATTAAAGGCATTCCACAGGCTGACTTCCGATTCTGGTGATTGTAGGAAGGTCATTTAGTAGGAATTAGAATAAGCATTGGCCAGAACATTGTACTTCATTTAGATACATTTTTAAAAAATGATAGCTGTCATTAACATTGCAAAACAGAGACTAAAACATCTCCTAGTTCCTTAGGGTTACTGAGATTGTGTAGGCCAATAGAAAGTAGCACTGATTTGATGCAAGGTGGAGTTTTACGATGATTTGGGGTATTACTTTTTGGGTCTTCTAAGAAGTCAGAAAGAATAAAACTAGGGCAAGGATAAACTATACCAGAAAACGAAGTTCCAGAATATCTTTTACTGTACGGAAAGGGTGAAATGGAATTGTATCTGAAGCAGATGAGATGTCTGATGGATAATTAGATCCTGTTCATGGAGAAATCTGGGGTTCATGATAACTAAGGCAGAAATGAGTCAGAACACAAGGAGCAAAGCAAAAAGTCACATTGAGGTGACTTTGTCAACTGGAATTCCCCTCAGATTCATTCTACTATCAGCAGATTTGGGCCAATAAAAAGTGACAAATGGAATACGGAGAGGAACTTTGTGGTGATTGTGGCTACTGAGACATCAGTCCCCACGGACACCCGCAGCTCATGAGTGTGGTAGCTATGATTGCGAATAGTAAGCTAATTCCAATATAGTTAAGGTTATAGAAAGACAAGCAGTTCAAAATACAGACTTCAGCCCAATAGATAAATTGGCAAGTGAAAAGAGGAGTGACCCCTTAACAAAGAAATATCATATAATTCAGCCATAGTTTGTGTCTCAGCAGATATGCATGACAGAAGAGAATGAGGCTACCAGATCT
Source organism: Ctenodactylus gundi (assembly GCA_004027205.1). Classification (NCBI taxonomy): domain Eukaryota; kingdom Metazoa; phylum Chordata; class Mammalia; order Rodentia; family Ctenodactylidae; genus Ctenodactylus; species Ctenodactylus gundi. Next base: position 454,822 of record PVKB01001149.1, read on the forward strand.
GGTGTATAGAACACAATTAGAAAATGCCTTATAATAATTTGTGAGATCTGGGAAATTTCTAGTAGAAGACCAAAGTTTTATCATGCTAAAATGTTGGATTGGCTGGTAGACAATTAGCAAATGACTGGTCATTTTGATTAAGGGATGGGATTTATGCTTAGTGACCATTAAACTTCGCACAGTTAAATTGCTAGTGGTGATTAGTCACTCTTAGATTCCACATGAGGACAGTGACATATGCTGTATTTTAAAGATTATTTTTGTTATTTTTTTGTGGAATTTTACTTAAAACTTTCTCTTAGTTTTGGTGGTATAGAGTTAATTATCAGTGGTGATGGTGGCCGTAGGACTGTAATGAATCGTGGTATGTCCTTTTTAGAGTTGCATTTTAAACTGATTCACTGGATATGGGTGATGTCTGGAGCTACCACAGTGATAAGTAGCAAATAACACGTTGGGGTCTCATAGTTACTATTTTCAGTATTTTATTATTAAGTTAATGGACAAAATTAGTTATGATTATGTGAGTAGTAGGTTCTGATGATGTGGCTATTACTATTCATTTTAAGAATTTAGAGGTCTGGGTATTTTTGAAGGTAAAGAGATTAATCATCAAGAAAATATATATACATTATGGGAGCTGACTAATGGGTGTGGGTAGAGGGTCCTTATTTCTTAGTATCTTTATGGTTTGAGATTACTTGGGGGAAATTAGGTAACTATAAGAGTAATAAGGAGATAAAGTTTCATTAGTTCTTTTTCATTGGAGAAGGTTGTTGAAGTCATGATTTGGAATAAGAAGTGCTTTGAGAGAAGGTTACATTTTCTAGTTAATTGAAATCTATTTAAAGGGATGGCATGTTTTAGCTTGTCAAAATGTTGGGGTATGGCGAGTAAACACTTGGAAAGAAACTTAGAGTCCGAAAAGTTTAAACGTGTGTGTGAAGGATTCCAGTCTGAGATATTATGTTATTAGATTGAGTACTGTTGCCACACGGAAGCCTAAAATAGTTATGGTGAGAGTCTTAGGTAAAATAGCATAGTCTTTGGGAAAGAGTAGAGGAAGAAAAACTGGAAAATTTTTAAAATGTAGTAAATATACTAATAATTACAAAGTATTTAATTACATTAAGTAGAAGGAGGCTGTTTCATTGATACAGATTGAAGGTGCACATTGAGATTGTCCTAGAAACGGGAAGAAGATTCAAGTAGTACATGCAGACAGCTGGTAGAGCGAGAGTGACAAGATGACCAAGAAGACCAGGCACTGGGGAAGGACAAGTTTGAAAATTTGATAATAAATCTAGAACCCTGTAAGAAAGTTACGCTTGATGTGCTGGCTTTTGATAATGAGTGAAGAGCCAGGGAAGACTTTATTAAGCAGTTCTACTATTTATCAATGTCTTCTTTGTGGAAAACAGGCCCAGAGCATGTAAATAACAGTGCTTTAAAAAAAAAATTGAGTGAATGCAGATGTGGAGAGAGGCTTGGTGTGGTCCTTGGGCCAGTAGTGATCATCCCGAGACTCTGGGTAGCCGGAGGTATGAAATGCAACAATCTGTTACGTTAAGTTTGTGTTAAAACACCAGAGAGCTATTGTGCACCTGGTAGCCATTCCACCTAGGTATATTGCTGATGTGTAACTGTCTCTCTATGAGAGGCTAAAAGTACATTGATAGGAAAGTTCCTGCTACAGCTTTTGTGCTGGAGGAAGTGATGCGCAGGCTGCAGTCGGGCCCTTGGCTGCTGCCAGTAGTTATGGGAACACCAAACTGGGCAGTAAGCCACCACTGGCAGGAGAGGCGCAGACTGGGGAGCTGACTGAGGTCATGGCTGTATATGAAAATTTGCTGAAATTCGCATGTGCATAACTGTAATCATGTCATTGAAAACATGAATCTAGTGAACAACTACAAACATTTTTCTGGAAGGCCATTATATTTGTATCTGATCAGCTGTGTATCATCATCTGATATGTAAGAACAATGCAATACCTACTTTTCTTTATCAGAGGAAGAGTAGGAGAGGCTCTCAGCAGTAACTAAAATGAAAATGATGGTAAGAAATACAAACACATTTTTAAAGAACTCATTGAGGTTTGAGTCTGCTTGTATACATTGTATTAAAAATTCTGATTGGTAATGGAGTGAAAGAAATATGTGCAGATATTACTGAGAAAGAGCCAAAAGCTGAATGTCAGTATTAAAGTTTAAGTTGTTAATCAATATCAGTCTGAAAGAATTCTTTTGTGGCCTGAACAAATAAATACACTTGGGATTAGATTGGCAGACATTCGTGTAGAGATATGCTGTTACACACTGAGGCAGGAGGAGTCTCTATATTATTAGTAGTATATACGGCAAGAAGTAGGATTAATCTGAGAGGTAAAAATTTGATAGATGAAGGGAATAGATTTATTACTTTTATTTGGAACGGTGCCATTTTTGACTTGGAATCAAAACACCACTTTTATTCTTTCAAAACTGAGAAAGACATTTTTGTACACAAGGTATAGGTTACTTTTTGTTCTTACTTTCTCAGTGAATAGAGAGTTCTAAGCTTTTACTATTTGATATAATGTTTTAAAACAATATTTACAGCACTTGAGCCTAGAATAATTTTGCAGTTAAATGACAGAAATAACACAGGAGGATATATAAATTTAGTTAGCCAAAGGATGATAAAATAAATGAAAGAAGAATCCTATTTGTATACTGGATGTTATGAGCAGAGAAGACAGTGGTGCCGTGAGCACCTCACAGGTGTGGACCTGGGGGGACATTCACTGCTGTCATTCAAGTAAAGGTGAAGTGGAAGTGTGAAAACATGAACTTGAATTAGGACTAGACAGGTTCGGAATGGTAAGACTAAAATAATAAATGTTACCAAGGCTGTTGCAGGGTTAGTGAATGTTACAATTACTGTTTCTTCACCAAGTAAGTGTGTAAAGTAGATGGCTGGCCATAATATTGGCGGCTGACCATGTGTCTAGGGGCATGGGTTGATTAACCAGATGAATAGTTTTATAATTACTAGCATGAGAGGAGTGAGATGGGTGTTCCTTTTGGTAGAAGCTTGTCTAATGACGCTACTGCTTCATAGCAGAAGCCACTAATTACGATTTTTGCTCATGGTAACATGGCCATACCTGAGTTTGTTGATAATTGGGTAGTTAATGTAAACGATGGTGTAATGATCAGAGTAAGTTTGTTGAGTCAATAAATGAGTGAAATTACACTAATAACTAGGTTTGTCCTTTGATAAGCACACATCATTATATTTACTATGAGTTATATTAATTATTGGACAAATGTTAATTAATCATTGATTAGGTGATGGGTGAAAATACATTTGAAAATGAAATGATTAGAATAATAATAGTTTTATCTATGTCAGGGTAATAATAAAGACAAACACATTCTTAGTTTTTTACCTCAAGAATTTATGTTTGATGCTTCAATATTTTTTGCTGACAAACTTAAAGAATAGATATATTTTAATAGTCATCATTGAAATAAGGTAAGTAATTGGAGAATTATTAAGATAACACTAAAGAATCATACAGAGTAGTTGTGGTGTTGCATGGTAATGTTGCTGCAGTGTCATGAAAGACTAGTGTTGGTAAGCTTCACAATGACGAAACACAGATACTAATCTGTTTTCCAAGTGTTTTAGGGGAAAGCTATTACTTACAAATATATACTTAAAGCTGTAATTGGAACCACACATTTCTAAGCATTGTATGTACTATGTGAGTGTGAGCATTGCTTTCCTTAAATAACTCGGAATTCTCTTTGTGTTCTAGACAGAATGACTGAATACAGCAAGAATAGCATACGTGTTTGGATAAGATTTACATATGAATTGGTATTTCTATAGTTCACATTACTCAATTAACAACTTTGAGTTGTTGAAGTTTAAGTTAAAGCCTGTTGGGATTATATGAGAATCAACATTTAGGTCTTTATAGTTTGTATGACTTCAAAATCATTGATGGTTCAGCTTTAAAGCTAAGGAAGGGTTATTAATATCATCCATCATACATAGAACTTGTAAAGAGGGAAAGGCCACTAATATGAACTAAAATATTTTCTCTACTTTTTAGACATCTACTGTACTTGGATTGGTTTTGTGGTTACATTAACAAAACAACATAAAGAACTAGAGAGCTAATTAAAATATAATTATCAGCATTTGCTCGTGGAAAGTAAGACCAATACATGACATTTTAGTCTTGAAATCTTAATTGGAGTAGACACATCATAAATATATGATTGATTACATGCTGTAATTAATTTTAACAAAGTTATATTGGTGGGTAGAAATGAAGTCATTCAAGGTCTGTGCTTGAAATTCTACTACTAAGACTTCTCAACTTAGAGCAAATGTTCCAGAGATTTTAAAAAATTATCAGTACTATTGTTACTAGTGCAGTACTTGTGTCTATAGGTGAAATGGGATTTCATGTTTATGCATTAGGACAATGAGAATGTAGTCGCAGCATTCTTGATGAATCAAGAAAGCACTGCGGAAAAGTTATTACTTACAAATATAATTGTAAAATGAACTTTAGCTCAGGTTGGTTTGAATGCATGACCTGAAAACAGTGGATACCAGTAAATGAATCCTTCAGCAATGGTGAAGACTACTCCTTTCAATAGAATAAAAATGTGCTAGAGGATTTATGTTTACTACAAACACATGGCGGGCTGGTACAATAACACTAAGGAGGCTAGCCAGTATTATGTTTCACAGTAGAGCTATACAAAAAAAGGGTTCTTTTGTCCCTGAATAGTATGTTATAACATGTAAGATAATTTCTACTCAGAATAAAGTGAGATTATATATGTTTGGGTAGCAAAAAATAAGAATAGATTTCAAAACAAAATTAGGTCTCTTCCTCCAGTTGTATCAAAGACAGTGATGTTAGCTGGGCCTAATGATACAAGCACTTTGAGAGGCTGAGGTAGGTGGATCCCAAGTGGCAGGCCTATTTGGGCAACTTAGCAACAGAATAACTTAGTGAGACTGTCTCAAATGACAATACAAAAAAGTGCCTGGGGAAGTAGCTCTGAGTGAAGGGCCTTACTGGAAAGAAAGAAAGAAAGAAAGAGAGAGAGAAAGAAGAAAGAAAGAGAAAAAGAAAGAAAGGAAGAAGAGGTGTTAAAATCACGGTCTGTTAACAGCATGGTGATGTGTCAGGTGCAAGTACTGGAGGAAACAAAAGCACAAATACGGCTGTGATTAACACTGATCCAACCAAAGTGCGTGGCACTGGGATATGGCTGGTGGTTTTATGTTGATGGCGGTGGTGTCGTAATTAATAGGTCTCCAAATTGAAGAACCATCTGCTCAACTTAAAGAGATAATAGTGAGATCTACAGAGGTTCCTGCATATATGCTAAGCTTCTGGGTAAAGGTTGATAAATCATCAAGGCTGGATTCAACCTAATCACAGAACTCTGTTATATTTATGGGGTAGAAATTATTTATTTTGAAGCTGGTATTTATTATTGAAATTGCATTAAAAATAAATAGTATGTAGGCATTGGGATACTGAGCTTTCAAAAATTCATCAGAAATAGATTGTTACTCATTTATAGCCTAACAGGTTTACTTCTTCAAGTATAAGATATTTCTAGTTCTCTTTTGCTTAGAAGCTTGAAGTTGAACAGTAACCTTGTCAGGTCTGTTGCTTTGCCTGTGCTAGGGTAGAACATCGTGGTAGGAGGAGTGGCTATGAGACAGAGAAGGTCTATTTACCTCAGACAAACAAAGAGGAAAAAAAGAGGCAGAGTTCACTGTTCAACCGTCTCTTCCTGGGTCACTTCCGCAGTCATCTAACTTCTTTACACTAAAAGAACTATCAGCTGAGAACCAATCTTCAACACAGGAGCCTGTGGGGCAGGTAAGATCTGAACCGCAGCAGCTTAGTTCCGGGGTCGTGTTGTTGTGTAGACACTTGCCAGGCTATATCAAGACCAGTCTGTATGACCACAGAATGAGGCAGAAGTAAAGATATGTCTATCTACTTTGAGAGCCAGTTCGAGAAGGCACTGTGCCTTCCACCTTGGTGGCTTCTCTTATGCTTTTTCTTGTGTTCACTTGCTCACAAAAATGTATATGTCAGCAGCTCCGTGGAGAGTCTCTCGTAGCAAGGATTCGAAATGTTTGCCAACAGAGACTCAGTGAGGATGACAGCAAATGCTCCAGCCTGGGCCAGGTCTCCCGCAACATCAGCCAGTGCCGGTAGTGGCTGTGAGACAGCAGCCACAACCACTCCGCTAAGATTTCCCAGATTCCTGACCCTCGGGAACTGACAAGGTAATAAATAATTGTCGTTGAAATCTGCTAGGCCTTGGGACAATTTTTAGAGGGCAGAAACTCTACCAACCAATAATACGTTATTGTATCTTTTACAGATTATAGTACAGTTTCATTGATTTGGTGTTTTTGTAATAAACATTGGTTGATTAGCTTCTTTTCTTTCTTTTTTCCTTTTTCCTTTTTTTTTTTTTTTGAGACAGGATCTCACTCTACAGCCCAGGCTGGCCTTAAACTCATGGAAATCCTCCTGTCTCTCTTGAGTACTAGGATTACAGTCATATGCCACCAGTCTCAGCTTATGTGGTGTTGGACAATCAAACCTGGGTACTTAACACTTGACTTAGTGCTTGCTAGGCAAACGTTTTAACTGATGAGCCCTTCCTCCAGCCTTGATTAACTTCTATAACATTTCTTATTTTAAAAACATGGATACTGTTTACTGTAGATAGCTTTCAAAGTCCATAAAAAAGAAAGAAAAGCAATTCATCAGCCATTAATAACCACTTAGTCTTCTTGGTGGTATAGATTTTACACACACACACACACACACACACACACACACACACACACACACACACACACACTTGCCTGTCTGGAAAATGAATAACAAAATATCCACTGATTGCCACACTTTGTAAACTGGGAGCCAAAGTAAGGAATGCAATTTATTTGATGCAGCTTCATGTTAATAGAAGATGCTCTTTGGCCTGCAAAGCAATATATTTCTTATTTCAGATTCATTTGGTAGCACATCTATCACAAGTAGCAAGATGATTGTGGGTGAAAAGCTCAGCTGGTGTGGATTAATGTCATAAACAAGACCATAAACCAAAATGCACGAAAGTAACTATTGAAACATTCCAGTAGCACATAAATTAAATGGATAATGAAATTAACGTCCAACTCCTAGCAATAGAGAGCTCACTTAGTTTTTCAATGTTGACGATGAGTGGAGTGATTGCTCCCATAAAAACTATGGCCTTTACTTTAACCACGCTTAGAAACAGCAGTAAAAGAGAAAGAAAATGAAAGTTACCTCTCCCTTTTCCTTCTAATTTCTCTTGTATTCTGCTCTGTTTTTCTATAGTTAAAAACACTTACATGATATAATCATTCAACTTTATAATCTATACCTCCTGTGTTTTTAAAAATTTAATGGGAAAAGTACTGTTCGGCACATTGTTATCACATAAACATGTTAGCATACTACATTAGTCTCGTCCTTTTAGCCTAATATCCACAATTACGCATGCATGTGTGTGTACTCATAAGGACACCCCCAAAACACACACTTTCTTTAGCCAAGTAACCTGGCACTTATGGGCTCCTCGGTGTGTGGGTTCACTTTGGGTCTCATTCTTGGATTACCTTAGATGAGGGCCAGTCACATAACTAAGTAGGCAGGTAGGCGTGAGCGTCTTATCGGTGAAGCTAACAGATCATTCCTAATCCCTAGAAAATGTTGCTCATTTTCTAAACAGTGCAGATGAATGATTGCTGTAAGGAACCGATTTGGAATGCATGGATACTGTGTACTAATTACAAGTCAAATACTTTTAATCAATATCATAGACAATTTGGTATGATGTAAAGTGAATGGCGGGAATCTATTGACTCATAAGCTATATGCACAATGGGCAATTATATTAAAAGCCCTGACATGTGATCTCCATATGCTCCTAATACTCTCTTTATATCTGTTAAAAGTGCCATCATCCTTTCTGTGTATTATGACTACTAAATCCCATCAGAAAAGGTCCTGATGCTCAAATAACAGTCCTGGCTACTCCAGAGGCCATGAAACAGCTCGTACATGATCATCTTCACCCCTCGCTGCAGCTGCAGTCACCCCGGCTACGTATTCAAGGATATCGTTGGGTATCTTGCAACAACTCCAGCAGGTGTCTCAGCTGCAGCTCAGGGGTGACACCCACTCTTGCACATCGGAGTGAGCACTGGGAAGAGCTTGGGAAGTCACAATTTGGCTTCCAGTCCTTTCTGTGTTTCTTTCATCCTTCAGCACACCCCACCCCAACCCTACTTCCACCTTCAGAATTCTCACATGCTGTCTTTCCCATCTGTCCCTTAAAAAATCTACTATTTACAGAGCAGCTGCAGCTGGTAAACTCACTGACACAAATGTACCAATGGAGTACTGGAAGCACTATTTCTCCAGGTAATTAATTGCACTCACATGGGGCCAAGTTTAAACAACAAAACAATGAACCACATCTATAGAAGTCAAGATGTAACTATCACTATTACTTACTTTTACTTTCAGGATGAAAACTCACCACAATAGCATCTTAATTAGGCTCATATGGGCCAACATTTGATTTGAGAACACACTCACATACATGCCTGGTATTCTGCCTTTCCCTAGCTGAGCAACTCTGAGGCTCCATAATTGTATTTGCTTTTCTATCACTAGAGAGTGGTCATAAGAATGGCGGGGAAAGGTGAAATTATAAAGAAGACAGAGTATTTTAATAAGAATATCATCTGATCAATTGAGTTTTAAGAAAGAACTTACTATATATAATACCAAAAGAAATTGCATATTGTTTTACCAGAGTTTTAGAGGAAAAACCCTGACTCTGAAGTTCCCAACCACCTTTCTCAAAATATTAGTCAAGGAAGCAGCTGTAATGAAGGACAGGAGAACATCATAAATCAACATGGCCATTCCAAAAGAATAGAAAAAAGGAGTTCAGGGTCTTCAAGAAGCTATAAAAACTTTGAGGTTTAATAGAAAGAGAAATAAAGGCAAATGTTGGGGATTTGCCCAGCTGACAATGTAGGCAGTCCCGGAAAAGCCAGTGGTCTACTTCATTGTCATCAAGGACTGGTTCTGTGAGGTGGCTCTTGAGAAGACCTTGTGACTTCACGGGGCAATGCATTTCCCAGGAGATGACACTCTTGCTAAATAAAAGTTGGGGACACGTTGGGTCTCATCATGGAGCAATTGCTCCTGATTTTTTATTGGGGGGGGTGCATAATCTCATCATAGGGTGATCTGTTTTACGAGACTTTGCTTTTCCTGGAACCCAAGGTGACTGTAGGTTTAGGACAATGATTACAGGATTCTGGTTACCATTCCAGGGGGTCTGGAATAGGATACTGTAAAAGCTGGAAACCAGTAGTATATGGTGGTACAGGCCTGTAACCTCAGCACTCTGAGAGGCTGACACAGGACAAATCCGAATTTAAGCCCAGCCTAGAAATTTAATGATTTAGGGAGACTCTGTCTCAAAGTAAAGAAATACAAAAGAACTGGGGACATGGCTCAGTGCAAAAATCCTGAGTTAAATCCCCAAAACATCAAAAAAGAAAAAGAAACAAAAAGACAAAAAAGAAAGGAAGAAAGAAAGAAAGAAAAGAAAATCTGGTAACCGATTGCCCTGTAAATCTTGAAAACATCCTGATTACTCTTGATGTCCTTGGTCAACAATCTCTGTATTACTAGTTTTTAGTTAACCACTCTTTAAACTGTTAACATGCCTACGTTCCCAGGAGAGCCGGAATCTGACCGAAAGGTTCAAGAGAATAATGAGACAAATACAAAATCAAGGCAGAGGTGCCATGCTTCCTCCTGCGTTTAGTTACTCAGTGGGCACCCAGAGGCCTGCTATTGTCCCTGCTCTGACTCCATCCACTCTACCACGCTAACGTGTCATTGTTTCTTTTTTCATGTGCATTAAGAGCTTACCCATCTGTGTTTACTAAGAACCTCAGTATCCCAGGTGCCAAGCTTCTTGTTAATCCTAGTCTTATCCATGCACCATTTTAAGGAGATGTATGTGGGACAGAGAGAATTATATTTTCCTTTCACTCAATATTTCATAAACATTTTCATGTGCTCTTACTTAGAGACCTGACAGATATATGTCCAGAGAAAAATTTAAATCAGCCAAGTGAGAGGTGACTGGGAAATCAGCCTTTCTTGGAATTAATGAGAGACATTATTGATGTCATGAGAGCCCTTCCCATAATTCCAAACTATTTAACTTGGAAATTCTCCAAGAAACTCCATCATTTGTGCCCAGTGCAAGAATGAGACTGCTTTTATTGGATCGGAGGGAAGCTAATGGCTCTCTGAGAATTTATTAGGTATAATTTATTTACATCCTTGATATTAAGATGTGCTTCCAATGTGTGTATCTACCTTCTCTTCATAAAATGGCCATGGCTCTGGCTTGAAGCTGTTTCCAGTAAAACTTCCAGAGGCCTGCCATGTTCCTTGCTTAGGATTCAGCAGGGTTTAAAAACCAATGCTCCTTAGCAACTTTTCATTTCCTATTGATTTAAGGACCAATTTTGCTGGGTGGGCGTGCAGATTGCTCCGCCTTCCTATGTCTGCATCTTCTCTCAGCCCACTCCCATCTCAGCAGGTGACTTGACTCCTTCTTCACCAAATGTGAAAGGGACACCCACCAATCCCCTCCTTCACCTGCCTCGTTCCCTCTCCTTCCTCCCTCCTTTGGGACCCTCAGCACCCTCATTTAACTTTTCCTCACTTATAACCCTGACTTTTCCTTATTCGTGTACCTCTTGCCTTTGAGAGTCTCACGCTTTCTTCTCAAAAGCCAATTCTCTTTTTTTATTGCTGGGAAAGAAATATATATATATGTGCCTATCCTCTAATCTAGGAAATCTCTGCCTAAAGCATCCACATATCCATTCAATTTTGCTATTTGTTTATTTTCAATTTGTGGATGGCTTGGGCTCCTATATATAGATATGAACTACTGGGAAAAAGAAATTTCCTATTTCCATATTTATTAACCCTCAGGATCAAACTGTGATAGGGTTCTAAAATGTGTTATAAAATTCAAGTCTCAATTCAAAATTTAAATTGTACAAGAAATTTAGGGTATGGTTCCAGCCCTTTTACCTCAGAAGGGAATGGAAGCGCTCACACCTGCTCTATTAGTTCATATATATATATATATATATATATATATATATATATATATATATATATGCAAAATTACACAAGATGATTTAGTAGGTAGGCTTACAGAACTGGGTGTGGAACAGGCCAGAATGGCCATCGGTGAGATCAGAGATGGAAGAGCCTGTAATGGTGACCTATGCATGGTCCTGCAGCTGCTCTGACCAGATGGAAGGGACGGAGCACAGTCATGGCGGGTGCAGCCCCATCTTCGCAGGAGTATGGCAGTTCACTGCAGAATTCCGGGGTCCTGCGCTGGGGATTCGTGTACACAGGTGCTGAAGATGGGGCTCTTCCAAAGAGGAGCGTGTCATTTATCCTTCGGCGCTACTCACATCTGGGCTGGCTCTTCCTCCCTCTGCTTGCTGGCCCACCTGGCATTCACCCACAGACACAACTGGAACTGTGCCTTCCTCGTGTGCTGGGTGGTTCCTCGTTCATTCATCTCGACACAGCACTGTGGACAGCCCACCAGTTCAGCCTCGTGTGACTTTTTTGTGAATGAAGGGGTTCTTCTCTGTGAGTGGGGCAGTGGGATCTACCAGGATCATTATGAGGAGTGGAGAAATCAGACAAATGATTATCACTTTCTAAGGTGTCCATCACGTCTTGGCTTGCATGATTACAGATTCACTGTTCCTCAGCCTCATCCAGAAGACCTATCAGAGCTCCGCAATCCTACCGGGCTGCTTCCCCAGCCCTCGCCTATCCCTCTGGGTGTCCTCTCTGTGTCTCTCTTTGTTTCTGTGTCTATTTGGTTCTTACTCTGCTCAGCCCCACCCTCACTCCATCTTTTGATCCCTATGGACTCCCCAATGTTCCTTCATTTGCTGCAGTGCAGTCAATTGCATACCTATGTTGCATACAACCATATGCCTAGACTAGGGGCAGGAATCTTTCTACAGCCAAGGGCCATTCGGGTATTTATGACATCATTCATGGGCAGTATAAAGTCGCCAATTTCAAGGTTACCCTGAGGCCTTTGGTAAACTTTTTATTATCATGTATTTTTCTCACCACTAACGTGACAATTGCCTCACTGAGCTGGGCCAAATTGTTATATGGGCCTATATGGCTCAAGGGCTGGATGTCCCCAAGCCCTGGCCTGACAAACCATTTCAAGCCTATACTTTCAGGTATCATTGGGTCATCTTGATTATCTCTTTTCTGTGACTGGGACAAACCTGACACCAACAAGGGAAAGGAAGTGAAGAGGCTGACTTTGGCTGTCACTCTTCAGAGGATTCCGTCCATAACTGGCTGGCTCAAGGAAGAAAGGACAGGTGCATGGGCCTGGCAGAGGAAATGTTTTCAACCTACGACAGCCAGGAAGCAGAGACAAGAAGAGGAATAGGAAAGAAGAATAGACCTTTCCAGGCCATGCCCACAAGCGACACACTTCCAACCAACCAGGCCCCACCTCCTAACAGCAGCATGTTTAGTTATTTAATTGATTAACAGGTGGATCTGATGAATATAGTAACCCCCATGGTCCAGTAGCCTTCCAGACACATAAGCTTTAGGGGGAACGTTTTAGATCTAAACCATACCATCTCTTTGGGTTCTATTTGGCAAAGAAGGAACCAGTATTCTCTGCTAGCAGGTAACCACAAATTCTCTCGAACATACGACATGGAGCAGAGAATCGGCCACCTTTTTTAGACACCACCATGGTGACCTCTCTTGTTTTGTCTCTGCTTTTTCTCCTCACCCCCACACCCCTGCAGCCTCTGGGAGCCAGAAAGCAGGTTCTGACTCATCAAGCTTCTCTCTGCCCCGAGTCCTCCTGGGTACAGGGCTTTTCAAGTTCTGCCAAGCATCTGCTCTAACTTGCTTCCCTCAGGCAATTGATGCTGCACATCCTAGATACCCAAATGACTTGTTAATATTACAAAATATCAGCTTGCCACGATGTCTGTTCCCATTTATTCTACGGCCATCCGTACTGATATATCCAACCATAATGCTAATAAGAACTTCCCTGGATCTGAGCACGCTTTGGGCACAGCCATTGTGTTAAATCTAGCCTTGCCTTCCTGCAGCCACCCACCGCCACCTTTTTGTCCCAATACTTCCTCTTCCTGTGGCTCTCCAAAACTGCTCCAGTGACTGTAGAGTACAGGGATTCCACTCCTATTGCGGTTCAGTGGGACCGTCCAAGACTCCAAACATGGCAGCTTTGGAGAATCCAATTTTAATCCTTTATGCTTCCTGCAGGTCACAACTCTCATGCTTAAATAGAATATGTTTCCCACTGACATGGCAAAACTTGACCTATAATATTCTCTCAAGCTAGTCTGGCTCTTACAGGTGGACAGATTCTTCTGTAGATGAAACAATCTCTTCCCAAGAAATCTCCATGCCTTTCTCTTAGTCCACTGTCTGCCTCTCTCTAGCTATTCCATGAAATCCAAATACCTGAGGCCTTCGGGGGACATTCCAGATTCAAACCATAATAATAGTTGGTGAAAGTGTGACTTTCCTTGCTCTTTAAAACTGCTCCCTGATCAGTTCCAGTCACCATGAATCAAGCAAGCTTCGCTTCTCCACACTCTTCCTGCCTTGGAGCCAATTGACCACAGACTGAATCCCCTGAAATGATGAAGCAAATAAACCTCCGCTCTGCTGTGTTTCAGGTCGTGGGTGTTTCACCCCAGTAAGGAGAAAGCTAACTACTACATCCTAATACAATAGGAAAACAGCAGGTGGTTCACTGTAAAAGATTCACATTTTTTCCAAACTAGGGAATTTTTAAAACTTAGAAATCAGTGTCTCTAAAATCTGTAAATTTCTGAATTTAGAATTTCATTTTACAGATAAGGAATTTAAAGCTTGGCAAGGTTTGATTCTTCTAGATACAAATTAGTGGACTTTTAATTTAGGATTTCTTAAAACATAAACTTGAAAATTTCTACTCCAATATATCTACTTTCTCCTTAGAATTAATGTGGTATAAACTCCAGTCCTGTTCTGCTCTCATTTTCTTGTCTAACATGTTGAGTTTGGCTTTCCTATTAGTTGCATCTGACTACCATCATTTAACACAACCATAAAGTTACTGTAATTCCATTTCTAATTTTAATACACATAAATAAAAATTTGGAATGCTCAAGTATTATGAGTTTTCAGATAACGACTTTTCATTGCTTAGACTACAATGTTGGACCCTACACGTCTGAGGATCTATATAATTCTGAATCCTACATACTATAAAATGTGCTTTCTTTTAAACCTCTGTAATCATTCATGCAGTTAGTAGCGTCATTAAGTACAGAGTTTTTATAAGTGCATTTGGCCTCAGAGCAATTTTTTCCCTGAAGATTACCAATAGAAAGGTGGGAACTAATGGTTTGCAAATAAAATTTATAGTGAATTCACATCTGATGCAGCTCATAGACATCAGGAAAGTTTCTTTAAAGAAGAGTGTAGACTAAACACAGTATAGAAGAGTATACTCTAAAATTGAAACAAACTACTTACAGAAAGTAATAAAAATAATATGTTGCTCATTTCTTTAAGTTCTTAGAACATCATGCCATTCTGTTTTCTATCTTACAGATTATGAGTTGAAGATAACTCTTCAGATTTCTTGAAGTATTTTGAAAAACCTTAAAATAAATCTGACGGTTTTATCATCATTTCTCTTATAAAGTTCACAATTTCCTTGAAAATTCTTAATTTTGCTACTTTGTTAGGGTAGCTGCCCCTGCCTATGACAGTCCTGAAGAGTTAATGAAACGGACTTATCTCATAGGCATGACTTTTCACAAAATGAGAATGAGTGTGTTCACATTTTGAAAAACAAAGCTTTT
Organism: Ctenodactylus gundi; assembly: GCA_004027205.1. Classification (NCBI taxonomy): domain Eukaryota; kingdom Metazoa; phylum Chordata; class Mammalia; order Rodentia; family Ctenodactylidae; genus Ctenodactylus; species Ctenodactylus gundi. The sequence continues at coordinate 469,915 of PVKB01001149.1, forward strand.
TCTAACCAGATGGGTTGATGATTTAAGTACAGGAAGGGTCTGGGAACAGAGCTTTCATGTGGATAGGCTACAGTATAGCCCAGGTGCCAACTTTTTCATTAATGACTGTGCAACCTCAGACGAATTCCTTGTTTTCTTAAACTTCCTCCTTATCTGTAGAATGAAATGACAACAATAAAATTACCTCTTTGATATTCATCTTTATTACCAAGAAAAAAATCAAAGGCACCTAAAATTTCAGACACATTGTAGTGACCTCAAAGTATGTTGAATTTTAGGATAGTAACCATTACATATAACGTTCAAAATTGCAACAAAACTGTAGTGATTTGTCAAGGTTTTTAAAGAAAATGTGAAAAAATTGAGAATCTCTCAAAACAATTATTAAATACCATCACTATATTACTACTGGCATTGTTTCTCACAACCCTTGATTGGAATTTCTTTTTGCTAACCACACACTTTACGCGTCTCTGTCTCAATGTTTCTACCTGACAGAGGAAATGACTTCATTTGAATCAATGTCCCAGCTTTTGTCTTGTTTCTTTCCTGGGTAAGTAAGAAAACGTGTGGGATCTAACCCAGTATCAAACCTCAGGACCATGGTTTCTAACACAGATTTCTTGGCTCCTTTACCCTAGAAGATGAGCAAGAGGAGGTTGTATTGTGTTTTCACCCAAGCTTTGTCTTCTTTAGCAAGAAATTAGCAGGTTACAAGGAAATGCACTGAAGCTAGCTCTATTGTCCAAGTCTCTTCAATTTAGGGATCAGAAACAAAGTACAAGCCTTTATGAGGCTTTGCTGAGGATATTTTAGGGCTAGTTGGGTGCCGAGCTGAGGTTAAGACCAGGATTTCACAACGCCCAGTACGGAGCAATTCCCATAAATCCCCTGTAGATTCCCAAGGGCTTTGCAGATGAGTTTAGGTGCTAATTTTTTTTCTTTTTTTTTTTTTTTTTGTTTAAACAAGAGAGGATCAAAAGCAAGACCTTAGCCTTGTTCACATAATTTTTTTTCCTAGTCCTCCCCTGCCTCCACTCTATAGCCTCCTGGATAAGACTGTGAGTTGAAAGATAAATCTTGACTTTAGAGTTAACAATTGCCTTTCCCAAGCCAGCGGATAAAGGGTTTTATAGGTATTTGCACGGCTTTGGGACAGTAGCTGCATTGCTTAGGTTCTTTCCAATCCCTGATAAGATCCATTAGGACTGTGATTCTTACATTTTCTTTTCTTGCTATCATACCTTTTAAAATCACTGTTTGGGACAAATTCTCTAATCCCCATTCAACTTATTCAATGAAATCCCTACCTGTGCATTGAGAGAAAAGGAAGATTTTTATATTCAAAAATTATGTTTGGATCAAAAGGTATTTTTAAAGAAAAAATGTCCCTTATGAGAAGGATCTCTAATCAACCTAAGTTTTACTCTTTCTTATTTATATATATTTGAAATTTGCTTCATAGTATTGTGCATAAAAATTACTTAGGAAAAGAAAAAAATAAATTGCTCCAAGTTCATTAAAATGTTGAATTCTATTTGTAAATACTGGAATAGGTCCATGAAATTCCTAAGCCAAAACTTCTGAGTCAAAGCTGACGGGTGACTTTTTCCAATTCTAGTTTAGTAAGTCTTCCTCCTAATGTCTTCCTTCAAGAAGGGCAGCTACCCCAAATGAGAAGTGGGGAGTGTGAGGAGAAGAATGATTAATTCCCCAAAAGCCACAGTAGAACCCATTCACACAGGTTTGTTTTTCTATGCCATCTTGCTAATGAATCACCCTGTTTACTGTTTGGGCAGCAGAGCCTTTCAACACCTGCAAGAAAGAAACTGTGTGTGAGCGCTGGCTTCTCAAGTGACATATGCCAGGATGGTGTGTGACATCATCCAGTTTCAAACACTCACAGCAAAAAGGACAGCATTTGTGTTCTAGACTTGTGGAGGTCACTTTTCTCTTTATGGGGACTATGCCCCTCCTAGAAGGGTCCCACTGGGTGACAACTAACTGTGCTGTTGTCACTGTCATTGTCCAGCAGAACAGACTGGATGGGGACTTGGTCCATGCCATCTCTGGTTGTTTTAAAATGAACAGGTTCAATGAAGGAAGTATAACCCTTATGTTTTTCATCTTGAGAAGAATTTATGGTGTTTTGAACTCATTCTCTGGGCAGTATTTGCCATATGTGCTCTGAACTTTCCAAGAAGTTTGGACTAAGACCATAGTTACCTCTTTTATTCTAGTTAGTCTGGCTGCCAATTCAACCTTCTGAAACTAATTCCTAAATGAGGTAATTTTGAAAAATGAATTTTAAAATGAAATAATTTGATTTGTGAAGACATAACATTGAATCACACTAGCTTAGAGTTCTCTTACACAGAACTGTCCTTTCTCCTTTTTTTGTAAAATTTTATGAAAAAGCCTAAGGTGCTCTGGAGGTGCCAGTCTAGGTGCTATGTGTAACTTCATGGAAGGCTGCTGAGCATAGGAAAAAACACACTTGCCTTTCCCCCTAATAACGCACATGATAATTACCTCATTAGAGCTTCCTCATACAGAACCGGGTCATTATCATCTAGATATTTGGACATTGCCACCTATATGCATTAGTGAACTGAATACTTTCGTTAATAGCTGGACATTATAATGAGTGGACAAGGGCTTTTCAAGAGTAGAATGCAGTCTTCTCAATACATGAGCTTGGAAGATAAAATAAGAGACCAGCAAGAATACTATGTTCCTCTAACAGTGCCAGGGCAGCATGGAGCCCTGGCATCCTCATGTCCTGGGTCTCACAAGCAGCAGAAACATTCCCTATGCATTACAGAAGCAGCATCTCTACTTGAACAAGAAAAAAGGCTATATAATACAATAAAATTGGTAGGAAATATGTGGAAGCTCAAATAATCTCTTTTAGGTTGAGTACATCTGTTTTCTGAGCAAATGGAAAAGTGGGTCTTTGAAATTTATTTTAGCCAGTGGGATGATTTTTTCCTTAAGAACCACTTTAAGCCTAGTCATAGCTCCAGATAGCCTGAATAGAAATCACTCAACTCATGGCATAGGAAAAACTAAAGTTTATAGCTGGGCATTTAACACGATTTTGTTGTATTCTGAAATTTCAGGATGTTTTAGGGCCTATTAGGCCTGCAGAGAGATACACGGTGTGGACATGGCATGGCTACAGCATGACAAAAACCAGTCCATGTGACAAGTGTTCCCAGGTGTCATGAGAATGAGAGACTTCAGCCACATTAACACTTCGCCATCCATACTGTGAACAAATTCCATGGCACCATCATACATATGACATTCATGTCACCTGAAATGAACTTATTCTGTCAGAACTATTGGTAGCCACAGTAACAAAAGACTATAGGGTATTGGCCATTTCCATGGCGTTATTCATTCCTAATTTATTTCTGTGGACAGATGCCTTGAAACATGAACTTTTATGGCTTCTGTTATTTGCTGAAAATCAGCGATAACACAGTGACACCTCAAATTAAAATCATTTATTTTAATCTCTTTTCCTTGTATGTCTGGGCAGGAACTAAAATGTGCTTAAATTTTTCCAAATCATTATCATTCCCAGACGTATTGAAGCATCTATTGTGGTGTTTTTGTGGATCATTCTGAGGCAGAATGTAATATTCCTGCATCAGTAGGTCTGATTTTTAATCGAATGTAATAATGCATTTAGCAGCACATACACATCAGGTATTTGCCAGATGTTAAAGTCCTAAGAAATGTAAGTTCTTGAAACATACTAGACCATGGAAACAAAGACCAAAGCTGTTGTATTTCAGAATAAATATCTTCATGTGTGTTGGAGGTACTTATAAAGTCTCTGAAAAAAAATTTTTGAGCCATGAGAACCTTACCTTTATAAACTAAGAAATGTTTCTCTTCTACTGGTGTTGAAAAGAGAGAAGGAATAGTAAAACAGGTAAAAGTCACTGTGCTCACAGGACTTACATGGTAATGGAGGGAGAAGGAGAGTGCATGTGGTCAACGCATAGCGGATGAGGAGGCAGTAAGTGCTAGTTAGAGGGACAAATCTCATAAATTGGTTGGCGTTTTTTAGAGAAAGAGAATCTAGAGAAATACATACATATATAATTATATTTATGCAGTATCTAAATAAATTTATGTATACATTTACACATATGTGCACACCCGCATATATATGATACATGCTAGGGGATTCATTAAGTAGGCGTGCAGGAGCAACGGCAGGAGAGTGCAGTCATCCGCATGTTTGAGAGCTAGGGACTCCAGTAGCTGCTCGGCCCCAGATTGTGGAAGCTACCGAACAAGAGAGACACCGAATGGTCTAAGACTGAATGCCCGGATGTTCCCGTGACAGTCTTTGATAAGGGTCTTCCCAGAAGCCTGATGAAACTGGGGTCTGCTGTCCACAGTCAATGGCAGTAGCCAAGGCTGCACAAACTCAATCAAAATGGAACATTTCAAATACTTTTGTGGACTTCTTTCTTTTTCAGTTCATCTAAGCTACAAGCCTGCTGGCTGGTACCACCCACAACTGGGATGGGTGGGACGGGTCTTTCACTCTCAGTTTGCCAATCTACCTGCCAATCACACCTGGAAGCACTCCACAGGCTGACCCAAAGGTGTGCTGGTGAATCTGCTAGGCATTTATTCCTGCATTCAGGCTGACATATTATTGTTACTAGTCACATGTGGGAAGAGAGTAGCAAATGTTAGAGTTGCAGAATAAAGTGAGTGCCAAGATTAAGCTTCAGTGAGAAGGTGTCCTCTGAGCTGGTACTTAGCAGCAGCGAGGAAACAGCCAGCAGATAATCAAACTGGAGAGTTTTCTAGGAAAAGAACTTAGCAGCTGCCGAATGATGGAGAACATGGCAACCAAGTCGTTTGGCACAGGGCAGCCTCTTACCCAGCTCATCTATAAGAGCCCCTAGATAGAGACCCACAGGCACAACCCACATGCAAGGGTTGTTGATTAGCATAAGCTCTGCCCCTTTTTCTCTTCTGTACTTTTCCCAATGCAGTGTCCTCTTCACAACTTGCCCCCTAAAAAAGACAGGAAGGAAGAGAAGGGAGGGAGAGAGAGAAAGAGAGAGAGAGAGAGAGAGAGAGAGAGAGAGAGAGAGAGAGAGAGAGAGAACGGCAGAATGAAGACTCGGAGGAAGAGCATGCTAGCAAGTTCCACAAACAGGGTTAAAGACAGAGAGCAGAGCAAAGTGATTGGAAAGGAGAGGCTGAAACAGATGGCAGGGACCTGGATCTCATAGGACTTTTTGTAGACCCTCATATGAATTTGATCCTTACTTTCAGTCATGTGGAGAATCACAGAATTGTTTAGAACATAGGGGCTTTTTATGTCATTTAAGTCTTGTGTTGAGCTATGGAACCGTCTGCTGTTAAGACGTGGAGCCTGATGAGAAGGGATAGAACACTGGGACTTGCCCTGGAAGGGGTGGATCACTCAGACAGGACCTGGAAGGATTTACACTAGCTCCTCCCCTTTCTCACTCACATGGTTTCCTGTCTGCCATATTGTAAGCAGTTTTCTTTGGCTCACTTCCACCATGTGCTTCTGCCATTGCCAGCTACTGTGAACAGACTGAGACCTTCTGAAACTGTGAGGTAAAATAGTTCTTTAAATTGTAGATGTCAGGCATTCTGTCACAGCAATGAGAAAGTAACTAAGACACCTACCCAGATACACTCAGAAGTGTGATTCATCAATCCCCGATGCAGCTCCCAAGCTAACCCAGTTGACATAATCCAGCCTAACTGTCACAGAAAACCATCACTTCTAAGAGACAGTTAAGGTGGTGATGAACAAAATAAAGTAAGAGATACAGTGTAAATATATTGGCAAGTAGTCTGTCTAAAATGAACACAAAAATAAGATACCTGTGCCCAGACAGACAAGCTGGTACTGGTTCTAAATGAACCTCACCACCTGCAGGGTTATCCCAGTAACTACACGGAGAGCACAGAACATGTGCGGTCTTCACATGTGGCTCATTCCCTAGGAGAAAAAGTGCCAAAGCCACATATACAAGGTTGCTGCTGCTCCACCCACCCAGCAAGGTGAGACCCAGCCTCTGGTGGAACTAAGTATGTAAAGGACACATGGGAGCTCCGGGAATCCCACTACTAAGGGGTTCTCTGCATGAAAAATGACACCCTCTGTAGGCAAGAAGTTATTCTCTTTTCAACACTGACAAACATACTGGCCCCTGGTTGGGACACATTGTATTTGATTAACGTGGGCATGTAACAACTGCAGAAAATTTTCCATTATCTAATTCCCAAATTCGCAAGCTGTCTGAAATAAACTTATCTAGTCCATTAGATGCCTGACACAGCATTGATTTAATCACAACTTTTGGAGGCACCATGACAGCCATCACCCCCGTAATCTGTTCAGCCGGTCCCTGAGCAGTACCCTCTGTCGGTGTCACATCAGAGACAGCCTCCGGCTGATATTATTTGTCTCACTCGAGGGCTCAGAGAGTTGAAAAAGTTTGGATGAAATCACAGAACCAGCGCACAGTAGAGCAGAACTTAAATCATCATCTGTCAAAACAAAGCCTATGGTCCAAATATCATGTCTATACACATTTTTGTTGTTGTTGTCATAGGAACTTGGTTCAACTTGGTACTTTTTCTGTACTCCTCCATGACAAATAAAATCCAGGGCATAGGTCTTCCAGTGTGCTATTTCTTTAAAAACTCAACTTCTTCATGTACGATGATGAGAGGAATAATCTTCTGTTGAACTGTTCACCAAGGATTCCTGAAGAACCTCCAGATTAATCATTTGAACAGACTCTTCTAGAGCTTATCTATCCCGCTAAACCAGATATGCCTTGTGACCAACATGTGGAAGGCCTGGCAGCTAAACCTACCTCATTTTCTAACAGTGTAGCTGTAATGCTTGTAAGAACAGTCTGGTGTCAGGGCTGTGGTTGGGCAGCCCTGCATTTCTATGCAAGGGCCTTTCATTTTACTGCAACTTCCTGTCCTGCAGCATGGTCTCAGTTGCAAAGAAGGATACATCTGTCTCTGATTTTATGCTCAGCAAAAAATGCCCCACAGGTCTAGTCCCAAAACTATAGGTCTTTATAACTTGGGTTCTACTCATTAGCCTGGGCGGCTTCTCCTTAGGATCCACAGTGGCCTGTGGACTGCTGAGAGAATGCACCTCCGAGTGTGAGCCACCTGAGATATCCTCAACGCCCAGCTCACTCACCAGCCAGGTTTTTTTCCTTTCCTCTCACCTGTCAGGGATCTTACTTTCTTTGCCGCAGGGCCTTGCTACAAGGGTCGTGAGGGATTAAAATTAACTTTTCTCTTTCTAACAAAGGGCTTCAGGTCGTGACCCCTTCCTGTTCAAAAAGCTTCTGTACTCATAAACAAATCTGTGTAGCTTTTGACTAAGAACTTCAGCTTTACATAGCAGTGAGTAGAAAGGGCGGGCCTCAGGGGACCTCCCAGGGTTACTCACCCACCCCGTGTCCTCCTATATGCTCCCTGTAGCCAAACTCTGTTCTCGCCCCTCTCCCTTTCACCTCTGTGAGACTGCATTATGTCACACAAATGTAGATCCTGGCTGACTCACGGGAAGTCTGTGAGTTTTCCAATACCACGTACTAAGCTGCACTCAGTATATCAGAATAGTACTGACCCTCTCATATTCCAATTCGATTTGGTAAAAAAAAAAAAAAATCTTATTTCCTAAAAATAACCCTATTGTCTACACTCCATTCTTTTTCTACTGCCGAGGGAACTAGCTGCTTTGTCTGACTTGATGCAGTCCTTCCACTGTCTTCACCTTGTCTGTCTTCCCATCAAATGTTCTTTGCTAGAGTTTCGTGCTGTCTCCCATGAGCACCCAGGCCCTGACCATCACCAGTTCTCTCTCAGGTTTCTAGAACGCATCGTCCACATTTACCTTCTTTGGTTTCATTTTTCCCACCTTTCCGTTTCTTCTTAGCTCATTTGTACTTTACCATCCCTAAATGAAACTTTTTTTCCCCTAAGCCAGGAATAACTCTCTTCTTGCCAAATCTAACCGGCGGACCCAAGTACCCTTCCTCCAGTCCCTCCCTAAAACAATTTCCTTTGAGAACTTGAATGTTGCCATCTAATTTTAATCTTCTGAATCCACTTTCATAGGTTTAATGATTCATTTTTTCACGTCTATTGTCTTGAACTTGAACTTTTTTGTCAACATAGAGCCTTGAGCCTAGCATACCCCTCACAACTTGAATGTCCCAAAGTCATTGATTAAGTTGAATTTAAAATTCTGGACTCAATCTCTAAATTTCTGAATTAGGAGATTACTTTCACACAGCTTATATTTATTTATCTTTGATTCTCATTTCTTTTCATTTTTTATGCCTAGTCCTCAGATCCAGTAAATGTACCCATCAAATTGTCTAAGATGTGTCATTTCATTTTAACTCAAACTCTGACCACTTCTAAGTTATTATAACTGTTCTCAACATGTCAATCTAATATCAGCTCCTCCTGCATCCCCATCCTTAATACTGTGTTCAGTTTAGTTTAAAAATATGTGACAGTCTTATTTCCAACACTTAAAAAAACAAATCAAATTTCTTATCTAGGCTTCCAAGCTTATGAAAAAGTAGTTTCACACTTCTCCACACTTATATAGTTGGAAATAAATTTTTTCCAGTAATATTTCTTATGAATTCTCCCAACTTTTGTCTCATATTCCCTTATCACCATAAACATACACAAGCTTTCCATGCATTTTCAAGTTTTTTAAAATAATAATTTAATTCAAATTCTACCCAAGACAAATTTCTCAAAGCCTTTTTAACTCTATTGTCCCAGCTTCCTCCTAACTTATCAATTGCTGACCATACAATACACTCTGGTATTCATACTGGGGTCAAGAAATATCTGAAAAAACTAAAATTGTTTTTCTTTTTACATATCTGCCCAATTAATTTAAAATCTTTTATATTCACAGTTTTTAATCTTTCAGATTTAATTATGGAAATTGCCGCATTTAAGCACTATAAGCATTCAACTTTCTTCCTAACTTGCTTATGCAAAAGCACTGTGATTATAATAACTATAATAACAGTCACTGGGTACAGAAAAGAAAGCATGAAATCAGACGGTAAACAGTAAGCACCTTGAATAAAAGATTTAGAACCAACTGGGCTGCACTTAAACGCATAAAACCATAGAATTTTAAAGATTGAAGGGAAGGCACGTGCAGCAGAAATTCGCTGAGTCTTTACTATGTGCCTAAAAACTTTAACCAGAAGAAGTCTGTGACTTTGAGGAGCAGAGAGTCAAATGAGAACATTTATTTCTCTTACAATGGCACATCATCAATATTTTTTATAAGTACCTAAAACTTGAAACAAGTCAAACATAGGACAGCATGCTATGTCCCAATGTCACATGAAACATTTTTAAGGCCAAATTAAAGATTACTTAACACCATCTAGGTTCATTTTACCTTTATTTAAATTGCTATTTATATGTGAACACAAATGTCTATAAATGTAAAGCTACTAGATCTCCATCCAGTAAAAAAGAAACAAAACATGCTGCAGTTTTGTTTTCCTGCAGGACATTAATCCCATTTTACGGCGAATACCCTTTTTAACTTGCCCTTCTTTTGATGCCCATAAATACTCTCTTCCTTCAATGGCCTTGTATGAACTATTCCAATGAATAGACATGTGTTCATTCTACATGAGAATGAGAACTATAACCTGCCTTGACGGAATAAGGTTGACGCATGTTTTGATGTTCCTCTGTCACACAACACTGGAGCCAGTAAAAGAGAAATCTACCTGTCTGCTTATGTATTTCCTGTGAAACAATAACACAACCAATGAAACAAGAAAGTGTTTTATCAAGACTCTTTCGAGACCCTTGCTTCTCTGTGTTTACTAGTCCAAAGCTATTATATATAAAAGTTGCCCAATCCCTGACTTAGAAATTTCATCCCAAAATCACCCATCCCAGAACTCAAAATCGTAAAAACACTCTTCCTTAATTTATCTATTTTGAGACATGACTGTTGGTCTCTCTAAAATATTGCTCCCCAACCACTTCATAAAGCAGTTTATTTGAATGTACTACAGTGAGGCAGAACACAGCGGTGGTAGTGTCTCAGAGCGGGACGTGAGAGTCACGTTTCTAGCTGTGCAGTGACTGCTCTAGAGTGAAACTTGCCAAGTAAATGATTTTCTGATGAGTGAACTGTTTAAAAAGATGAGCAGAGTTTTGCCTCAGAAAGAAATTATTTACATGAGTTATCTGAAACAATCAGCGAAAGTTTTATTGTTTGTCATCTTATAATTTACCTTGACCAAGAAAAAAAATGATACACTTGAGTTACTTGTAAGATAGTGGATAGTCTGTGAGAGTAGCATGCTGAGTGAAGTATGTGTGGCTCAAGGCTCTACACTGACAACGAATTTCATGTATCTTTTATCTCATGCAGACTCTTAAAAATTCCATTTGCTTTTAGTCTGTGTTCATTTTTAAGTGACAGTGACATTGAGATACATGAGCTACTACTGACACTGTTTTTCTTTTGCAGTGGGGACTGAACCTATGACCTTCACGCTGACCTATACAGCCATTTATTTATTTGTTTATTTATTTATTTATTATTTATTTTTCTTTGAGATAAGGTCTTGCTAAATCTTTTTGTTGCATAGGCTGGATATCGGCTTGGGATCCTCCTGCCTCAGCCTTTCAAAGTGCTAGGACTGCATGTTTGTTTCACCACATCTGGCTGCCTCCACTTTTTAAAACAGCAGAATCTGACGTCCTCATTGCATGTTGAATCTTTACTTGTATTCAATGACAGTACAAATCTCTCTTATTTAAAAACATCTGTAGACAGATCATATTTTTTTCTTTTCTTTTTTTTTCTTTTTTTTTTTTTTTTTTTTGAGACAGGGTCTCGCCCTGTAGCCCAGGCTGGTCCTGAACTCAGTATGGAGCTCAGGCTGGCCTTGGACTGACCGCAGTCCTCTTGTCTCAGCCTCTGAGTGCTGGGATTACAAACGTGCACCACCATGCCCAGCTTATATGGTGCTGGGGAATCGAACAAGGGTACTTAGCGCTTG